>OY856411.1:296336838-296936838 GCA_963693085.1 Alisma plantago-aquatica
TATGCAAAAATGAAATAACATTCTTCTTTATTAAAATGAACCAAAAGGTTTGGTACATAAGGCCCGTAGGAAACATGGAAAAAGAAAGAGATAAGAAACTAGACAACAACTACATCCCTTTTACAATTAGCTCCCATGTAGTGTCCATAATTGATGTAGCAGTCTTTATTGCAGTGGATAAAAGAGCAGATGAAAGTAAATCCCTAGATCCTTGCATTACCTAAAATCGAGAAAATCAAGACACAATGTCAATGCAATTGCACGGTACGCTATGTAAAAACAAGTAAAGCAATTTATAATAAAACTAGTATGCTTGGCAGGACATATGTTTCAAAACATTATCGAACGATCTTCCAAAAACCAAAATGCTATTCAACACAACTTTTATTACGAATTTCCCATTATGTTGTAATCAAGAAGCATGCTTATATTGGTTTGTGTGACTCTATTACCCCAACACGATGGGGAGGTCACCAAGCTCCTTCTCACCATAGGAGATAGGAGGTCAAAGTGCAAAATCCCACCCTTAAAATAAGGGGGTTTTGCTTATACTCAATATCAACATTATCAACTTTTCCAACATCAATATACGGGCAGTCATAATGGGTATTGCAATTTAGGGTTTCATGTTTCTCAAAATATAATATAGAAGAAAAACGGAAGACTACTCATAGGGAATAATAATTCATCCAAATAAATAGCCAAGCATATGTCAAGAGATACCTAAAAGTATCATCATTACAACTAAGGGACCGTAGTATAATAGTGTACCTTTTTGAATGCTAATCGAGTAAAGGTCCAAGAGTGAAAGGTCAAGGTCTCAAGTAGATCCTAGATTAAACAAGATATAGATTTGAGGGTCAAGATCATATTATGAAAGAGCCATGTATTTAGTATGCAAGATTAGGGTTTTGCATTCCTATACAACCCTAGGGTAGATCATCCATTTATAATTGACATTATAACAATATTTCAACATTTAATCAAGCATCAAGCATATATCGAGAATGAATGATCCACTTGGGCACTTTTAGGAATCATATTAGTTAACCCTAGTTATATCATCAACATCTGAGTCATTAATCAAGTTTCTAGATCATAATGATAGGTTTGATATTAAACATCAGAGTAAGATTGCATGATTTATCAGGAACTTAAGAAATTAACCCTTTTATACTCAAGAAGGTTATTCCAAGGTATTTTCATCAAAATAGAGAACATAGATATGAAATAGGTTCTAAAACCATTTTTATTAAATCAGGCTAATTTTTTTGATAAAAATGGACTATAATATCGATATATTTGGATCTAGGAATCTCAAGATAACATTTTTGCAAGTTTAGGCTATTTTATGGAATTTTGGGCAGAGAGGGAAAAATACCAGAAAAAAAGAGGGTCTTCGATCCTTGGTCAACCGTGGACCCGCGAAGTAGATCAGTGGTAGGGAGGAACCATGCTTCCAGGCACGTGCTCGCGGGGAAGGTTAGAGGAAGGACTCGCGTGGGTATGTGCGACTGTTGATCTTGACTCGGATCAGCGTGGACTCAAAATCCTAGGGCTATTGTTGATCGTCCAACAATAGAACCTGCCCATGAGCAAAGTTGCTCCACTGCAGTGCGGTGGCCGAAGAAAATGGGGGTGAGAGAAGGAAAGCATGGTGTGGGGAGAGAAGGCGTCGCTTGCATTTGTGGGGGCGGGTCGAACTCATCTAGGGGTTTAAATAGGATTTTGGTGCTAGGGTTAGGGCTACCAAGGGGGGCAGCGCACCCTATGGAGGTGGCTCATTTCCTTGGCCTCCAAGCAGAAATTTTGTAAAACGGAAGCCTGAGGAAGCTTCGAGAGAAGGTAAGGGAACTCTTGGTCAAACCAAAGGGGCGCAACCAATTGGTTTCGCTGGTTGGGTTAGGAGCCAGGGTGGTTGTCCATCGTGGACTTGCCATACCAGGTGCAAGGTAGGGGATGACCCCAGCACCATTGTATTGAGATCCAAGGCTGCTGGATCAATCCGTGGGGCAAGCCTTGCCCAGTGGCACCCACAGCACAAGATGGGCCGAGCCCAGCAGGGAAAAGGAGAAAGAAGTAAAAAGGGCTAAAAAGCTAGGAAAGGGCTAGATATTATGAAAATCGTATAAAATCATGGGAAGGTCCAAATGATCTCAAATTTGGATCACATCTTCAACATGAAGTGTAGAATAATGTGTATAAGTTTGGAGACCAAAAGATAAAGTTAACTAGTCAAACTCAAGTATTTAAACAAAGAGGTGTATAAAGCTAATTAAGGTGCCCAAGAATGCATGAAATTTATAGAAAACAATAGAATTTGATTTTGGGTATCTACATTGATCAAAGAGTCAAATGATATCATGAATGACCATCATAGAGGTAAATAAAATATAAATTAAATAATAGGGAAGAGGGCAAACTCACATTGTCACATCCTCCCCTTCTTAAAAGGAATTTTGCCCCCAAAATTCATGCTTCTTTGAAAAGGTCAGGGAATCATTCTTTTGTGTCTGACTTCAACTCCCAAGTAGCATCATCACTCCCATGGTGCTTCCACAACACCTTAAACATATTGATTTTCTTAATTCTGAGCTCCTTGGTGTAAGTATCAAGTATCTTGATCGGAGCTTCTTGGTACACGAGGGTGTCCTTTAATTCAATTGGTTCATGATTAAGGACATGGCTAGGGTCTTTGACATACCTATTTAGGTTCGACACATGAAAGACATTGTGCATCATGCTATATTGTGGAGGTATCACTAACCTGTAAGAACATTCCCCAATACGATCCAAAATTTCAAAAGGACCCACATATCTAGGGCTGAGTTTTCCTTTGTTCTTTGCAATGGCCCAAATCGGTCGAATCTTCAGGAAAACATGATCACCTACTAAGAACTGAGTGTCAGTCCTATGCGCATCAGCATAAGACTTCTGACGATCTTGTGCCCTTTTTAACCTTTGCTTAACTAGGTTGACATTGTCAGAATAGATTTGTAGTTCCTTAGATTTCAGAATTCGTCTTTCACCTACTTCATCCCACTAAAGTGGAGATCTACACGGTCTACCATACAGAGCTTCATAGGGAGGCATGCCTATACTGGATTGGTAGTTATTGTTGTAGGAAAACTCAATCATATGAAGGTAGTGGTCCCAAGAACCGCACCAATCGAGGACGCATGATCTCAGCAAGTCTTCTAGAACTTGGATTGTCCTCTCAGACTGTCCGTCAGTTTGTGGGTGATAAGCAGTGCTGAAATTCAGTTGAGTTCCCAATTCTTCATGTACTTGTCTCCACAAGTGAGAAGTGAATTTTGCATCACGATCTGATACTATAGATACAGGAATTCCATGCAGTCTGACTATCTCCCGAACGTAAAGTTCTGCTAACTCAGGAACCTTGGTCGTTGTCTTGATTGGAATAAAATGGGTTGATTTAGTCAGACGATCAACTACAACCCAAATGGAATCACTCCCTTTCCTGGTCCTGGGTAGACCCACCACGAAATCCATGGTGATGTTTTCCCATTTCCACTCGGGGATAGGTAGAGGTTGTAGAAGACCTCTTGGACGTTGGTGTTCAGCCTTGATCTATTGGCAAGTCAGACACTTGGAGATGAAAGTAGCAATGTCAGTCTTCATATTCCTCCACCAGAAGTGCCTTTGCAGATCCTTGTACATTTTCATCGATCCAGGATGCACATTATATTTCGACCCGTGAGCTTCTCGTAACACCATTTCTATCATGACTGAATCTTCTGGGACCCATATGTGTTGTTTGTATCAAATTCCACCATCCATACCGACTGTCAAATGAGTTTGGGGCTTCTCTAATAGCTTAGTCATTTCATCAAGGCTCTTGCTATTCTTTTGGGCAGACATGATTTCGGACTGGAGGCCCAGTTTTACATGGACACTGGCCAATCTAAGAACGTTGCCCATACGCCTTGGGGCCCAAGGTGACATGAATTCCATGCTTCTCCATTTAAAAGTAAAGACAGCAACACATTTATCCTGCTTCCTGTTGAGTGCATCGGCCACCACATTTGCCTTACCGGGGTGGTAGGCAATGGTGAAGTCATAGTCTTTAAGGTACTCGAGCCAACGCCTCTGTCTGAGATTGAGATCCTTCTGTGTCAAGATGTATTTCAGACTCTTGTGGTCAGTGAGGATGTCGAAGGTGGCACCATACAAGTAGTGTCGCCATATTTTCAAAGCATATATGATAGCGGCAAGCTCGAGGTCCTGGGTTGGGTAGTTGACCTCGTTTGGATTCAATTGTCGAGAGGCATAAGCAATCACCTTTCTCTCTTGCATGAGGACACAACCTAGACCAAACCTTGACGCGTCAGTGAAGATGACGAACCCATCATTTCCCGAGGGAAGAGTCAAGACAGGTGCAGTTGTCAGCTTTGTCTTTAGCTCTTGAAAACTGGACTCACACTCCTTTAACCAGATAAATTGTTCTCCTTTCTTGGTGAGCTTAGTGAGAGGCAAGGCAGTCCTACTGAAGTTCTGAATAAAATTTCGATAATAGCCAGCAAGACCCAGAAAACTGTGAATCTCAGAAACATTCTTTGGGGCTTGCCACTCAAGAACAGCCGAGACTTTGGCGAGGTCAACAAAAATTTTCCCACCAGAAATTATGTGGCCTAAGAACATGACTTCAGAAATCCAAAATTCACATTTCGACAACTTTGCATAGAATTTCTGAGATTGGAGGATGTCAAGAACTTTGCGAAGGTGAATGCGATGTGATTCAGCATCAGTCGAAAATATCAATATGTCATCAATGAAGACCACTACAAACTCGTCGAGGAAAGGTTGGAAGACACTATTCCTCAAGTTCATAAACACACCAGGGGCATTAGTCAACCCAAAAGGCATGATGAGGAATTCATAATGCCCATATCAGGTTTGAAAGGCTGTTTTAGGAATGTCTTCATCCTTAACCTTGAGTTGGTGGTAACCAGAACGGAGATCAATTTTTGAAAAGACATGGGCAGAACGGAGTTGATCGAAAAGGTCATCAATTCTGGGCTGCAGATACTTGTTTTTCACAGTGTCTTGATTGATCAGACGATAATCAATGCACATATGAAGGGAACCATCCTTTTTCTTAACAAATAAAATGGGGGCTCCCCAAGGAGAGGTACTAGGGCAGACAAAACCCTTGTTAAGCAATTCTTACAACTACTTTTTCAGCTCAGTCAATTCAGCAGGAGCCATCCGATAGGGTGCCTGGGAAATAGGTGTGGTACCAGGTGCTAAATCAATAGAAAACTCGACATCATGATCTGGTGGTAGCCCAGGGAGCTCCTCAGGAAAGACACTCGGGTACTCCCGCACTATATCAATGTTTTCTAGGGCACTCGTATCAGGGTTGACTATGGTTACAGTTGCTCGGTATGCTTTGCACCCTTTAGCTATCAAGTTTTGGGCTTTAATCAGAGAAATGGCAATGTTTTGATTTCGATCTTTCCTTCCAGGAATTACAAGAATAGGGAGGTTGGGTTTGGAAATAATGACTTTCTTGGCACAACAGTCGAGTAGGGCATGATTTTTATGGAGCCAATCCATCCCTAAAATAAGGTCAAAGTCTTCCATGTCTAAGATTATGAAATCTTACTCAACTACGTCCAGCATAAGATAGAGGGACTTTCTCGACAATATAGTAGGAGACTTTCATCTTCCCACTTGGGGTAGTTACATCAAGTACGTACCCTAAGTCCCTTGTTTCAAGATTCAACATAAAGGCAAGATTCTTAGACATGAAAGTGTTTGTTGACCCGGACTCAAAAAGAGTAACAACAGAATGGTCGGAGATTTGCATCATACCTATGTATACATATATTTTGTGTAAGGACTATGTACAAGATAATCATGATATATTTTTTTGGAAATAATCTTGAATTTAAAAGGTACCTTCCATGAGTTTGTTTTCATCGACCTTCACCTCATCTGCATTCACAGCAAAGACACGGGCCTGTCGATGCTCACCTTGCCTGGTCCATGCTGGAGGAGGGTGGGGGTAGCTGTCTCTGAAGTGACCCTCCTATTTGTAGTAATGGCAGACCGGGGACAGATACTTGCACTGGCCAGGGTGGAAGTTACCACAGTTATGACAACGAGGAATATTGGTGTTCTGGCATGGACCCCTATTTTGGCCATGATTCTGGTTTTGTGCAGGACCATGGTTGTAATTCTGGTTCTGGCCTTGGGTAGGAGGATTCCTCTGGTTCTTCTGTCGGTTCTTGTTCTTATTGCCACCGATATGGGGTTTTCCCTTCTATTCAGGTTTTGCAGGTACAACTTCGGTCAGGCCTAGATAGGAAAGGGTAGGTAATGGTTTCCCGTGTCCCATCCCTAGGGTTCTCTCCATGGACAAGTGGTGCGTCCCTTCTAGTGGTGTTTTTACACCCTACGAGGTCAGAACACACGGGATATGGGATCTTATGCTTTCGAAATTTATGTTATCCCTAACCGAGTCGATCACTAAGACTAAAATAGGTCGCCCGCAAGTGTACGGGGTACTATTGTTGTATAGGTGATTGGCAAGATAAGGGGTCGAACCACAAATATAGAGGGGGCACTAGAGTTAGATAGAGTGGGCTATGTTCCTTTTTCAGAGCTTAGGGTTTTAGGGTTTTTGAAAGGTTTGGTTGTTTGGTTACGCTAATGAGCAAGTAAGGAATGCAAAATGGAAATGAAGTTATAGAAGAGCAAGCAAATTAGCAAACTAAGTTAACAAACTAACTAAGCAAGAGCAAGAAGATCTACACTACTCTAGCAAGGAACGAAGCACTTAAGAGCTAAACTAACCACTAGCAAGAGCAAGAGCCTAAGTTAACACTAAAGAGCAAAACTAAGCAATTAACTAGATTAAGAAAAAGCGACTAAACTAGACTAGCATGAACAAGCAAACTAAGCAATTAGGGTTTTAAGCAAGGTTATTAAGGTGGGTGGGCTGTTTGGGGAATGCAACTTTGATATTAGTTGGGGGAAGATCATTAAACATGCATGGTTCTCATTTCATATCTAGATTACCAAACCAAACAATAAGGTCAATGACATTAGAACATACCCTATACTACTAGTAGAAGACTAGGGTTAGGTGTAGTTCTAGTGAGATTAACCAAATCTAGGTTTCTAGGGAAAGTGATAGTGAGTAATTGAGGGTTGATGGTAGAGATGGGAGTAGAGATGAGGGTATTTAACCTCATGCCACTAGCCACTCTAGCCTTTAGAAGGCCCTAGACAATTACATCAATCTCACTTACACTAGCTACTTAGATCTCACACTCATTTGTAGGAGGAGGGATGTGTATGTAGGAACAAAGGGGGCTAGCTAGGGATCCACTATTTGGACCTAGGAGCCATTCCTAAGATTTCCACATACACCCCAATTCCTTCTAGAAACTAAGTGTCATCAAAAACCTCAAAACAAGCAATTCATACAAGAATCACAAACCACATGCAATAAGATAGGAAAAGAGATAGAAGCAAGAAGTAATCATCATAGATATGAATTAAGTTCATTATAAGAAATTATCCCCCAACATGGTATCAAAGTTACATTTAAATCCCAAACAGCCCACCACAAGGGGCTTAGCTAGACATGATCAAGAAAGCAAGAAAAGAAAGGGGTAGAAGAAGTATGGACTCCATGAAGCTTGATGTGGAAGCCTCCTTCTTCACCTCCAAGCTTGCTACAGACGTCCTCCCTCCTCCAAGGGTACAGGGGTGCATGAAATGGTAGGGGATTATGGATGAAAACCTAGGGAGCTAGGTTTCCATGGTGGAATGAGGGTAGAAATGATGGATGATGAGCCCAAAATGCAAGGGGATTGCACAAAGAGCTCAAGGGTGGAGAGTGGAGGCTAAGAACAGCTAGGTAGAGGCTTCTCACCTAGTGTTGTGGTCGCCACCTATGTATATATAGGTGGTGGTGGAGGCACTAGGGAAAGTAGGGGTAAGATTGGAAAATCAGTGTGAAAAGTTAGGTTTTGAGGTGGTAGCACAGCCGTTCTAGGCAGAACGGTCATGGTGGGTAGAAGTGAGCACGACCGTGGTGGAGGAGAATGGCCGTGTTGGTTAAGTGTTAAATCAACAGGTTGATGGGTGAAAATAAAGGCTAGTAGCACGGCCGTGCTGGGCAGCATGACCGTGTTGGGGACTAGGTAGAACGGTCATGCTGGGCAGCACGGCTGTGGTGGAGAGGTTGTGAGGAGGTTGTTCTCAGCAACACGCCTGTTCTATCTTCATCTTGCACGGTCGTTTTGGGCAGAACGGCCGTGGTGGGGTCTTCATGGCACGGCCGTGATGGGTAGCACAGCCGTGGTGGCTGATTTGCTGAACTTCGAGATTTTAACATTCAACATGTAACTTTGCCTAATTGCCAACACGGTCGTTCCATTGTACCATGGCCGTGTTGGGGCCTTCAAAGGCTCAAATAGCCTCAAACTTCATTATCAAGGGACTTCTTTGCTTGGAGTTGAAAATTGACCATTGGGGTAGCTTGAGGGAGCTCTTGGGGCCTTCTTTGGACCCCTCCATGAGTGGAGGAAGCCTCGGACTCCTTCCTTCTCTCTCTTCCATCCAAAATATGGTCCAAGTACCTGAAAATAATGCAAAGAACGTCCATAAGTGCATTTGATAGTAAAACACACATTGGGGGTATTAACTTGCAATCTACTTTGTTTAAATGTGATAAATGTACAAAAAGGTACAGGATGGAGCCCTAAAATAGGGCTGCATCACCACCCCAAACTTAAAATATACTTGTCCTCAAGTATGCTCCAACTCAATCTCTCTATAAAACTTCCACAAAAAGAGTTGACATATGCAATGTAAAAGATGACTATTGTTGAATGGGATCAAAGATGACTGAGTGCATGCATTTCACCTCTCTCCTCTCCTACTTTCACAAACCAATCATGAAAAGAGCACAAAGCACATGAACTTCAAATATAGCGTATAGAATACACAAGTTATCCATACTTCTTCCATAAAGTTATGGGTAAACCGTTTCATGATAGTGTTAATCGAGGATGACTAGGAGTGTTGTTTCACATTCATGCATTCAGTCTTATATTTCAAATCATACCAAATGACCCACGTGGCTGCGGAAAAAGGCAAAATGAGCTAATTTTGATGCTTCTTAGCTCAATGGGTATGAAAGTGGAAGAAAGGGTTGCGGTAAGATTTTTGGAGTGTTTTTACACACTCATCTTTTCTTTATTTGAATGCTCTTAAACAGGAGCATCCTTTTATTTTATTTTTGATTTTCTTTTTCTTTCTTGCCCTTGGTGTAGATAGGGCATATGGCAGATAGAGTGAAACGGGGAGATAAAGATATGGTCACCCCGAACTTTTGGAGTTGGCCAAGGCTGATTATGTGCACTAGGGCATCTTTTTATGAGGTGAAGGGGTATGAAGATTGTGGAAGAAGAATCGGGTCAAAAGGGGGGTCATTGGTATGATTTTCCACATAAGACATCCTGCATGAAAGTTAATCCAATATTTCATCCTAGATATCACACCACATGAATGAACAAGATGAAATTGATATATCAAACAAGTGATTCCACAAACACTAAGCATTCAAAGCTTTCTCAAGTTCACAATTCAGCCAAATCAATCACAATCATGAGAGAGGTGATGCACATGTAAAAATTCAAACATTGATACCACTTAGCAATAAAGCATAACATTTCACTTGCACTAGTCAAAGGTTGTCATTTTTACTCAAAACAGTAGAGATTGGATCAAAACATACTTTTTAGACAAGAAATCTCAAATTTGGGCAATTTTGGCCAAAATGGTGCCAATTTGCACTAAATCACATCTAAACCTACTTTAGGGGAATTTAAAGCATAAAGCAGCAAATCCTACTTAACATGCATAAGAAACTACAAAAACTACATGAAAATGCAATGCATGGTATGGAAAAGAAAAAAAAAATGAAAAATTACACAAAAATGCAAGAAGTTAAACTACATGTATGCATGGATGCAAAGAAAAGAACAATAACAATAAAACTAAACTAGATGGCAGAGGTGATAACAAAATGAAAAAAAGAGAGAGATAGGGTGGTGCATACCGCCCTACCCACCCCAAACTTTAGAATCATGTTGTCCTCGGCATGAAACTATAGCTTGGGGGGAATAGGGGAAGTTCATGGTCAGGGTTGGGTAGCACGGCCGTGGCGGGTGCCACGGTCGCGTTGCTGATGAAGAACGCCCCAGTCTGTCCTCGCCACGGTCGTGGCAGGGTGCCACAGTCGTGGTCATTTTTCTTCAACACGGTCATGGCTACTACCCACGGTCATGGCGATTCTTGCAAACAACCTGTAACTTCGGCCAATTTGATGCAAAAAATCCCACGGCCGTGGTGAGGACCACGGTCATGGCCAGTCTTCTTCAACACGGCTGTGGCAGGTTTCCACGGTCATGGCCAAACTTCAAAACAACCTGTAACTTTGGCCAAATTGGTGCAATAATTCCCACGATCATGGCAGTAGACCACGATCGTACTTGGCCACAAGTACCACGGCCGTGGTATAGCTCCATGTCCATGTTGGGGTTGTCTCCTCAGTTTTTTAAACTTTAAAACTTGAACTTCATTTTTATTTGTTGTTCGGCTACAAATCTGACTGAACGACCATGATTACCTTCTAGACCCTCTCTCTCTAATGTCTATCACCTGCCACATCGTCAAAACTAAAAGAAAATTATTAGACACAAGTGTGTGTGTGTCTGTGGAAAACAAAGCAAAAGTATCAAAAGTGAGGGTTCGAGAATCTCAAACCATGTGGGTTGCCTCCCACTAGAGCTAAATTTATAGCCTTCAGCTGGGCTTGTTGTTCCTTTCGCTATGTATTGACACCCACGGTGTCCTCCTTCTCTTCCATGGTGATCCTATCAAGCATTTTGATGACATGTGCTTCATCCCATGCAGTGTACATTAAATGGAAGTATGGGCTCAATCTCCACAGCTCCAGGGGATCATGATAGCATAAACTCTCATCGAAGTCTTCATTGCCCAGCTTGTCCCTCTCTTCTTTAGTGAATATGAAGAAGTCGGACTTTCTCCTCTTATAGGTAACCGTTAGCGTGCCCGTACGGATATTGATTTCAGCCCCGGCGGTGGATAAGAAGGGTCTACCCAATATGACGTACTCTTCTCCATCAATAGGTGCAGTGTCCACTATCAGGAAATCGGTCACATAGGCAATGTTTACCCTTTTATATATCCATCGACACTATCGTGTTTCGCATAATTCCCAAGGGCCTCCTCTTGGTTCCGTCACCTAAGATAATGGCACACTCCACGGGTTTCATTTTGTTTAGGCCAAGCCATAGATACATACTCCATGGCATGAGGCTTGTCCCTGCACCTAAGTCAAGGAGGGCGTGCTCGATGGGTTGTGTACCAATGTAGCAGGTAATCAGAGGAACTCCTGGATCATCTCTCTTTTTGGGGAAACCAATGACGTAGATGAAGTTCACAGACTTTGAAGCAACAATCTCCTTGGTTGGCAGTAGCACTAACTTTTTCTTCCCCATGCACACATCCTTCAGTAATGAAAAGAATGATGTGATGCCCATCGTTCCTTGCTTCAAGTTTCCCAAGAGATTCATGATATTGCTTCCCTTTTCTTGGAGAGTCAGACCTTCATGGAATTGCTTCCCGACTTCATTAAATATCTTCACAGCATTGGTTGGAAGTTGAGGAGGGATGATGGTGATACTCATCTCATGAAATGGTTTTGGCTCCCACAAAGGTATGGCTTCAAGCGCTGCTATGTCAATGGTATGTGAAGCAATGGACATGGCCTTGTCACGAACAGCCGGATGAGCCATATCTATAACAATTTCAGTATCCCCGAGAGAGGGTGGGACAAGTAAGGGCGCCTCTACATTTGCACTGGGCACAGTAGAAATTTGGGTGCACTTAGCATTCTTTGGTAGTGCTTGAGTGGCAAATTCTCCGGATCTTTGGTGATCTTTGCTAGACCCCTGTTGCGTTGGGCTTTTATCATGAATCTCAGTTACTTTCCTCTCCCTTTCTCCACAATCGTGAGCAGCTTTTTCTCCCCATATGATAGAGACCATACTCACTTGTTCATGGGAAGAAGGAAGGGCTTGTGAAGATGGAGGTGGTGGCGGTCTTTGATGGGTGGAGTTAGGATTTTGGAGTATGCAAGTTGGTTGTTGGGGAGGTTGCGGTGGAGGTGGTGGTTGGTAGGTATGTGATGGTGGTGGGGGATATTAATAGTTGAGTGGGGGTTGGTGAGGTGGTGGGGCATACGGGTGTGGTGGTCCTTGATATTGTGGAAGTGAGGTTGCTTGTCCTCGTGGCGTGATGTATGTGGCTTGGGTAGCACTCACATAACCACCATCGTTGTTTGGATTCATCATAGGTTGAGATGGAAGTCTCTCCTCTTCACGACGAGCAAGTGAGATGGAAATTTGATCGAGTCTTTGCTCAAGACGGCTGATGTTCTATCCTTGAGAAGACACTTCTCTCTTTACCTCATCTAGATTCCTCAATCTCCCGAGTACCTCATCTTCAAACTTTGAGTTGTAGTGTGGCCTTTGTTGCCCTTATCCTGGTCCTTCCTCATTCTGTTGTTTCCAAGAGAAGTTTGGATGGTTCCTCCACTCAGGAGTGTAAGAGTTGGACATGGGGCCTTGGTTGTTGCGGCCACCAAAAGAGTGTAGAGCATTCACTTCCTCATCTACAGTATCAATTGCCATTGTGGGTTGGCTAGAAGAGCCACCAGCTTGCTTTTGCATCATCTTCATCATGTCGGCCATCATCTTCATCATGTTCGGGTCAGTAGCATTGCGAGTTGGAGCTACGGAGGAAGGTGGGGGAGTGTAGCTCCGGCTGCAATGCCCCCTTTAGTAGAAGTGTGGTGGCGAGAGTTCTTAGCAAGGTGTTCAAATAGTGGCCATGATTCCTCAGGCGGCTTTGCCATGAAAGTGCCCCCGCATGAAGATTCCATGTTGTTCTGGCTTTTTGCTCTTCAAGCCCGGTGTAGAACACTTGAACGAGCTGCCACAAAGGTACTTCATGGTGAGGGCAGTCATGGAGCAGCTTTTGAAACCTCTCCCATGCCTCGTGGAAGGGTTCATTTTCCTTCTGAGCAAATGGTGTGATGCACCTCCTCATGTAAGATAGCTTAGCGATGGGGAAGAACTTCTTGAGGAACTTATTTTTGATGTCATTCCACGAAACCAACTCCGGCCTGGAAACGTACCACTCTTTAGCCTTCTCTTTAAGGGAGAAAGGAAAGAGTGTCCTTCTAATGGAATCGTTAGTGGCGGCGGGAGTGCGGAAGGTTGAACACGTCTCAAGGAACGCGTCAATGTGGTGGTAGGGGTTTTCATTCTCCATCCCATAGTAGGTAGGGAGGAGTCCCAGAAGTGTAGGCGGAATGGAGAATTGTTGACCGGGCATCTGGTCAACCAAGGTGGCGATGGGGGAGTTGTAGTTCCCCGGCATAAAGTACTCATGGAGTGGGCGATGTGGCGGTGGAGGTTGAGCGTTCGGTTGCGGGTCATTTTCAGCCATCTCGGCCTCTCAGTGTAGGTTGTGGCGAGCTTGACGCCTCCTTCTACCAATCTCGGGGTCATATACCACCAAATCGGTGCAAGTAGAACGCGTGCTACGCATGCACAGCTATCACCTGCGCAAAGCACAAACAAACAAAAACAAACCAATTTAGCAAACCAAGATGCAAAAGTAACACAAAGAATAAATGATAGCAATGGTGAGGGCAAAAGGAAAGGCTAAGCTACACTATCTAACTAGATCGAGCACCTCTATCCCCGGCAACGACGCCAGAAACCTTGGTGCGTCCCCGCTAGTGGTGTTTTTACACCCGACGAGGTCGGAGCGCACGGGATATGGGATCTTATGCTTTCGAAATTTATGTTATCCCTAACCGATTCGATCACTAAGACTAAAATAGGTCGCCCGCAAGCGTACGGGGTACTGTTGTAGTATAGGTGATTGGCAAGATAAGGGGTCGAACCACAAATATAGAGGGGGCACTAGAGTTAGATAGAGTGGGCTATGTTCCTTTTGTAGAGCTTAGGGTTTTAGGATTTTTGAAAGGTTTGGTTGTTTGGTTACGCTAATGAGCAAGTAAGGAATGCAAAATGGAAACTAAGTTATGGAAGAGCAAGCAGATTAGAAAACTAAGTTAACAAACTAACTAAGCAAGAGCAAGAAGATCTACACTACTCTAGCAAGGCACGAAGCACTTAAGAGCTAAATAACCACTAGCAAGAGCAAGAGACTAAGTTAACACTAAATAGCAAAACTAAGCAATTAACTAGATTAAGAAAAAGCGACTAAACTAGACTAGCATGAACTAGCAAACTAAGCAATTAGGGTTTTAAGCAAGGTGATTAAGGTGGGTGGGCTGTTTGGGGAATGCAACTTTGATATTAGTTGGGGGAAGATCATTAAACATGCATGGTTTTCATTTCATATCTAGATTACCAAACCAAACAATAAGGTCAATGACATTAGAACATACCCTATACTACTAGTAGAAAACTAGGGTTAGGTGTAGTTCTAGTGAGATTAACCAAATCTAGGTTTCTAGGGCAAGCGATAGTGAGTAATTAAGGGTTGAGGGTAGAGATGGGAGTAGAGATGAGGGTATTTAACCTCATGTCACTAGCCATTCTAGCCTTTAGAAGGCTCTAGACAATTACATCAATCTCACTTACACTAGCTACTTAGATCTCACACTCATTTGTAGGAGGAGGGATGTGTATGTAGGAACAAAGGGGGCTAGCTAGGGATCCACTAATTGGACCTAGGAGCATTCCTAATATTGCCACATACACCCCAATTCCTTCTAGAAACTAAGTGTCATCAAAAACCTCAAAATAAGCAATTCATACAAGAAGCACAAACCACATGCAATAAGATAGGAAAAGAGATAGAAGCAATAAGTAATCATCATAGATATGAATTAAGTTCATTATAAGAAATTATCCCCCAACATGGTATCAAAGTTACATTTAAATCCCAAACAGCCCACCACAAGGGGCTTAGCTAGACATGATCAAGAAAGAAAGAAAAGAAAGGGGTACAAGAAGTAGGGACTCCATGAAGCTTGATGTGGAAGCCTCCTTCTTCACCTCTAAGCTTGTTGCAGATGTCCTCCCTCCTCCAAGGGTGCAGGGGTGCATGAAATGGTAGGGGATTATGGATGAAAACCTAGGGAATTAGGTTTCCATGGTGGAATGAGGGTGGAAATGGTGGATGATGAGCCCAAAATGCAAGGGGATTGCACAAAGAGCTCAAGGGTGGAGAGTGGAGGCTAAGAACAGCCAGGTAGAGGCTTCTCACCTAGTGTTGTGGCCACCACCTATGTATATATAGGTGGTAGTGGAGGCACTAGGGTAAGTAGGGGTAAGATTGGAAAATTAGTGTGAAAAAGTTAGGTTTTGAGGTGGTAGCACGGTCGTTCTGGGCAGAACGGCTGTGGTGGGTAGAAGTGAGCACGGCTGTGGTGGAGGAGAACGGCCGTGTTGTTAAGTGTTAAATCAACAGGTTGATGGGTGAAAATGAAGGCTACTAGCACGGACGTGCTGGGCAGCATGGCCGTGTTGGGGACTAGGTAGAACGGTCGTGTTGGGTAGCACGACCGTGGTGGAGAGGTTGTGAGGAGGTCGTTCTTAGCAGCACGCTCATTCTATCTTCATCTTGCATGGCCGTTTTGGGCAGAACGATCGTGGTGGGGTCTTCATGGCACGACTATGCTAGGTAGCACGGCCGTGGTGGCTGATTTGCTGAACTTCAAGATTTTAACATTCAACCTGTAACTTTGCCTAATTGCCAGCACTGCCGTTCCATAGTACCACGGCTGTGCTGGGGCCTTCAAAGGCTCAAATAGCCTCAAACTTCATTATAAATGGAGTTCTTTGCTTGGAGTTGAAACTTGAGCATTGGGGTAGGTTGAGGGAGCTCTTGGGGCCTTCTTTGGACCCCTCCATGAGTGGAGGAAGCCCCGGACTCCTTCCTTCTCTCTCTTCCATACAAAATATGGTCCAAGTACCTGAAAATAATGCAAAGAACAGCCATAAGTGCATTTGACAGTAAAACACACATTGGGGGTATTAACTTGCAATCTACTTTGTTTAGATGTGATAAATGTACAAAAAGGCACATGATGGAGCCCTAAAATAGGGCTGCATCAACAAGGCATGGTCATAGGCATCTTGAAAATTGGTGGGTTTGGATGAGGATACAAAAGCTTTTGGGGTGAGGAAGAGCCCATCAATATAACGGTCAAGTTTTTGTTCTTCAGTGAGGTTGGTGACATGCCTCTCCAGAAGGCGGAACTGTCGACTATATTCAGCCACTGTGTTAGTTCCTTGGGTAAGGGTGAGGAATTGTTTTTGTTTCTCTTTTCTCTCAGATGTGGGTTGGAAACGGTTGGTGAAAATGGGTTTGAAGGCTTCCCAGTTGACAGGGATGACCTGTTATGACTGGATATAATTCTCCCACCACAAATTGGCTGCCCCCTTCAACTGGTAGGTCACAAAACTAACCTTGTCTTGTTCAGGGTACCTTAAAACCCTAAAGGTGTTCTCCATGGACACTAACCAGGCATCAGCCTTGTCTAGGACATCATCTTTGTCTTCCCCATAGAAGGCTTCAGGGCTGAGTTTTAGAAAATCTTGGATAGTGATGGGTTTTGGGTTATGGGTTGGCATAAGGGATGTTGTACAAACAGCTAGGTCATGGAGGGCATCCATAATGGATTTCTGTTTCAGTTCCCACTCCCCCATATCATTGGTCTTATTGGTAGAACTAACATCTTCATCATCATTCACACGGGGCTTCTTCCCCTTGTCTTTAGTACCAGAGGTCCCTTCACCATCCCTATTGTTCCTAGTTTTTGGGGACATCTGCAAGAGTTCAATTGATATAAGTTTTCTTATTTATAACTTTCAAAGCAAAGATATGACAGATCATGGAAATATTGTAACAGGTTTTCTCAATTTATTTTCAGATTTTAGTTGTTCCCGTCCTTAATTTACCAAAAATAGAGAGAGTATATAGATCAAGTCATGACACCTTAAAGAGAATGAGAAGATGAGGAGTCATCCTACTTCCTTTTAATATCTAGGTGGCTTGGGAAATCCTTAAGGAAGCTATAAGATGCTAGAAGACTCTCTAGGGTTATAAGAAGTCCTTCCATCCATTTCTGGATCAACTAAGGCCAGGTGGAGCAGGAGGAACCTCAACCACTGTGAAGATGGATAGGAGGAATTATGCCAGAACCCCCTTTGTGATCTTTCTAGAAACCTCAATTTTCACCATAGTGAATTTTAGGGCTTCCTTTGTTCAGCGATTAAGAACATCATTTCACTAATGCATATGAAGTGTGTTATGGATCTGATACCAACTGTCACGGATCCATTCTTACCCTAATCCCAATCTCACTGTGCAAAGGGCAGTGTTAAAGGGATTAGAGCGCCCATCCCTGAGTGGCCCGAAAATCACACACAGATAATATGCAAAAATGAAATAACATTCTTCTTTATTAAAATGAACCAAAAGGTTTGGTACATAAGGACCGTAGGCAACATGGAAAAAAAAAGAGATAAGAAACTAGACAACAACTACATCCATTTTACAATTAGCTCCCATGTAGTGTCCATAATTGATGTAGCAGTCTTTATTACAATGGATAAAAGAGCAGATGAAAGTAAATCCCTAGATCCTTACATTTAAAATTGAGAAAATTAAGACACAATGTCAATGCAATTGCACGGTACGCTATGTAAAAACAAGTAAATCAATTTATAAGAAAACTAGTATGCTTGGAAGGACTTATGTTTCAAAACATTATCGAACGATCTTCCAAAAACCAAAATGTTATTCAACACAAGTTTTATTTCGAATTTCCCATTATGCTGTAATCAAGAAGCATGCTTATATTGGTTTGTGTGACTCTATTACCCCAACACGATGGGGAGGTCACCAAGCTCCTTATCACCATAGGAGATAGGAGGTCAAAGTGAAAAATCCCACCCTTCAAATAAGGGGGTTTTTCTTATACTCAATATCAACATTATCAACTTTTCCAACATCATTATCAACATCAATACATGGGTAGTCATAATGGGTATTGCAATTTAGGGTTTCATGTTTCTCAAAATATAATATAGAAGAAAAACGGAAGACTACTCATAGGGAACAATAGTTCATCCAAATAAATAGCCAAACATATGTCAAGAGATACCTAAAAGTATCATCATTACAATCAAGGAGGAGGAGTATAATAGTATACCATTTTGAATGCTAATCGAGTAAAGGTCCAAGAGTGAAAGGTCAAGGTCTCAAGTAGATCCTAGATTAAATAAGATATAGATTTGAGGGTCAAGATCATATTATGCAAGAACCATGTATTCAGTATGCAATATTAGGGTTTTGCATTCCTATACAACCCTAGGGTAGATCATCCATTTATAATTGACATTATATCAATATTTCAACATTTAATCAAGCATCAAGCATATATCGAGAATGAATGATCCACTTGGGTGCTTTTAGGAATCATATTAGTTAACCCTAGTTATATCATCAACATCCGAGTCATTAATCAAGTTTCTAGATCATAATGATAGGTTTGATATTAAACATCAGAGTAAGATTGCATGATGGATCAGGAACTTAAGAAATTAACCCTTTTATACTCAAGAAGGATATTCCAAGGTATTTGCATCAAAATAGAGAACAGAGATATGAAACAGGTTCTAAAACCATTTTTATTAAATCGGGATAATTTTTTTGATAAAAATGGACTATAATTTCGATATATTTGGAAATAGGAATCTCAAGATAACATTTTTGCAAGTTTAGGCTATTTTATGGAATTTTGGGCAGAGAGGGAAAAATACCAGAAAAAAAGAGGGTCGTCGATCCTTGGTCAACTGTGGACCCGCGAAGTAGATCAGTGGTAGGGAGGAACCGTGCTCCCAGGCACGTGCTCGTGGGGAAGGTTAGAGGAAGGACTCGCGCGGGGATGTGCGACCGTTGATCTTGACTCGGATCAGCGTGGACTCAAAATCCTAGGGCTGTTGTTGATCGTCCAACGACAGAACCCGCCTGCGAGAAGAGTTTCTCCATGGCGGTGCGGAAGCCGGAGAAAAAGGGGGTGAGAGAAGGAAAGCACGACGAGGGAGAGAAGGTGTCGCTCGCGTTTGTGGGGGCGGGCCGAACTCATCTAGGGGTTTAAATAGGATTTTGGTGCTAGGGTTAGGGCTACCAAGGGGGGCGGTGCACCCTATGGAGGTGGCTCATTTCCTTGGCCTCCAAGCAGTGATTTTGTAAAACTGAAGCCTGAGTAAGCTTCGAGAGAAGGTAAGGGAGTTCTTGGTCAAACCATCGGGGCGCAACTAATTGGTTTCGCTGGTTGGGTTAGGAGCCAGGGTGGTTGTCCATCGTGGACTTGCCATACCAGGCGCAAGGTAGGGGATGACCCCAGTGTCGGTGGATTGAGATCCAAGGCTGTTGGATCAATCTATGGGGCAAGCCTTGCCCAGCGGCACCCACAGCACAAGATGGGTCGAGCCCAGCAGGGAAAAGGAGAAAGAAGTAAAAAGGGCTAAAAAGCTAGGAAAGGGCTAGATCTTAGGAAAATCGTATAAAATCATGGGAAGGTCCAAATGATCTCAAATTTGGATCATATCTTCAACATGAAGTGTAGAATAATGTGTATAAGTTTGGAGACCAAAAGATAAAGTTAACTAGTCAAACTCAAGTATTTAAACAAAGAGGTGTATAAAGCTAATTAAGGTTCCCAAGAGTGCATGAAATTTATAGAAAACAATAGAATTTGATTTTGAGTATCTACATTGATCAAAGAGTCAAATGAGATCATGAATGACCATCATAGAGGTAAATAAAATATAAATTAAATAATAGGGAAGAGGGAAAACTCACATTGTCACATAAAGCCTCATCATGATTTACAGATCAGTTGTAGACTCCTAACACATGTATCAATGACTGTAAAGTATGTCATTCAACTTGTTTTACACATGAAAAAGATCCATGTTCAACTACATTGGCTCAAATGGAAACCAAACCCTATTAAAGGTAGGTCTAAATCCTACTGATGGCCAGAATTTGGCAAACAACTTAGCTAAAAATGAACTAAGCATACAAAATGTGGTCTGGCCTGAATGTATCAAGATTATGAGATGAAACTACAACAACAATAATATGACCTAAATTGAGGAAAATGTGGCATGAAACGAAGTGGTGGTTCATATCCATGGAAAAAAACATATCAATCCAATCCATATAAGAAAAACACAACTAAAGCTAAGCGTGGGAAAAATCAGTAAATCTTAAGTTAAAATCTCTATTGAAATCCTGTATAATTTGGCTTAGGAAAATATTTTGTGCCCAATCAATAAATCTTAGAGGACTTCAAAGCCAAGTATTAGATTATCTGAATCACCACTCATATGAATAATGTGTGTGAGATAATCCTTGAGAACAACATAGGATGGGACCTGGATGCATTCTTGCAACTGCTACCTAAGGAATATGTTGAATCAATTAGCATGGTTCCTTTCCAACTCACGGTTACAAACAATATGTAGATGTGGTGGCTAAACCGCTTGAGATCCTTTAATGCTCACTCAGCCTATTGGTTTGGTGTCATTGTCATGAGAAATATCAAGAACAAAGGAGGAGCAACCTGAATAGATTATCCACACTTATTTGTACTTTGAGGTGGCTATAAAAATGTCATATTTTCTCTGGTGAGTGGCTACCGAAATCTTGGTTACAAGAGGGAGGTTAAAAGATAGACACTACATAATTGGAGACATATCCCCATCAATGGATGAAGCAGGGAAATAATACAACACATGATCAATCAATTCAATGGGACTAGGGAAGTGGTAGTCTGTAGGTTACATCAGGGTTGAATGACTCAGCCTGCAACTGGTCTATAAATCAGCCTGCACATGATGGATCAATTATTGTAGGTTTCTCACAACTTCTCAACAGCAGGAAGAAATGTTGGTCAATAACATTTCTACCCGGAGATGGAATGTGATTCCTAAAGGTAAGATTCATGTCAACAAGGACGCTTCCATTACAATGATGGTGGGAGTTGTCTTAAGAGCAATCATCAGAGATGTGAGTGGAAATATCTTGATGACAACATACCTCTTCAGAAAGTTGCAAAGCTTAGAGGAATTGGATGATTGGAGTCACTCACTCGAGCTCACTGACGTCGGAGGGGCAGAGTCAGTCTGTGGCGGTGCTTCAGGTTGGCTCGGTCCAAATAGGCGGTGGATGAAGGTTCCTGATTGACGACAAAGACCACGCACGGCCGGCAAGTTGCACTCCTCCACTCACAAATGGCACAGAGCAAGCCACCACCAGCCCCTAGCTAGGGCGACGATTGCCAAGATCGATGCTCCACGTGCTGGTCTGAGGAGCGGAGAGTTGTATCAATTGGGAAAGAGCATAGCGCTAGATCGGACTATCACGGTTTTTTGGAGCGCGAAGTTGAAAACTTGGAGCGGGAAGTAAATATTGTGTTACCAATTAGTTTTCTAATTTGGTATGGCAATTTCAGATTGCCACTAATTAAAAATAAAAATGTCTTTAATGTTATGTCCTTTTTAGAAACTCTATAATAGGTGGTTTAGAGGCATTTTAATAAAAAAATGCCTGTATATTAGAAAGATAGTGGCTTTTTTTTATAAAAGCCACTAGAATAAATGCCACTATTGGGCGATTTTGTTGTAGTGTATATACTTTTGGGGTCTTATATGGAAGAACTAACCAAGCATGATTGGTAAGCATGAATTTATGGGGACCAAATTTCATGTCATACTCACAAGATCAAATTCAAAGGTAAAGTATTAAGTTTCAATCCTTCAATGTTTTTAGTAATGGTTTGTTATCTTAAAAAGGGGGTTGAATATTAACCTAACATTTATACATTTTCCATATTTTGATGATGACTTCATTCCATTCATGTATATTTTAACATTTCTACTTGAAACCCATTTTAGATATATTTGTACACCAAAAGGATTAACATAGAAAACGGTAGTTCACCAAAATTCAAGTCTTCTCAACACTAATTTAACATTTGAAGAATACATAGTTTATCTATTAAAATTGTATCTTATATAATTCATAATTAGTGTATGACTTTTAAGTAATCCTAATGGTACATCCGATTAGTTTATAGAGAATTAATATCCACTCCAGAGACTCTTGTCAAAGCTAATGCATGGGGCTTTGTCGACCAAGTCTGCCCTGGAGTAACTCGAGAGACAACTAATTAAACTAACTTAATAGAAATATCTGTCAGTCGAGTTTTCCTTGGGGTAATAATGCCAACAACCTTTCACTGGCTTGACATGAACCTCTGTCGATCGAGTTTCATATCAATAAATGACTCGACCGGTAGGTGTAATTGGCTAGATAGAAATTCATACCAAATGAGTTTCTCAAAAGGTAACTCGATAGATAACTCTATTTTAAAGTGATAAAAAGTACATTTAGCCATTTGAAGAGGTAATAAAATCAGCAATAGATATGTTGGAACCACTAAAATGGCTAGAATTCAATCTATTTGTCACTACCGGATGGTAGGCAAGTTCAATCATGAATAGGGACCTTTGGACTTTATTACAAGTTTTCTTTCTATGTTCCTATACTATAGTTGAGTGATTGTCCCTACAAGAGATCCTAATCTCCCTCAATCTTGATAAGTTCTTTACTTTCAATTGAATGAGTTATGTTTTCTTTAAGACAACTAGTATCAATGTCATCCTTACAAAGCTCTCAATTTCCTTTTTCCAATATCCTCTCTTAAAGCTTGTGATAAGATTGCTTCCTTAGCAAAGGAGGTGAAGGTTCAAGGCTAAAGATCCAAAGTCAAGGGTGGTTAAGTCCTTGGTGAAGGCTGAAGATCCTTGGTCATTAGATAGATAAGTCCTAGGTAAGTTTATTGTCTCCCCTAACCTTAAAGGGAAATTAAATACTTTTTGTTATTGAAAAAGAAGGTCTTCTCAATGTTACTCCAATAAGAAATATAAGGTGGGACTCAAGTGTTCAAAATCCTAGGGGTTGACCTCTCTATGTACTGAAATACATCTCTATTTAAAGGTTATAATCACTATAAATACATGTGTTCTTTAGTGCTTATTCAATTACTCTCATCCTTGCTTTTCTTGTTTAGTTGTAATCAAATTTCCATATAGTTTGAAGGTCTAACAAATTTTGTGCAAGTGTTTTTAGCTGTATTCACCCCCCCTTCTTCTAGAGCCCATTGCTCCAACACTATTGTCAAACCTAATTTTTCTGCTTGAGATGTTCAAGACAATGAACTTAGGTTTGTCCTAGTAACTTGAAGATTTGCATTTAATTAATCATTTTAGCACCTCCAAACCAAATGATTTTCCATACATTACCCATTTTTTCTCAAAACAAACAAGATAGGAAGGTGATGTTCCCTTTGCGATAGCAAAGAACTAACTTGGTTTCATTGAAACAAGCATATCTAGCTAAGGGAATCGACAATGTCCATTTGGTGAGCACAACAACCAAATATCATGTTGATGTTTCTTGTTATTTTCTTGTAAACCAACCATAGTCAATATCTTTGCCGGTATAGAGGAGCTAGGTGGCACAACCGAAAGATTTCGCTCAACCACCAAAACTTTTTTGAATAACTAGGCTTTCATTCCTAAAAAAGGTCCTCCGCAAGAGTTGGCTCTGATCAGACCATACATATTTTGAGAAAGGGGAGTATCTAAAGCCCGTCTCATCCTCGAGGTGGACTGACTCTTCCATCCATAGTTTGTTTGTGTTAGCATAACAAGTGGTCCACATACTGATGTGTGAACCAACACATGGTGGATTAACATTCCAGTACCCAACTGATAAGCTTGGTCGCTCTCTTTCGAAGTTCCCTCTCCTCCTCACAAAGAATCCTATGAATAAATGAAGGTCAGCTGTGTGCTTTTGTACATCCTTGCTTGTGTGCTTGCTGGGTATATATAATATTCTACGATATACAAAAAGCAACTTCTTTAATGGTTAAGCAACCTGGTTGTCTTCTTCACTTGGTAACTCAACTGTTTTTTCACCTGTGTTACAGTCTACTTTTATTCTACAGCAGTTAATCATGGGTTGTGCACTGAAAGAGGGCTTCTAAAGGATTAGCATTAACATATATTGTTTGTATACCTATAATAAGAGACAATTCCAGTTGTATGTTCACTTGCTCAATGGGCCAGTTTGGTTGCTAGCTTGGATTTTATCGTTCCATCAAGTCAATCGACTATTTCTTTTTTGTTGGTAAAAAGGCAAGAGGGGTTAGGTGTATGCTTAGGTGTTAATTGATATGTTTTCCGCTTTTATTTTTATTATTATTCTTTTGTCAATTATTTTTATATTTTTTGTCAAACTGAATAAAAAAATGATGAAAATAGTATACAAGTGCCTCACTAGTACAGAAACAGCATTCAATGTCACTTTTCTGGGCATCACTTATTTAGGAAATCCGACGCCTATAACATTCAATGTCGATGATGTAGGTCATCCGACGTCTATATTCAAGACACGGGTACCGCTTTGTATTCAGCGTCAGCTAGGCAACAAAAAACCGACGCCTAAAATTGCTCGCGAAATCCAATTTTCGAGTGAAAAATTTTGGCCCCAAAGTGTCACATACAGCGTCGGTTTTTTACCATCAAACTTACACCTATATAAGATGAAAATTTGTGCGAAAAGTTCCAGCTTAGGTGTCGGTTATCCTTTGATAACCAACGCCGATAATGGTTCCCGCCAAATTATTTAGGGAAAAATTTGTCTAATTGAACGTTGGTTGTTTAAGTGGAACCGACGCCGAAGACGTTAGGTGTCATTTGTATTTGATAACCGACGCCTTTTACCAACTTAATAGACCCACGAACAGTAATTGTTTCCCTTTCTTCTGTTTCATCATCTTCTGTTTCATCGCCTTCTGTTGCTCGCCGCCTGGTGCCTGCTGCTTCTCGCTCGCCGCCGACGCTGCATGCTGCTTCCTCGTCGTCGACGGTGTTGCTGCTACTCTGCGTCGCCGCCGCCACCCGCCGCCTTCCTCCTTGCGTCACCGCCGTGCCGCCTTCCTCCTTGATCACGCCCTACTGCGGATCCTTCCTCCCTACATTGCCGCCGCGCTGCCTTCCTCCTTGTGTCGCCTCCGCGCCGTCTTCTTCCTTGCTGCCGCCCGCTGTTTGCTGCTCTTCTCTCCAGGTATTAGCTGTAGCCTCTATTCTTCTTTCTCCCTAGCTCTTTACCTACAGCAAACACGGACATGGTAGGCCAACACAGCCACGGCCGTGTTTGCTGTTGGTAAGGATATGAACAAATCTATATGTAATGGTTTATGTAAATTCTAGGATACGAACAAATCTTTTTCTTGCATATATTTATGCTTCTAATCGTAATACTTGACCTAATTCAGTAAATTTTGATGCATGTTGAAATAAGATTTAAACTTATCCATTCTAGCATCCTAATTTGATTTGATTAAACCCTAACATTGATGAAACCCTAACATCAATTGTGATGAAACCCTAACATGTACATATCTATTATTGTGTTTGTTGGCCTAGAAACCCGTCCAATATTTACTCATTAGGAGTAAATCTTGGATAGTCCCCAGTTTGGGACTGTTCTTTAACACCTAATCTCACTTAGGATGTAAGTGTATAATGTGTATTGGGTTTTCGACAAAATTTCAATAGCATTTCCTCGTTTGTTCTCTAAGTACATATGTACTTAGAGAACAGCGGGGAAATCCTGCCGAAATTTTTTTGAAAACCCAATACACATTATACACTTACTAGTGAGATTAGGTGTTCAAGGATGGGATAGGTTACACATTTATTATATATAAGAATGACATCACATGTGTTTGTTGGCCTAGAAAGTGAACAATCTTGGATAGGATGTAAGTGTATAACCTAATCTTGTCCTAATATATACTTGTTTTCTCTTTGATCATAGAATGGATAGATCATGGATGTCCATTCGCAATCGCTGCACCCCAGAGTTTATATGAGGTCAACTGATCTGAAATTATATATACAGGTTAAAAAGAAGACACCCGGAGCACCTAGGCCTCCACCTCCACTTCCTGCATTACAAAGTTGGGTTCCAACTGACCTAAAATACCTGTTAGGTCCTTCTTGTAGGGGAATGGCATGTTGGCTACGGGCACATAATATACATTGCCCTATAATTGTTTCTTTAGAAGCAGATTATGCAGGTCAATCATACGATAGCTCTTTATTTATACAAGATATTATTGAGTTGTTTATGTATGATTGGCTGAATACATCAATGATAGAGACATGGATAAGGTGAGATCTTGTTTATACATCCATATACCTTGTGTGAGATCTGGTGATCTGGTTTCCTATATATTAATGCATATGTAATACATGTTTTGCAGCTACTTAGTCGAAGATCAATGCAAACAATTTGCATTTGATCATGTGGGATTTTTTATTCCATCATTGATTAGTATGGTAGCTAAAGACCCTGATAGTGTTCAACAATACTGTATAGATGCTTTTACAATTTTTGGTCAGCAAAAGAAGACGATAATAATAGATCCATTCAATGTCAAGTAAGTTTACTTTATTTATAATTTGGACTTAAGAAAATTCCATTTTTATTATGCATTTTGAGTTATTAATTTGTAACTTTTTAACCTCTAGCGGTAGACATTGGGAGTTACTAGTTATTGTCCCCGGTACGTTCACTGTTTATTATCTAGATCCTGCGGGAAGTACATTGAACACTAAAATTGGACACGTAATGAGAATGCCATTATTCTGGTGAGAAATATTTCATTTTTATTTCTGTTAACATATGTTATTACATTACTATTTAATTATACAATTTACTGTGTTATATTAGGGGTTTAGATGCATTCAAAAATACTGGAGGAAATGTCCCAAGGAGAAAGAACCAGCCAATAATTTGGGATAACGTAAAAGTAAGTTCCCGACTCCAATGTATATATTATTTATGTGAACTATGCTTAGTTGTATTTTTTAATATTTTATATGTTTCAATTTATAGTGCGCTACACAAGACAACGGCTGGGCATGCGCATACTATGTGATGCGATTTATGCAGATGATTATCCGACATGCCGCATTGGATATTAATACCATACATGAGGTATTATATATAGTCTCATTAGTTAGTATGAAATATATCAATCTTATTTTTATATTATTACTTATATATATATACATCATTCTCTTTGCAGGTGTTTAAAACTGACCACACTATAGGTAAACGCTTAAAAAATGTACATGCTCCATATACGATGGAAGCATTAAATGAAGTAAGAGAAGAATGGGGAAAAGCCATACAAGCAGTGGTGATTGTAAGATATAATTGGGATGCTGATAGCGATGTTGAATGATATTTTATAAATGAATATTTCTGAATGTTTCTACATGTATTTGAATGTTTCTACATGTGTGAATGTGAGAATTGAATTGATGTCTGAATGTATCTACTTGTGTGAAAAAATATTTGTTGATTTTGCAGGTTTGTGGCATGTTTGTACGTTGATATTAATGGATGTCGTAAACCTGCAGTTCAGAAAACTGAACTGTAGGTTCTCATCCTGCTGACCAGCCACAGCAGGCCTGCAAACTGATAAGAAAAAAAAATTAAAATATAGGCGTCGGTTATTTATAGAAAACTGTCATCAAAGACCTACAGCGTCGGTTTTTGGATAAAACCGCCGCCTAATGTGACAAACAATCCGACCGTGCAGGAAACCACGGCCGTGGTGGAAATGGCGTCGCTTATTCGTATAAAACCGACGCCTATAGTAATAAACACGGCCGTGCAGCAAAGCACGGCCGTTTCGTCTGGGAGTATGGCGTCGGTTGTTCAGTTGTTAACCGACGCAGAAAGGGTCCTAGGTGGTGCCCTTTTTTGTGGCGCGAACCCTATAGATGTCGACCGACTATATATAACCGACGCTTATGAGTCATATAGGCGTCGGGTTATAAAACTGACGCTGAAGAGTTCGACCTTTAGCGGCACCCACATAGGTGTCGCTTGAAAACTGTCGCTAAAAGGGGTTAAACAACCGACGCCAAAGGCGTGTTCTGTAGTAGTGCCTCATTTTAGGTATGTGTTTTCATCAGTCCAACCCGTGCATGTTCTAGCAATTTATCTATATATTCATTGTTCCAACCAGTCTACATGTTTAAATAGTTTGTAATCGATCCATTCTAATTATATGGTTAACATCATCGATTTTTAAAAGAAAATTTCAGTAAATTATTTGGGCTCATTGAAGTAATTTATTTATGTGTCTAATCAGCCTATCTAAGTGCTAATTATCTCAGTCTTTCTATGTATTCAAACATTATGTCCAAGAATTAATTGGTCCAACCTATTTGTGTCCTTACTGGTTAGATGCAGTCAGTTGACTTTTGACCAACATGCTTTCTCTTAGTATTTTTTGTATTTTCTGTATATATATTAGCACATTAGAATACGGTAGTCATCATGAGTCTAACAGAAGAAAAAAAAATAGTTTTGCATTTTAGATTTTGGTAACAAGACGCTACAAGTTGGAAGCAGTCAACTGGTCAATTGACTGAGTACATTTGTATGTGCTCCAACAACTTGGTTATGTGCTCATTGGTCCTATTGTTGTATGTGTTCTAACAACATATATATGTGTTAATCAATGCAATCTCTCCGATCCATTCACATGCTTGTGTACTTATGGATTAGAAGGAGTCAACTGTTAATCAAGCACTCTCTCTTAATGGATTAGTTGATTTTTTAATATTTTTTATTTAATTTTCGTTGTACATGCTAAAGGAAGTCAACGGAATGTTAACCAAGTTGTATTTTTTAGGAAGTGGTATGCAATTAATGTTTTTATTAATTTTGAACTTAGAAATTTTTTATTTTCAACTTAAATTTTGAATAGTCATCAACCATTTTTGTTATGTGTGATAGCATACATTTAAGATTTTATGGGCTAATTCAACAACTAATTGTTGACTCAAGGTCAATTAGGTCAATGTTGACTCGCATCTAAATTGACTAAACCCGTGTTTTGATGATGACTAACCATTCCACATATTGGTGTCTAATGCCTCTACTTGAGTGTTTTCAGATTAGGTATAGACACACTCCAAATGCCCTAACTTGCGCATCTCAAATTGGATAAAAGACAAGTCAAAGTCAATACAAGTGCAAGTTTTTGTAATATGATGTAAATCCATTAGAATCATGTTGTAAATCACTTGTAATGATTGTATGACTTGTAATTAAGCTTAGATAAAATCAGGAGCACTTAGATCGAATGTTAGATCACTTTAGATGCAACTTTGAAAATTGATTACATGCACTTTGTCGGTCGAGTTTCCCAGCCTGAAAACTCGACCGATCATCCTTGATCAGTTTTCTGGAGATTGCATCAGTCGAGTTGTGTTTACACAGAACTCGACCGATCAAGTAACTGACCATTTTGATTCCTAATGGTTGGTCGAGTTTTGTCAGGACAAACTCGACCGATCATTTGAGTATCGTCCTTGTCGTTTACTTGATCGGTCGAGTTACCTTTATAGAAACTCGACCGATTGCACTGTACGAAAAAGTGCAGAAAAGTACTTCTAGCCGTTGTGGATTTGCAACAAGTGAAAATATATCTATTGCAAGCCACAAAACGGCTAGTTTTTATTCTCAAGTGTTCCCAAAGGCTAAGAGGCATCCCCAGCTATAAATAGGATCCCTTGGGCTTCATTCCAAGGTTGAATATTCAATGCAAACTCTATGAGGTTTCTATTCTATAGTTGAGTGCTTCCTACAACCTCCTCTCTCTCTCTCTAAGCTTCATCACTTGCTACATCCATTAAAGTGAGTAGGAAATATGTAAGAGATCTAGTCCTACATGTATACCTTGTGAGGCTCTCACTTCCACCACCTTCCTATCTCTCTTTTCAACCATGAAGATGAAGGTTCTCTCTCTTAGCTAAGAGAGGTGAAGAAGAACAAGGGAAGGCGTCCCTTGGTGAAGATCAAGGCTGAAGACTTGGAGTAAGAGTGGGTAAGCCCTTGGTGAAGGCAGAAGACTCCTTGCTCAAGTGGGTAAGTCTTTGGTGGAAGCTTCTCCGAGTGAAGGTGAAGTCAAAGGCGGAAGATCCAAGAAGAGTGGGTAATTCCTACAAGGCTGAAGACTTGTGTAAGAGTGGGTAAGTTCTTGGAAGAAGGCGGAAGACTCCTTGCAAAGTGGGTAAGTCCTTGGTAAGGTTGAAGATTCTTTGTATTGGATAGGTAAGTCCTTTGTTTGGTCATGTATTGTAAGTCTTATGAATGAATATAAGAATGCAATGGTTAGGAAATCCTAGAGATTGACCTCTCTAGGTAAGTGGACTGACATACTTCTAATTTAAAGTGTGGAACCACTCTAAATAGCTTATCTACTTGTGTTTTCTCAATCTCTCTCATCCTTGCTATGCATGTTTTAGTTGCACACAAATTTCCTATTTAGCAACCTTATCTTGTGATATATCTTGAAGGTTTAATGGATTTTGTTTAAGTACATTCAGCTCTATTCAACCCCCCTCTAGAGCATCTAATCACTCATCTAGGATCCAACACTAATCACGTGCTTAACACGTGCTTTTAGATAGTCTACCTTTCCTATAACAAAGAGCAGTTTAGGTGCTTCAGTCTAGCTACTTGTGTGGTAGCTTAAGCTGTCAATTTATTTTTTTCATCCGCTTTCCGCTTTTATCCGTTTCTTTCTTGACAATACAAGAATAAATGATTAGGAATTGTTCCGGATTCAACTTCTCATGGGATTTACTTCTCATAATCATTACACGTTGCACATGCAGAGAAACTATGTTTCAAATGATTTTCCATGTGGCGATGTATTTGTGGTCCGTAATTTACATTGTCGGGTGTCTGTCCGTCTAGCTAATTATTTGTGTGCTTCATCTCCTTCTGACGGTTGGTTTCCTTATTTGAACTTTGTGGCACGTATATATGTTATTCTGGATGCTTTGTACAGATTATTTAATAATACACAACTAATCATTTAGATAGAAAAATACAACTAATCATTCACAATTTACTCTGGCAATGCCTCCCATGTAATATATGAATTCCATTGTAACAAACGTGCCTTATTTCAGAAGTGTGTGTGCTAGCTTTTACGATAATTTTGTTTGTTCGTCTTAGGATTTTATGTGTTAGCTCATCTTACCAACATGTAGGTCTGCTTAATAAGTCTGTCTATGAGCTTCGTCTCTACCCTTTACTAAGTTGTCCTACGATTCAATAGTTTGTTTGAGAACTCATGTGTCTCTGTTGAGTTTTAAGAGCAATATTTATCAGCTACGACCATGTTACACATTATTAGCCAAATACATAATAAATTTGAGTGATTCAACAAGCAAATTAGTAGAGTTGTGCTCTTTAAGTGGGTGTATATCAATTATTTTGAGTACCAATTAATATTATCCGTCAAAAGGCACAAGTCAAAGAAGGGAAACGTGAGTAGTTTGATAATGACACAATATAAGTTAGGAAGAATTAGAGTAGAGATGTATAAATTATTTACTTTCAACAAAAAAATCAATCTAGAAATCAAATTTCAGTTCATCACCTTTTTTAGTCCCTTTGTTGTGAATATTAATTATGACTGTGACTAAAAAAATGAGTTTAAACTTTGTCAATTTGAGCCGACAATCGGTTCATTAGTCTACTTATTCTCATTGTTTTTAGCATTGCATTATATATATATATATATATATATATATATATATATATATATATATTATACTAGTTTTTGTATTGTTCTTTTTAATAATCAACAATCACATGCCATAAAAAGGAGAACAAATATAATTTTGATAATGACACAAGAAATCAATTTTTTATATAAACTTTGTCAATCCAAGTCAACTTTGTTTGAAGAAATTTGGAAGTTCACGTCCAAAGCGAAGTTGATTTTTTTATGATTTCATTATGAAAAAAATTTGAAGATACATGAGTTAATGGAAAAAAATGAACCATTTTATGTTATATATTAGACAAAGTTAATATAACATACGTGCTAAGCACGTGTCTTCTACTAGTATTTTGAGAAAGGGGAGTATCTGAAGCCCGTCTCGTCCTCGAGGTGGACTGACTCTTCCATCCATAGTTTGTTTGTGTTAGCATAACAAGTGGTCCACATACTGATGTGTGAACCAACACGTGGTGGATTAATATTCCAGTACCTTCGTCTTACTTGGCTACATCCGTACCACCACCGCGCACATGTTTCAATTGTTTCATTGGTTCAACTGATAAGCTTGGTCGCTCTCTTTCGAAGTTTTACTTCAGACTTGATTGAAGGCAACGACCACAACACTTGCATATGTGAATGCCAGACAGTGTGTAGATTACTGGATAAGTTCAGCATTGTAACAGACGATCCTCAGTTTCATTCTACCGATCAAACTAATCAAACAATAAATATGGAGGGACGATCAAGACACTTGGTTGGAGCTGTTATAATTTTAAACAACCCTCTTTGAGAGCATAATTCTCAAAATAATTCACCACCAACTAAAATTTTTCTGTCATTCTAGTTCAGTAAATAATGAAAAACCACACGCTATCTTAGAAAAACGCAGTCTCACATAAACAGAACCTCAATCAAGTATATAAGCAATCGTTCATCCACCACAAAGAAAAATGTATCAAAGATGATGCAGTACTTTACATTGGGGGATAAAAAATCCATCTCAAAAGCCTTCAGTGCCACCAAAATGTACTTGAACTTGAGGGGGCACATCATTCACAATACTTTCGCGTGATAAATGGGGCTGGGGGAGAAATGATTATTGAGATGTGAAATGAAGAGTCGGCTTGATTACAGGTAAGAACCCTTCGCCTCAGAAAAAGAGGAATACGAGGAAAGTCCAGAAAAGATGGGGCGGATTGTGGTTATAACTAAGCAAAGAATGAAAGAAACATCAAAGACCTGATCTTCAAACATCGTAAACATAAATATATGATTAGCAAACTGCTAAAGGAGTCCATTCATATAGTGTGAGAACAAAGAAGCTTAGGCTTCAAAAGCATGGATGGGAATTGAACGGGGAAAAACCCACAAAACGCCCAAATGGGCACAAAAAACACGTGCACCTTATCCTATAATCACAAGTATGGATTACAGATCGTATCAAAACAATAGCACCATTCGGTTCATTTTTCCTGCCTGCAGGCTCCGCTCACCCTCGATTCTGACTCTTGTTTTTATAAGCCTTCTCAGTGCTAGAAGGCTTGATTTGGAAATTGATTGAAGCAGAAGGTGCGTCATTTGGTAAAATCAATTGCCGGTGGTAAGGAGCAGAAGGATAGGGGGGGACTGCAGCAGGCATTGTGGTAGCAGAGAATCCTGATGATGCTGCAGCGGACGGCAGTGAGGTAGAAGCAGCACCATGCACTTGCCATGATAGGCTGGGAAGAGTGTTTGGCATCGTCTCTGGCCTCTTCTCATGTGCTCTCCCCTGTGGTGAGATGACAATTGCAGAAAGTTAATAATAGGTAAAGCAGATAAAGGAAAATTGGGCAAGAAAAGCATAAAATAGTATACTAAATACAAAGCTGATTCATTGAGCTTGAATATCAGATAGTTCATGATGATTGAAAACATAAAGCCAAGTCTGCAATCATTGTTGTGATAGGCTCAAGGTCAGAGACACCCAAACTTGGACGTCCTAGATCTATACTAGTGTTCTGCAAGCCAATTTACATAATTATGTAAATCCCAGTTACTCTTAAGACAGAAAGAAATCGAAGTCAGTTAAAAAATTAGACCAACTTCTATAAAGCAAGCTCGAAAACTTCATCGGATCAGAAACTTCAATGGCTTCAAATGTTTTAAACATTGTGAAGTAGGCCAAAGCCTGTACAAGACAAAATGGCATAGCCGAATATGGTTTAGTAAAGAGTGCCATAGGACACTCAATCGGGCTTCAGTTCAATCTTCATCTAACACTAAAAGGATTACTCGGTTTTATATCATTGGCGAATTATATGATCAGATATATATTTACACTTGTATTTGGCAAAATTTGAGCCCAATTTTTTTTGTTAAATAGCTAACCAAAGGCTCAGTTATAGGGTAGAAATTATGTCTTTTGAGTTTTATACATTCGGTTGAATTACAAAAAGCACACCAGAAAAAGTTGTTTGAATGACTCTCATAGTCATACTCTTACCAAGACTAATTGAATCTATCTAGGTTTAAACAACATTGTTTTATACTCTCTGATGCATAAACTGTGACCAGTTTTTGCTAAAAAGTCTTGCTAACTAGCATGGGCGCAAAGCCTATGCAAGACAAAATGACGTAGCCGAATATGGTTTTAGTCACGCTCAAATCAGGCTTAAGTTCAATCTTCACAAAACACTTGGGATTCACTCTGTTCTTATGATCAGTTGCAAATTATATGATCAGTTATTTATTTATACTTGTATTTAGCAAAATCTGAGCCCAAATTTTGTTACTGTTAAATAGCCAGCCAAAGGCTCAGTTATAGGGTAATTATGTCTTTTGAGTTATACATTCGGTTGAATAATGAACAGCACACCAGAAAATATTATTTGAATGACTCATACTCTTACCGGGACTAACTGAATCTATCTAGATTTAAATAACATTCTTTCATACTCTTTGATGCATCATATGCGACCATTTTTGCTAAAAACCCTTACTAACTAGCATGGGTGCAAAGCCTGTGCAAGACAAAATGGCATAGCCGAATATTGTTTAGTAAATTGTGACAGTGGACGCTCCAATTCTTCAGTTCAGTCTTCATTTAATACTTAAGGTTCACTGTGTTTTTAAGATCAGTGCCAAATTATATGATAAGATATTTATTTGTACTTGTATTTAGCAAAACCTGAGCCCAGATTTTATTATTTTGTTAAATAACCAACCAAAGGCTTAGTTATAGGGTAGAAATTATGTGTTTTGAGCCATACATTCGGTTGATTATGAAAAGCACGCCAGAAAAAGTAATTTTAATGACTCCCACAGTCTTACTAAGACTAATTGATGATGATAATGATCCAACTTGGCAAATTATGCCTGCTTGGGAAAGGAAACTTTATTAACAAAAAGATCATGTAGAGATTATCATGCAATCCCTATGCCCCTGGAGTGAGCTACTTGGGATGGGGGCAAAGGGGTTTCTATTCAGCATTTAGTCCAAAGTCAAAGTCCCCACCCCAGCCTCAGATATCAATAGTTTGCAAAAGATAAAAAGCATAAATTTCTGCCATTAGTTTATAATGATACCGTCACTGTGGTCATACAGTTGTCATAAAAATAAAATAATATCAATTAATTGTTAAACTTTTGTTTGTCATCTATATAAAATGAATATCTCAAATTCCATTTTTTGGGTATCTACAGGTTAACAAAAACATTTGTGGCTAGCTCCTCAACTATTTCCACTAACTGAGCCCCACCTCTTCTGTTCTCCTCCTTGCCCTAATTTCCCCCCCAGTGCCTACTTCAAGAATAACAAAAGTTTGGAAGGGTCTATTGAAATATTACCTACAGTTCAAAGAGGTTTCTTGGTATAATGTGAGAATGTAAACACAGATAAAGAAAATCCTACCTCAATGTACGGAAAATAATTAGTATGAGTTGCCCAGATAGGAAGGCATTGTAGCCCTTCAGCTGGTCGGGAAGTCTGGGTGATAGTAAAGGATGAAGGAAAACCGATCTGCCACAAATAGAATGGAGTGGTAAACAGGCAATCCTGAGAAATTCCTGGTGTCTAATAACTGAAATGAGCAAAATATAAAGAAAAGGAAAACTGGTTTTTTTGCACTATTTTGTCAGATTGGCTGCACTACTTTACTAGTTGAACAAGAAAACCAAAGAGATGACGAAAACAAAACAAGACTATAGATCAACTTGAGCAAGAATCATGCTATGTTCAGTTGCACATGAAGTAACAATGCCACACTGTTTCACAAGAGCATCTAACAACAAAAGCTGAAACTGGCATAGTGAAAGATTATAGTAATAAGCCAATTACCCGAGGTTTCTTAACCTCTGGAGTATCAAATGAAAGAGACCGAATTTGACCAGTACTTGGGTTCTTATCCCCCTTTAGATTGTCGCTGACAGGCTGGGAAATACTTAGATTCAAGTCAAGATTGTCACCTGCAAATTGAGGGACAAGAATTAATCCTTAGTGCTGAAGATGTACAGACGGAGAACTTGCTATCAATAATTTTTGTTGCAGTTACCTTCAGTTTCAACTTCCGTAATAAGCTCCCCTTCATATGTACTGAGATCAAAATTGGTAACGGCCTCCCTTCCATTACATCGGATGGCTGCTTTGTCATATGCCCTGTGGTGAAAACAAAGTTTTTTATACTTCATTCATACATATTACAGGAGATTGTAGCTTGAGCCAATAGAGAAGAAACACAGAATCGTGACTACCTAGCAGCCTCTATTTCACTGTCAAACAATCCAAGATATATATACCTGCACAGACATTCGCATTCCCAAGGTAAGTAGGTCAGACAATCCCAGAACTCATACCATGAGAATACAAGAAGGTTGGAGGTTGCAGAAAAAGAATTCGTTTATCTAATAATGGTTCCACTAGAATAAATCACAGTGCTAAGTAAAGATGTAAGGGAAGCATATCAAGCGACGCATCAACTAGAGATTCAATGATGGAACCTTACTTCTTTCCAAGGAACTGGCCCATGCGAGCTTCCCAGCGACCACACTTGTGCAAAGTCACCCCTCTGTATTTCGAGCTTCCTCTTGAGAACCCAGTACTTTGGCGACGCAATATATGAACAAATTCCTCCTTAGATAGATTGCTCATCTGCAAAAACCTCTACTGATTAACAACAAGTCCCAATCTGCAATTTCACAAAAGCTAGTACGGACCAATGTTTTGGAACAGCAAATACCTGTTTCATATCTTCATCATAGTCACTGAGGTTGAAATTTATGTCAGCATCTATCCCCCTAAATTTGATGGCAGCCCGATCATAAGCTCTGTGAAAAAGAAAAAAGAAAAAAGAAAAAAAGTCAACTCAGATGATACCAACCAATCTTCATGGAGGAAAAAAAAACAGAAAATCAAAATAATGAATTACTCACCTTGCTGCTGCATGAGCAGTGTCAAACCCACCTGGAGAGAACCAATCACGCACACAGAAATAGAAAACACATTTAATAACAGTGAACTTCCTCAAACAAAACAGGAAAAAGTGAAAACCTTCAAACTAGCAAAGGTATCAAAACCAAGCTGAAAGTGAGGCTCCAGCCATAATTTCGCCTACCTAGATAAACTTGCTTTCCGCAGTCCCTGCAGAAAAGTAAACCAGCAAGTATTTAGTAACCAGGTCCAAAGTACGACATTAGAAGAGATCGATCGGGAAAGAAGGAATCATGCTCCAAACTGACCAAATGTGGGATTCCCATCTCCCAGTCCTGCGGTAGAACGTCACACCACGGTACTGCGAGCTCCGAGACCGTGGGCCACGCCGGCTCTTCTTGACCTGCTGCGGCGGCGAAGGCTGCTGGGGCAGCCTGACCTCCGGCTTCGGGGCTGTTTCCGGCCGACAGAAGCTCAGATCCACCAATTGCGGCCGAGAGGGAGCTGAGGAAGACGAGGATCCCACTGGAACGAACGGCACGACACGTATACTCCCAGAGTTGAATCCCAAGGTGCCTTCCGTGCGAGCTATCATCGGTGGCGGGAACAAGTCCCTTGTGGCGAGGTCCAGCCTGCCGTACGCCCCATCCTCGTCCATGCCGTCGTCGGCGTTGGGCACCTCCTGCTCGACCAAGTCGTCCTCCTCTTCGTCCCCGTCCTTGAGGATGCCGAAGCGGAACCCTGCCGCTGCAACGCGAGTGGAGCATGACTCCTCGTTGTTGGGGCCGTCTCCATTAAGAACCGAAGACTTGGATGTCTCGGACTCGTTCCCGGAGGCTACCACACTACCTTTGTCCGTTTCATCAGGGGACGACGCCAGGTTGAGATCCAGTATCATCTCGCCCGCCAAGACCACACCTTTCGTCAGATGCAGATGGCAAGAATCCCCCTTTCTCCTCTCCCTTCCGTAGGAAAAAAACCCGGATCCTAAGCCCCAAAGTAGAGCTTCCCAGCTCCCGCACAAGTTTATTGCGAATCACGTGAACAATAATAACAAGAAGAAATTCAAAACCCCCCAAGGAAAGAAAAACAAAGGTGGGGAGGAAATACAAGATCGACCCGTCTGCTACACGGTGTCGAATTGGGACTGTGAGTTGGGTTTATTTCCTGAAGAAGAGCCAGAGGAGGAAGAGGTATCTACAGCATAAAGCGGACTTGTTCTTACGGAACATTGGTGGCACCCAGCGTTGCCACAGCGTCCCTGTGCATCTAATTCACCTCAAAATCCCCGGAACTTGATCCCAGATATCTGCAAATGACAGCATCAATCAGAAAAGGAGCAGGAGGGATGCCGAAACATCCACAGGGGTAAAGTCAACACTCAGCAACGTCGGCCATATAGGAAAAAGAGAATAAGAGAACGCACCAGAGCTGTGCGAAGCTAATCTCACTGCACATAAAGCGATCTAAAATGGCTCTACGTTGGTGGTTGACGGCAGCGGCCGGAGGCGGAGGGGATAGAAGAGGAGGAAGAAGAAGGAGTGAACTGAAGATGAGGACATAACATCCGAGGCCCGGTCCAGTTTCCCGTCCCAGGGGCGCGGTTTAATATATGCAGGTGGGAATATTTTTGTGCACAGATCCAAACCCATTGAATAATTGCAGATGACCCAACCTTTCCCCCCATAAGATGGTGACAGAGTGAAGCACGGACAGGTTCCGGTTACCGGTATACCAGGGTGGGAAAACCGGGGACGGGACCGGAGACGGGGAGAGGGGTAGAAATCAGCCAAAAAAATACTAAAGAAAGGCACAGGCGAGTCATTGACGGCGGAGGTGACGGTGACGCTGGGGGAGCTGAATCTGTCCGTTGTCGGCGGTTCCTGCTGCCTCTGTTGCCGTTAGTACGAGATTTTTCGTCTACCCGGGCTACATGCCTTTTTGTTGCAAGAAACGGGAAATATCTTGCGGCGGGTGGTTGGGAAGTTTAGTGACAGGTCCTCGGACCCTCTTGTTTATTGAGAGTTGTTTGCCAATGGTCCTCACGGTAAGCCTTGCGATCATTTTAAGTGGTCAAGTATGATTATTATTGATAAGTGACGGCTGGCTGCCTATAAAACATTGACAAACAGGCTAATCTATGTATAATCATGGATGATTAAATAAGTCTAAGGGTTACTCGGGTGGTCAAAGAAAGTTGGGAGTAGACTCATGCTATAGATAGTTTATGGCTCATAGTTGTCTAATAACCACAAAGTTTCTTAAAAGAACGACAAAGAATGCTTTATCGGTGGCCTTTCAGTTGAACCATCCAACAATCCTCGCTTACCCTAATATTAAAAATATATATCACACTCATATCCCTTAGTTATATTGGCATCCCACATAACGCATTATTGTGTGGATATCACTACAATTCAAGCATAATATTTTTGGTTAGTGATGATTGGCTACCTATAGTACATGGACAGACATGCTAGTCTATGTATAATCATAGATGCATTAAATAAGTCTAAGGGCACCTTGGGTGGTCAACAAAAGTTTGGAGTGTAATTTATATCACGCTATTGTGCGGGATAACATAATTATTGAAGAAATACAAGCGAATAAGATAGATGTTTGAAAATGAAAATTGAACATATTCCAATATACCACTAATTAAATGGCATAAAGACATTGCAATATAGAAATCATATGATACATGTTGTTTGTTCTACTAGTATTTGGTCTTAAGGCTGAAGAGTGGCATTTTAGTTGGTAAGATTGATGGTTTGCAACGAGCTGCTTGTAAGATTTGTATTTTTGTTCAGACTATGAGGGAGATATTAGTCCCCGATTTTCTGAAAAAGATGGTCTCTTGTGTTGGCATAGTAGCCATCAATTGATTTGTCCTTGACATTTTTGCTAAAGGAGTTCTTACATAAATAAAGGTGTTTGCATGCAAATTTGAAACATATCCCAACATAAGCCCTTCACCATGTGAACAACAAGAACAAAATTTAGGAATAAGATTGAAGGTGAAAAATGTAATTGTAACTTTGTACAACTAACAATACAAAGTTTTTCACTTAAGCATCATAGGCATGTCCTTTTCTTATATGTACTTCAACCAAAACATCTTAAAATTTGGTTGTGCAATTTGCGTAGAGTAGTTGTATGATCAAACCTTACTTGTTATAAGAAATGGCTTACGGAGAAAGGTAAATTGTAAAAATTAACAATGATGTTCAAATAAATATAGTTATTGAAGTTAATAATACCTTTTAAAGTTTAAAAATGCAACAAAAATATATACATGACGTGTTATATGAAAAGTACATAAAATTTCCTCTATGAATAACTACCACATGATTTGATTAGGAACATGCTCCACATGTTCTTCAATGTTGATCAATAATATTGGCTATGCAAGGTGAATTACCAAAGAAGGTGAAAAAAACTAAATGAGGAGGATTATTGACATCATACTTGGCCCAATGAGCAAGGATGTGAAAAGGACACTGGTTGATTGAAGTGATGAAGGTGGTTGTTCATTATCATCCTATTCATGTCATATGACTACACATGTCTCTTCTTCTTCCCAACTTATATGCAACTGTAAGAACCATACCGCCATCTCTTTGCAAATAGCTTGTCTTCTTCTATCTCATAGGGTACTTGATCATTGTATATAACATATTGTTCCTATTTCCATTGTAACATCCCTGACCTGGGTTATGAGTCAACCCTAGGTGTTTTGCCTAAATATGTAATTAAATCTTTGTGATTAACTCTGAGCATGTAATTAAGTTTCTCAGAAACGTATATTTCAGTATTTGCTCCTTTTTATTTAAAGTTGTAGCATTGTTTTGATATACAGGGACCTATGTGCAATTTACCCAGTTAAAAGAGTTAGCTTGCAATTTGCACATTTTGAGATGTTCCTCTGATGTTGAGACATCATGAGAATCTTTTTGGTAAAGTTTGAGGGATTTCCCAAGCTAGGGCACCAAGGTGCAGCTGTGGAAGCAATCCCGGTGCTCGAAACCCTAGTTTGGGGTAAAATGCAATTTACCCAAATTAAGGGATACAAATTGTGAAATATGTCATCTAATGTATCTTTTTAGACTCTTGCCATCATTAAGAGAAGAAATGATGAGGAAGTCACCTCAATTGAATTATCAAGTTATGAGATATGCCTTGTGATTGAATAATCAGGGTACATGTGTAATATCTCTTTATGTATGTACCCCATTATTAGCTTGCTCTCCTTTACCTTCTTTTCCTAAGACCTTAAGAGAAGGTTTGTCCTTAGAATAAAGAGGAAGGGACGATCAAGTAAAGAAGGAGGGACCTAGTTGGAATTATGGACAACTTATGAACTAATGTTGAAAATCCTACCCCATGTATATAAGCTCTCCTTCCCTTAGTTGCAAGGGAACTTACCCTTCGTTCCCTTACTGTTTCATTTCACCAAAGACAACCAAGGACTGCCTTGGAGCTAAGGAGGACGACCAAGGGGTGCAAGGTAGGTTTAAACCCCTCTTCTTGCCTAATTCCATGGTTAGAACTCGAATTCAAGGTCAGCTTCATGGCTAACTCTCGAAATCCTATCTTTCTAGCCATCTTTCCTTGACCTTCCTTGGAGTTTTCACCTTGGCCAACCTATGGGAACTCAAGGACTCCATTAGAGCTTGTAGCTTGAAATCTTGGAGCTCAAGAAGCAAGCTTTAGGCGGGTTTTATAACTCTAAACCCATGCTTTACTATGTGCATCTTTATATGCGTTTTGATGATAGCTCTTAGTGTTTCCCCACTTTTCCCTGCTATTTTGCAAGAAAATCCATGGGATATTCGTACTGTTCTTGAGCTAGGAGATGAAGGCGTGATTTCCAAGAAAAACCCACCGCTTTTCACTTCCTTAAACGGTCTCAAAAGTTTGCTTACTCGGTCTCAAGACCGCGAGGTGAGAAAACGGTCGCGAGACCGTGACAGGGAAAACGGTCTCCAAGACCGTTTGGCCCCGTTGACCGAGCGTGGACCGTATAAGAAATCTGTTCCTAATTATATAGGCTAATTACCATCAAAATTTGGGAGGCTAACTCCAAAGGAATCGGGAGATATGACCTTTTTAAGTAACAACTTTATTTGAATTTATTCCTGATTTTCAAACGGTCTGAAATTGCCTTTTTGGGCAAACGGTCTCAAGACCGTGTAAAGTCGTAGACTAGGCGTTGACCGTATGAGATTACTGTTCAAAATTATGTTAATTAACAACTCACCAAGTTTGATGGTCTAATTACAAACGGGCTAAGAGTTGAAGGGTGAATACTAGGGCTAACCCTAGATGAAATCAGTACTGAAATTATGGTGACCTAATTAGGGTTTTTAGGGTTGATTGACCTAAACGGTCTCAAGACCGTTTAGGGGTCACCCAAACGGTCTCAAGACCGCGAGGGCAATCAACCATGACCGTTTGGAGGTCTGGGGTCAAGATTAGTTGACCAATTGATGGTACAATTACACCAAATTACATTGCAATAAAATATTGACATGATCATCAACTCAATGGGTCAGACCTTGATGAATCTGCACTAGAATCCAAAATTGGATGGGAAAACGGTCTCAAGACCGTTTGGAACTCATCCAAACGGTCTCAAGACCGAGAGGACAATCACCCAAGACCGTTTGAAGGTCTAGGGTTAAGTAATTTGACCAATTGAGGACCTAATTGCAAATAAGTTGTCAATTTAACCAAAATTCTGTTTGTGGATCAATCATAGTTCAACCCCTATCAAATCACCTTGGACTTTGATGAAATCTTGGGAAAACGGTCTCAAGACCATGTGGGGTCCACCCACATGACCTCAAGACCGTTTGGGCCAAGTTTGGGCCCAATTGGAGCTCAATTGAAGGGTTCAACCTTGTGTTGAGTCACATTGTTGAGTGTTGATAGGTGAACATTGATAGACCCTAATTGAATCGACTTCAACCCTAATTGGTCAAAAATTGAGGGTCTATTGAATGACTAAGTGGTCAAGCATAATCTTAATTAACCCAATCCATAAGTGGTCAACGTAGCTTTGACCTTTTGAGGGCTTCAATATTGGTTGACATTATCAGTTGTATCATCGAATCCCGTTGTTGGTCTAAGCGGTTAAGACCATGTGAGCTCGCGGACTCAAGGTCGTGAGGAGGCTCGCGGTCTCAAGGTCGTGAGAGGGCTCACGATCTCAAGACCGTGAGGGGGCTCACGGTCTCAAGACCGCGAGGGGCCTCACGGTCCTGAGGTCAAAGTGGGCAAACGGTCAACATCTCTTCGCGGTCTCAACTTCAATTCGATCTTCGCAGTCTTGAACCACTTGAAGAGGCTCGCGGTCCTGAAGCCTAAGGAGGCTCGCGGTCTTGAAGATAGAAGAGGGCTCGCGGTCTTGGAAAGTCAAAGTGGGCAAACGGTCAACACTTTCAAACGATCTCAATTCGATTGAAGGTTGATAATTGAAATTAATCAATGTGATTCAATGTTGACTTCATTCAATCAATTGATGATATAAATGGTCCAATGTTGCCCTAATCGAACCCTAATGACAACCTAGGATATTAAGGGGTTAATTGACTAAGGTTTGGACCATGATGATGATCGATGGGGTGAATTACCAAAATACCCCTGAAGGGCCAATTGAGTTATATCTTGCTCAATTCAAAACCTAATCACATGATGATGATGTTTTAGCCATGTTAGCCTATGATGACTTAATCTGACCTGATCTAGGGTGATGTTGACATCACCTAACCTTATGATGAGAGAGAAAGTACTTCTAGAGAGAGAAAGTACCCTTTTAAAGTGGAAACTCAATTGAAGCATCCCCAATACACAGAAATGAGCATAATTAGGGTATGATCCACCTGTGTGAGATCATAGAAACCCTAACTATGATAAATGATGAACTTTTAACTAATCTAAGATCATCAATGAAGATGTTACTCATACATGATGATGTTATGAGTTCAATTCACCTTAGTGTGAATAGTAAACCCTAATTCAAGGGTGATGACATGTAATGTGAATAGTAAACCCTAACTCAAGGGTAATGGTATGCTTTTGAATATTAAACTCTATTTGATAAGAATTAGAGATTTAAACTCTTATGACAAGAGTAGGAAGGATATTCCTCATTTTTGTATTACCTTTATCAGTTGTATTAACCATGAAGGTTCTGATATGAAGGTAATCATATCCAGGTATGGATGATGATGTTATATTCATTAAAGGCATGTTGTTAGCCTTATGAATAAGTAAAGTAATCTGATGTCTTGTCAGTGGCATCCTATACTGATAATGGGCTGTGAGAGCCATGGATACCATCAAAGTCATGCCTTAGAGATGGCTTGTGATGAGGATAATCAGAAATGATGACTGATATGAGTTAGGCCTATTACATTTAGTATTCTTCTTTTATAGCTGCTATGCTACTGTTATTGTTTGAAGAACAATGTATGCTGTTAAAGAATACTGAATGTACCTAACTAATCAAGTATAATGTAGAGCCCTGATCATAGATCCATCATTGTCAGAGATTAAGTGATGGTGAAACAGGTTTTCCTCAGGAAACTCCTGGAGCACATACTTTTGAGTATGTGGGGTACATGGATGCGTAGAACCTTACATCTTAGTGTAGGAAAGTGATGTAGATGTGGAATCCATCCATCCTTCACTATAATTCCATACCGGATCAGTGGTAGGTAAATATGAAACCTCCTGATGACGAAGAGAGTACAGAATGCCACTGTGACTCTAGAATAGCGAAGGACCAGTTTACCCTGTTGAGCTATATTAAGTAGAGACACGAGATGTCCTACAAGTGATCCTCTTACTGACTGAGGAAGGTGAAGGTCATGAGAATCTGGCTCTCTTAATGACCTATGTATGATACTGATGCGGCTTCTCAGCGATCAGTTGGAGTATGAGTGGTAAGCCTCATCTCCATAGGGCATAATGTTGTTTGTAAAACATAATCAACCATGTAGTATAACTTGTTAGAGATGACTCCAAGTTAGTTGATTGATGTTACCTTACAATAATGTTATATTCTCCACATCTCCTAAATTATAGAGATCTTGTTATACCTGCAACTGTTATAGAATACTTTGAAGGCTTTACTGCTTAAAATATTCTTTGATGTTATAATAAAGCTTCTGGCGAAGAGTTATAACTATCGCTGGGACAATTATGTATAATTGTCTCACCTCGTAGGCTTCAACTTTTTAGGTGGACGTCGGAGACGAAGGAACCAGCCTACAGGTGATCAGTCTCAGCAACAGCATCAGGGGCAACAGTAATCTCAGGTGGAGATTGTCCTGCCATATGGTGTAGTTAGAGTCAGTCCTATGTGTCCTCTGTACTCTCAGGTCTTGGAGTCTTTTGTATAGTGATCTTGAGATTTTGTATCTTGATGTATATAATTACTCAAGAAGTAATTATCCTGAGATGTAAACAGTTTACCTCACTTTATGAAAGAAGTTTTTATGGATTCAAGCTCTTGTCACGAAAAGTTTTAATTTCCCGTGATTTTTGTCTTCCGCTGATTACCGATTCGCTTCCGCTAAGTTTTAATCGTGTTTATGTCATGGTTTGGAGATCAGAGCCCACAACTAGTGGTATCAGAGCTCCAGGTTCAGTTGAGTCTACAGAGGCATAGGACTTAGGATGTCGAGTCTACCTTTAGTACTCCTTCCTCATCTAATAGAATCTTCTGCTCCTCAGGAGAAGAAGATACATAAGAATGTCAGAACATCACGATGAGCACGTGGAAGAAAGTAGTGCTAGTGCACCTCGAGGCGGTGCAAGAGTTCCGAGAATAGAACAACCTGCACCTGAGTCGCCAAGAGAGCCACCCCAGTTCGACCCAGCTGACATGAGTGATCCAGCTGTACAGACGATGTTCGGGCAGTTCATGACTGCCATGACACATATAACCGATAGGATGCCCATTCCTACACCTAGGGCACCTGTCCAGCCTGAAGCACAAGGTATTGGTAAGACATTCGAACGACTTCGTCATGTCGGAGCTACCGAGTACTTCGGAACTGCCGACCCTGCAGATGCTGACTTATGGTTGACAGAGTTGGAGAAGGCTTTCAGGATTCTTATGATTCCAGAAGCTGAGAAGGTTAGACATGCTGTCTATCTTCTCAAAGGCAGTGCTGGTCACTAGTGGAACATGGAAGAGCAGAAGAGACCTGGAGTAGAGTTCTCATGGGAAGAGTTTCTTCGGGAATTTATCAATAGATATTTTCCAAAGACCTTCCTAGATGATAAGATCTCTCAGTTTGAGAAACTAAGGCAGTGGTCAATCCACGGGTAGTGGCAGGTCAGATGAAATTTTTATATTCCGATATGTCTATATCCTGTGATGTATCTGTTCTGATTGATCCGGGTGCTACGCACTCTTTCATCACTCATGAAATGATTCGTAACTGCAATGTGACTGTTAGTCATAGAGCAGATAGTTTGTTGTTAGAGACTCCGTTGAGTGGGTCTGCCGTTTTGCAGGAGGTATGTTCTTCCTGCATCCTTTTCTTTTCTGACCATCGCATTCAAGTGGATCTTATACCACTTGATATGCAGGGATTTGATATAATCCTTGGGATGGATACCTTAGAAAGGTATAGAGTTGTCTTGGATTGTGAGTCCAAGTTGGCTGTGTTTGCTGATAAAAGAAACACATGGATCTTTCAAGGTGAAAGAAAGATTCTGCCCACCTGTCTTGTGTCAGCTATGGTTGCTGATAAGCTGTTGAGGCAAGGATGTTATGCATTCTTAGCCCATGTGGTAGATGTTACCAAGGAAAGTTCCAATCCTGCTGAAGTTCCTATAGTCAGGGAATTCAAAGATGTGTTTCCTGAAGAACTTCCTGGTATACCACCACCTCGGGAGATTGATTTTGAAATTAATCTAATCCCAGATACGAAACCCATAGCTCAAACTCCGTATAGGATGGCGCCTGCCGAGATGGCAGAACTCAAGAAACAGCTTCAAGAGTTACTTGAGAGAGGTTTTATCCGACCGAGTACTTCACCTTGGGGTGCTCCGGTCTTGTTTGTTAAAAAGAAAGATGGGTTAATGCGGTTATGCATTGATTACAGACAACTCAATAAAGTAACAATAAAGAATAAGTATCCTCTTCCAAGGATTGATGATCTCTTTGACCAGTTGCGTGGTGCAACAGTCTTTTCAGAGATAGACTTGAGGTCTGGATATCACCAACTCCGTATTAAGGATAGTGACATATCCAAGTCTGCCTTTAGGACAAGATATGGTCACTATGAGTTCACGGTTATGTCGTTTGGACTAACCAATGCACCAGCTGCATTTATGGAACTCATGAATAGAGTTTTTCGACCTTTCCTTGATCAGTGTGTTGTCGTCTTCATAGATGACATTCTGATTTATAGTAAGGATGCTCAACAGCATGAGCAGCATCTTCGCCAAGCTTTGACCTTGCTAAGAGAACATAAGTTGTACGCTAAGTTTAGCAAGTGTGAGTTCTGGCTGTCGGAGGTATCTTTTCTTGGACATGTAATATCCGCCTCGGGAATTCGTGTTGACCCTACAAAGGTAGAATCTGTTCTACAATGGGAACAACCAAAGACACCGACGGAGATTCGAAGTTTCTTGGGGTTAGCTGGCTATTATCGAAGGTTCATTAAGAACTTTAGTTCTATAGCTTTGCCTTTGACCAAGTTAACCCGGAAAGATGTTCCTTTTTCTTGGAGTGATAAGTGTCAACAATCTTTCCAGTTGCTGAAGGAGAGGTTGACAAGTGCACCTGTGCTAGTGCTACCTGAACAAGGAAAAGGATATATAGTTTTCTGTGATGCTTCCAAGAACGGACTAGGATGTGTGTTGATGCAGGATAAACGAGTGATTTCTTTTGCTTCCCGACAGCTTAAGAAACACGAGGAGAATTATCCAACACACGATCTGGAGTTAGCTGCTGTGGTTCATGCTTTGAAGATCTGGAGGCACTATCTCTACGGAGAAACATTCCAGATTTTCACAGACCACAAAAACCTTAAGTATATCTTTTCTCAGCATGAGCTCAACATGAGGCAACGTCGCTGGATGGAATTAATCAAGGACTACGACTGTACAATTGATTACCATCTAGGCAAGGCCAATGTCGTTGCAGATGCCTTGAGTAGGAAATCAGCAACATCAACCATGAATAGAGCACAACTAAACTCTTTAGTATGCTCTAGAAGAGATATGCTTATCTCTTTAAGGCAAGACAATGTACAGTTGAATGTGTCATTGTTAACCGGTTTGTTAGCTGAGATGCATATTAAACCTACTCTAAGGGAGCAGATTAAAGAGGCACAGCTAGGTGATGTTGCAGTTCAACATATAAGATCTGAGTATGGAAATGAGAAGCAAGATGGTTTTCATGACTCAAAAGATCAAGTAGCTTGTTATAATAGAAGAATGATAGTGCCGGATGTGGACAACTTGAGGAAGTTAGTCCTGGAAGAAGCCCATTCTTCCATGTATGCTATGCATCCAGGGAGCACCAAGATGTATCGGAATTTGAAGGATCTGTATTGGTGGCCTGGGATGAAAAAGGACGTTGCAGAGTTTGTTCTGAGGTGTCCCGTGTGTCAGCAAGTTAAAGCTGAACACCAGAAGCCTGCAGGAACAATGCAACCTTTACCCATATCACAGTGGAAGTGGGACCATGTGACCATGGACTTTGTTGTTGGCCTACCCAGGACAAGCAAAGGACATGATTCCATTTGGGTAATTGTTGATAGGTTGACTAAGACAACACATTTCTTACCTGTCAAAACAACCTATTCTGCTGAAAGGTTATCAGAGTTGTATGTTCAAGAGATAGTGCGTTTGCACGGAATTCCTGTTACAATAGTTTCTGACAGAGGTCCTCAGTTTACAAGTCATTTTTGGGAACAGTTGCACAGAGCCTTAGGCACCAAGCTAAGGTTTAGTACGGTCTTTCATCCACAGACTGATGGACAGTCGGAAAGGACCATACAAACCTTAGAAGACCTGTTGTGAGCATGTGTTCTCCAGTTCACCGGAAGTTGGGATCTACACCTAAGATTGATAGAGTTTGCCTATAACAATAGCTATCAGCATAGTATTGATATGGCACCTTATGAAGCCTTATATGGTAGACGTTGTAGATCACCCTTGTGTTGGTTTGAGACTGGTGAGCACCAGTTGTTAGGTCCTGACCTGGTGCAGCAAACCACAGAAAAGATTAAAGTAATACAACATAAGATTAAGACTGCTCAGGATAGGCAGAAATCTTATGCTGACAAACGTTGTAGACCCTTAGAGTTCCAGGTTGGAGACAGAGTGTATCTTAAGGTCTCACCTTGGAAAGGGGTCCTTCATTTTGGAAGGAAAGGGAAGTTAGCTCCTAGATATATGGGGCCTTATACAATCATTGAACGGATTGGAAAGGTAGCATATAAACTAGAGCTTCCCCCAGAATTACAGAGGTTACATCCTGTGTTTCACATTTCTATGTTGAAGAAATGTCACCCAGACACCGAGTCAGTTCTACAACCTATGGAGGTAGAATTGAATGATGACATATCCTATGAGGAGGGACCAGTGTCAATCCTTGATAAACGAATTAAAAAGTTAAAGAAGAAAGACATAAGTCTTGTGAAAGTCCTCTGGAACCATCGTGGTGTTGAAGAAGCCACTTGGGAATTAGAGGATGAGATGAGAAGGAAGTATCCTGCCCTTTTCTCGTAGTATGTTTTATCGATTTCGGGGACGAAATCCTTATAAGGGGTGGATAATTTGTAACATCCCTGACCTGGGTTATGAGTCAACCCTAGGTGTTTTGCCTAAATATGTAATTAAATCTTTGTGATTAACTCTGAGCATGTAATTAAGTTTCTCAGAAACGTATATTTCAGTATTTGCTCCTTTTTATTTAAAGTTGTAGCATTGTTTTGATATACATGGACCTATGTGCAATTTACCCAGTTAAAAGGGTTAGCTTGCAATTTGCACATGTTGAGATGTTCCTCTGATGTTGAGACATCATGAGAATCCTTTTGGTAAAGTTTGAGGGATTTCCCAAGCTAGGGCACCAAGGTGCAGCTGTGGAAGCAATCCCGGTGCTCGAAACCCTAGTTTGGGGTAAAATGCAATTTACCCAAATTAAGGGATACAAATTGTGAAATATGTCATCTAATGTATCTTTTTAGACTCTTGCCATCATTAAGAGAAGAAATGATGAGGAAGTCACCTCAATTGAATTATCAAGTTATGAGATATGCATTGTGATTGAATAATCAGGGTACATGTGTAATATCTCTTTATGTATGTACCCCATTATTAGCTTGCTCTCCTTTACCTTCTTTTCCTAAGACCTTAAGAGAAGGTTTGTCCTTAGAATAAAGAGGAAGGGACGATCAAGTAAAGAAGGAGGGACCTAGTTGGAATTATGGACAACTTATGAACTAATGTTGAAAATCCTACCCCATGTATATAAGCTCTCCTTCCCTTAGTTGCAAGGGAACTTACCCTTCGTTCCCTTACTGTTTCATTTCACCAAAGACGACCAAGGACTGCCTTGGAGCTAAGGAGGATGACCAAGGGGTGCAAGGTAGGTTTAAACCCCTCTTCTTGCCTAATTCCATGGTTAGAACTCGAATTCAAGGTCAGCTTCATGGCTAACTCTCGAAATCCTATCTTTCTAGCCATCTTTCCTTGACCTTCCTTGGAGTTTTCACCTTGGCCAACCTGTGGGAACTCAAGGACGCCATTAGAGATTGGATTTTGAAAGCTTGGAGCTCAAGAAGCAAGCTTTAGGCGGGTTTTATAACTCTAAACCCATGCTTTACTATGTGCATCTTTATATGCGTTTTGATGATAGCTCTGAGTGTTTCCCCACTTTTCCCTGCTATTTTGCAAGCAAATCCATGGGATATTCGTACTGTTCTTGAGCTAGGAGATGAAGGCGTGATTTCCAAGAAAAACCCACCGCTTTTCACTTCCTTAAACGGTCTCAAAAGTTTGCTCTCTTGGTCTCAAGACCGCGAGGTGAGCAAACGGTCTCGAGACCGAGACAGGGCAAACGATCTCCAAGACCGTTTGGCCCCATTGACCGAGCGTGTACCGTATAATAAATCTGTTACTAATTATATAGGCTAATTACCCTCAAAATTTGTGAGGCTAAATCCAAAGGAATCGGGAGATATGACCTTTTTAAGTAACAACTTTATTTGAATTTATTCCTGATTTTCAAACGGTCTGAAATTGCCTTTTTGGGCAAACGGTCTCAAGACCGTGTAAGGTCGTTGACTAGGCGTTGACCGTATGAGATTACTGTTCAAAATTATGTTAATTAACAACTCACCAAGTTTGATGGTCTAATTCCAAACGGGCTAAGAGTTGAAGGGTTAATACTAGGGCTAACCCTAGATGAAATCAGTACTGAAATTATGGTGACCTAATTAGGGTTTTTAGGGTTGATTGACCTAAACGGTCTCAAGACCGTTTAGGGGTCACCCAAACGGTCTCAAGAACGCGAGGGCAATCAACCATGACCGTTTGGAGGTCTGGGGTCAAGATTAGTTGACCAATTGAAGGTACAATTACACCAAATTACATTGCAATAAAATATTGACATGATCATCAACTCAATGGGTCAGACCTTGATGAATCTGCACTAGAATCCAAAATTGGATGGGCAAACGGTCTCAAGACCGTTTGGAACTCATCCAAACGGTCTCAAGACCGAGAGGACAATCACCCAAGACCGTTTGAAGGTCTAGGGTTAAGTAATTTGACCAATTGAGGACCTAATTGCAAATAAGTTGTCAATTTAACCAAAATTCTGTTTGTGGATCAATCATAGTTCAACCCCTATCAAATCACCTTGGACTTTGATGAAATCTTGGGAAAACGGTCTCAAGACCATGTGGGGTCCACCCACATGACCTCAAGACCGTTTGGGCCAAGTTTGGGCCCAATTGGAGCTCAATTGAAGGGTTCAACCTTGTGTTGAGTCACATTGTTGAGTGTTGATAGGTGAACATTGATAGACCCTAATTGAATCGACTTCAACCCTAATTGGTCAAAAATTGAGGGTCTATTGAATGACTAAGTGGTCAAGCATAATCTTAATTAACCCAATCCATAAGTGGTCAACGTAGCTTTGACCTTTTGAGGGCTTCAATATTGGTTGACATTATCGGTTGTATCATCGAATCTCGTTGTTGGTCTAAGTGGTTAAGACCATGTGAGCTCGCGGACTCAAGGTCGCGAGGAGGCTTGCGGTCTCAAGGTCGTGAGAGGGCTCACGGTCTCAAGACCGTGAGGGGGCTCACAGTCTCAAGACCACGAGGGGCCTCGCGGTCCTGAGGTCAAAGTGGGCAAACGGTCAACATCTCTTCGCGGTCTCAACTTCAATTCGATCTTCGCGGTCTTGAACCACTTGAAGAGGCTCGCGGTCCTGAAGCCTAAGGAGGCTCGCGGTCTTGAAGATAGAAGAGGGCTCGCGGTCTTGGAAATTCAAAGTGGGCAAACGGTCAACACTTTCAAACGATCTCAATTCGATTGAAGGTTGATAATTGAAATTAATCAATGTGATTCAAGGTTGACTTCATTCAATCAATTGATGATATAAATGGTTCAATGTTGCCCTAATCGAACCCTAATGACAACCTAGGATATTAAGGGGTTAATTGACTAAGGTTTGGACCATGATGATGATCAATGGGGTGAATTACCAAAATACCCCTGAAGGGCCAATTGAGTTATATCTTGCTCAATTCAAAACCTAATCACATGATGATGATGTTTTAGCCATGTTAGCCTATGATGACTTAATCCGACCTGATCTAGGGTGATGTTGACATCACCTAACCTTATGATGAGAGAGAAAGTACTTCTAGAGAGAGAAAGTACTTCTAGAGAGAGAAAGTACCCTTTTTAAGTGGAAACTCAATTGAAGCATCCCCAATACACAGAAATGAGCATAATTAGGGTATGATCCACCTGTGTGAGATCATAGAAACCCTAACTATGATAAATGATGAACTTTTAACTAATCTAAGATCATCAATGAAGATGTTACTCATACATGATGATGTTATGAGTTCAATTCACCTTAGTGTGAATAGTAAACCCTAATTCAAGGGTGATGACATGTAATGTGAATAGTAAACCCTAACTCAAGGGTAATGGTATGCTTTTGAATATTAAACTCTATTTGATAAGAATTAGAGATTTAAACTCTTATGACAAGAGTAGGAAGGATATTCCTCATTTTTGTATTACCTTTATCAGTTGTATTAACCATGCAGGTTCTGATATGAAGGTAATCACATCCAGGTATGGATGATGATGTTATATTCATTAAAGGCATGTTGTTAGCCTTATGAATAAGTAAAGTAATCTGATGTCTTGTCAGTGGCATCCTATACTGATAATGGGCTGTGAGAGCCATGGATACCATCAAAGTCATGCCTTAGAGATGGCTTGTGATGAGGATAATGAGAAATGATGACCGATATGAGTTAGGCATGTTACATTTAGTATTCTTCTTTTATAGCTGCTATGCTACTGTTATTGTTTGAAGAACAATGTATGATGTTAAAGAATACTGAATGTACCTAACTAATCAAGTATAATGTAGAGCCCTGATCATAGATCCATCATTGTCAGAGATTAAGTGATGGTGAAACAGGTTTTCCTCAGGGAACTCCTGGAGCACATACTTTTGAGTATGTGGGGTACATGGATGCGTAGAACCTTACATCCTAGTGTAGGAAAGTGATGTAGATGTGGAATCCATCCATCCTTCACTATAATTCCATACCGGATCAGTGGTAGGTAAATATGAAACCTCCTGATGAAGAAGAGAGTACAGAACGCCACTGTGACTCTAGAATAGCGAAGGACCAGTTTACCCTGTTGAGCTATATTAAGTAGAGACACGAGATGTCCTACAAGTGATCTTCTTACTGACTGAGGAAGGTGAAGGTCATGAGAATCCGGCTCTCTTAATGACCTATGTATGATACTGATGCGGCTTCTCAGCGATCAGTTGGAGTATGAGTGGTAAGCCTCATCTCCACAGGGCATAATGTTGTTTGTAAAACATAATCAACCATGTAGTATAACTTGTTAGAGATGACTCCAAGTTAGTTGATTGATGTTACCTTACAATAATGTTATATTCTCCACATCTCCTAAATTATAGAGATCTTGTTATACCTGCAACTGTTATAGAATACTTTGAAGGCTTTACTGCTTAAAATATTCTTTGATGTTATAATAAAGCTTCTGGTGAAGAGTTATAACTCTCGCTGGGACAATTATGTATAATTGTCTCACCCCGTAGGCTTCAACTTTTTAGGTGGACGTCGGAGACAAAGGAACCAGCCTACAGGTGATCAGTCTTAGCAGCAGCATCAGGGGCAGCAGTAATCTCAGGTGGAGATTGTCCTGCCATATGGTGTAGTTAGAGTCAGTCCTATGTGTCCTCTGTACTCTCAGGTCTTGGAGTCTTTTGTATAGTGATCTTGAGATTTTGTATCTTGATGTATATAATTACTCAAGAAGTAATTATCCTGAGATGTAAATAGTTTACCTCACTTTATGAAAGAAGCTTTTATGGATTCAAGCTCTTGTCACGAAAAGTTTTAATTTCCCGTGATTTTTGTCTTCCGCTGATTACCGATTCGCTTCCGCTAAATTTTAATCATGTTTATGTCATGGTTTGGAGATCAGATCCCACATCCATGAGGTAATCATATTATCAAGCTAACTTTCCAAATTCTATATATATGCATGTTGTGCCATAATCTTCTACTTCAAAGACCGGTGTTTAGTTTCTTGCTACTACAAGAAAACCTCCAACTTGACATCACAAAATCCTTTATGGTATGTTAGATGCAAGAATGTTTTGATCTTCATCTCTTGTAAAATATTATTCAACTTCAATTGGATATGAAAATGATAGCTCCCCATGTATGCTTGCATTAGCCAAACAAGGAGTAGAATCTTTTCACCCATGATGATCATTTTGTTCTTATAAAGGGATCCCCATGTTATTTCATAATTTTCTAATTCATGCATTGTACTAGATTAAAACCTTGCATAAATTTGGTCATATATATCTTGTGAGGGGCCTTTACTTAGAACACCATATAATGGTAATGCTCTTTCTAAGACTCTGGAGGGGTATTTCTTAAGACATCCATCACATAGGAGGTTTGGAGACATCTTTTGTTTGCTTGCTCTAGGTGGTATCAGTTTTCATTGTGAGGCTCCTATTAGTAACCCCTAGAATATTATCAATTGCAGTCTGCTTGATATCTATGGTGATCATATAGATGTTCTCATTTGTGTCCCAATTAGGCATGGTGCTGAAACATATTACTTTCAAATATGCAAGGCAGAACATGTCATATGATCATATTTAGTGTATAAATGAAATGGAATGCTTTCTAGTGCAAATCACCTCATTTGTTCAAATGCTGATAAACATGATAAAGTTCAAGTAGGTAATGATTCATATCGTTTTAAAAACTAAAATACTAACTTTTTTTAATAGAAGAAAAAAATTGAGAATGTCACATTCTCCCTGTCAAAAAATGTCTAAATTTGATGTCTATTTTACTGTATTCCTAATTCACTAGGATAGAAATCCTAGTTTCTAACATAAAAAATAGTATAATAAACTAATCAAAAGTGTAATACTCTTATTAAAATATAGTTAAGAATCAAATCCCAAGAGACAACATTTTCAACAACAGATTAGAAATTTAGTCATTTTGAAAAGGAAATTAATAAGGATAGATAGACATGCAGTGTGTTAATTAAAACTAATATAGAATATGCAAAAATTAGAGAAAGTGGTGGAACTAATACATATAAAGGAACTAGAGGATTAGGTTTCACCCCACTACTCGACTTTAACTTTCTCCATGTGATTGATAAAAGCATAAATCAATTCATTGGAGCATTTTAAGCTATTTAAATTTCATTACAATATGAGAATTAGGTGAATGGATGAATATCACTCTCATTATGCTTTCGTGATATTTGACGTGTCACATACTTGTGGCTTTGGAGATGGCCTATCCACGATAGCATCTATGTATTAAAATATATTCATTGAGCTTGATCCAAGGGATCAAGAGGGGGTGAATTGAGTTATTAAAAACTGAAACCAAACTTGTTATCCCTAAAATTAAGTCACAAGTTAAGATCAATTAGGTAAAACAAGAAATGGAAAATGCAACCACAAAATTAAAGCAATTTATAGTGGTTTTGTCTCTAAAGGATGTACTTCCACTACCTAGAGAGGTCAACCTCTAAGGTTTTCAAACCATGAGTACCACCTTATATCAAATTACACCAAGATACCACCCTTTTCAAGATCAAGGGTTAAACAAACATTTCCTTTAACCATACAAAGGACTTACCCACTTCTCCAAAGATCTTCGACCTTTACTTTCTCATTCCTTCACCAATAAAGTACATTTCATCCACAAGGAATCTTCTTCAAATCATCACTTTAAGAGAGATATTGGTACAAAGAACTGGAGAACTCCAAAAATCACAATTAGGGTTAACTCTACTTATGCCATTCTAATTAGCTCTAATTATTGTAAAGAAATGATTAAGACCGAGATAAATTAGGGACTCTATTGTCACAAGGACTTGACCATAACATAGGAGCATGGTTTACCTACCCTCCGGATAAGTCTCAAAGGGTCCTATTTATAGATGAGGGCCCAACTAGCCATTATAGTCAATTATTTTGAATTCTAGACATTTTTATAGGTTTTTTCGGGTCACCGACGAATATAATTCATTCAATATATCTCTAACAACTATATTGCACTTACATCTAAGATACCATCAAACAAATTTAGAGTGCCCAAATTTTGGCTCATGACACTAGCAAATAAGAGTTCTAAAGGTCCTCATTTGAGATTTTAGAGACCAAACTTAGATGATGAGCTTTGTTGCATTCAGGCCATATTGTCGTCGACCAATATTCATGACAGTTAGGATCTCGACTAGTGGCATAAATTGGTCAAAGAACAAAACCTATCAGTTGAGTTGTCAATAGGACAATCATGTTTGATGGAAGTGCCTAGATTTAATTAAACTAGCTAATGCAAATTCAATACAATAAATTTCCACCCACTTTTAGGCTTAATTATATGTAATGAAATCATTAAAAATGATTTACAAAAAATTATAAGCAAAATATATCCATTTTCAATTCTGGAATTTGTTGCCATATGACTTGAAATCCACTATTATAGGGTTGGCAAATTTGATTGCTTTTGAGTGTAACTATTGACATGAAATGATCTCAATAGAAATGTTAGATACATAGTAATGGAATGGTTAAGGCATCATAAAAATTAATATAACCATTAAGTCAAAAAATCACCCCCTTTTGAAGATGAAAAAACATTCCTAAAATTATTGAAAAGGATAAGAATTGAATTTATCTATCTGAGAATATTACTTGAGTTTTAAACTTATAGATTACATGATCCCCCCAATTCATGCATACTAACATGTTGTGTTAGTATTGAAGGGATGCACAATATATATAGCAATTTCATTCATTAAAAAAATACAATTTGAGATCTATTTCAAAATTGATAAGTTCTTCCCCCCTTGTCATATTAAAAGGTGGGATGGGTAGAAGATAAAATCTAAGGCCTTATCCAATCATCCACAAAAAGATGGATAAATTCAACCACAAAGATGCAATTGTAAAACTCATAAATAAAATGTTCTTTAAATTGTCTCAATACATGAAATATATTTATTGATAAACACGGTATGAGTACAATATATAAAATTCATTACAACGTAGGAACTAACTACTATGTAAAGAAAACTCTAGATAATATAGAAACATGAAACATGAAGCATGAGAGAAAGTGATACTCAATGACATATGGTTTTGGTTGAGGACCTAAACTTGAGATTGTATGTATAATAAGAGTTCTCATTCTTGTAATGTACCTAGCCAATTTTTGTTGTGTATAATATAGGACAACAATAATATACAAGATCAACATGTGTGGTCAATGATGAGTATGTATCTTTAGTCATGATATTGGATATCAACTCAGATTCTTGGGTACTCATTGGAGAACAAGTTGTATTGGACATAACCATCTTGTTATTGGCACATGGAAGTCATGCAATGACATGTCAGAGTCATATCTCAATGTGATAGCATTGACTATGATCCTTAGACCTGAAGTCACTGCAGTGACACATATTTTTATGTGTACTTTGACACTAGCCCGATGTGCTATGAATTATGAGTTGCCAAAATGGGGTGATTGGTACAATGTGACACACGAGATATATTGTGAGTGATCTAAATGGGATTTGTCCCTCCATTGTAGTGATATCTCCTGCCACTTGATAAGAGAGACTATGAAATTCATGGCCATGCTTGTGTGAATCAATATATGATAATGGTCATATTATCTTGAATAGTTTTCTCTAGTTCAAGGAACATAGGTTACATTTTAGGAGGATGCCATCCCATGCCTCAAGTTCAATCTGGATATATGTGACAAAGGATTATATGGTCATGTTAACATTGTTCACTTTATAGGTTGTAGTTGTTATCCCGCTCATTCCCATTACTTGGGTGGCAATGATGTGTGATTAGACACCAATATTTAGTTGAGACCCTTTGAGCATCACTACCAATGTAATTAAGAACCTACTAAGTCACACATATAAAGATGTGTAGTGGAATTGAATTCTACAATCAAACATATGTTAGAAAGGTTTTTGTGACACCTCGTCACACTAACGAGATTACTCAAAACACAAAACACGATCAACTACTAACTAATCACATAGTAAAAAATGTGGGATAATTAAAACCAATTCCAACAATGTAAATAAACTCTAAAACATTTATAAAAGTTCCATCATTCCATTCTCATATACTATAACAAGTATTTACATATGGGTCCAAAGACCTCAGTCACATCCTGCATACAAAAGATATTTCACATGTACATGCCATATATTTGCAAATATTGTCATACTACCAAAATCTCATGTCGATACAAGTATATCATCTAGAAAACACATCCCATACCCGGACCTGAGAGTATAGGGATGACACTAGGACTCTACTACTAACATCTACAACTAACCAACCTTCTAAATCTATTGATCACCAGGTTGGTTCTATTCCACAGTGCGAACTCGACCTCATTGCCCACGACCACCTAAAATGTGGTGACCCACAGGTGAGACCCAGTCCCAGTGAGAGATATAACTCTCTCCAACATATATTGATTATAACATATTGATTAACAGTAAATGAACTGAGCAGATATAGTAGTGAATAAGCAATTTAAGCAGATTGAATAGGTTAAGCTTATTAAGCCATTAAGCAAATTAACTTGACAAGAAGTATAATTACTCAAAGGTCATATGATATCATCTTGTAAACACTGAGTAGTATAAAGACAAGTTAAAGACTAATCAAACAATGTGAGATGTATTTGACCATAGTCAGTATACTACATAGCTTATATCACTTCTTTTTATTACATTGCCCTGAGGGATTTGAGAAATACTACTCAATTCCTAACTGACCACTACTAAGTCAAAATCAGTGCCATACAAGATCTAGGAAGAGTTGGCCTCCTAAGATCTTCTCCGCCCCCAGTCAGTATGGGTCCGCTACAATGACACAAGGTCAAGCTACTAACAACCTAGTCCGTCCTTGGTACAGGTCACGACACTTGTGAAGCGAGGCGAGTACGCATACCCTACCATCTGAGGTACAACCACAGTTGTCCTCCAATCCTATCATATATATATATATATATATATATATATATATATATATATATATATATATATATATATATATATATAATCACCGAGACACGACCGCAGCCGTTCTCAAACTGAGGGCTAGGTATGACTACTGTCATCCTCCTTAACACTTGAATTCAGGATGACAAGCACCCCACATACTCAACAGTATGTGCTTCGAGTATCCCTTAGGAATACTCATTTCACTATCTGGCAATATTTGACACTCAGATAGATCTATGGCACAAGGCACTACATGATTAGAGTTTCACTTAATTAGTTATGCCAATTGGGTGAATTAAGGCTAAATCGTACAAATTGACATTCAAACCCTAATTATTTTCTAACAAGAGTATATGTATAACAACTTCAAAAGATATAAAACATTTGAGATATAAATCTTAATCACATTACCACATGCTATCATTCATTGCAAATTAATGGACCACACTTATCATCATACTTTTAGAAGATACTAATATCTTATCACAAGTTCCAGGGTTTTAACCCTTATTGGAACATGAAGAGGATTTCACCTCAATAATGGCTTCAAACATGCCCAAAGGTCGTTAAGACCATCACATTATTCATAGTAAGGTTATCATTATCATTCCATGCCTTAAACAAGGCTCAAAAAATCATTAGCACATATGTGTCCATAGATATTAACATGGTAAGGCAATATGATATTCAAATAGTACTACATTGTGGTTTCAACATAAGAAGAGTGTAATTCATTATCATTAATCATTCAAGAGGTCTGATTATAACCAATAAACATCGTATAATTACATTATGGTTAGGTATAATAAGCTAGATCACATGGGAGTTACACATCCACTTATTATAGTGATTTGTCAAATATAACTATATGATGGCAAAGGTAAAACTAGAAATTAATGGCATTGGACCATCAAATTATCATCACTAGGACCCACATATAATACCATGTGATTTATTCTAATCTATTGGATGTGGAAGCATCCAATATTATTCAATGGATCAGGTTCATTGTTCAAGGTTATCAATTGAAGTATAGGTCTAACCATTAGATCAATTGAACCAAGGAACCATTAGTTTAAGGTTTAGTCAAATCTACAATTACATTCTTAACTCATCATATATGATGATGACCGGATCCACCATTAATTGTGATCATTAGGTTACCATTAGTTGTTAGATCAGTAATACATTCAGTTAACACCATCAAATATTAAGCTAATGTCATCATCGATTGATAACATCATTAAAATACTTAGTACATGATAATTAAACGTCTAATTGAGTCAAAACCTGACCTAAGGGGGTGACCATAGGTTGTCACCATAAAATTGACACCCTTGATCATGAACATAAGTTTCCAAGATAGCAACACCATTGGCTATTGAATGGTATAACCATCAGTTGTGTGATAGGGAAGGAAATAGCTTGAAAACCCTAATTTGAACCATCAATTATTTTGTGCTTAGCACCATAGGTTGATGCTATCAACCTGTCCCAGATCATATTACACCTTACAAAGGTTGTAAATATGTTTACAAGTTCATATAGAACTAGAACAGAATAGGGGACACCACAAAAATTCGAAATTCTAAACAAGCATGGTTTCTTTATGCTTGAATCAACACATTAAGTAACAAGCTTCTAGTAAGCAATATAAGTGAAGAATGTTATATAACTCACCTCTATAGAGTAGGTTAGATTCGAAACAGAAAGAATCTCAAGCAAATAGGGCAAGAAAACTTTAGATTCAGATCTGAACTTGGCCAATTAAGTACTTCTCTCCACAAAGAAGCAAAATCCTAGAAAAAGAAACAAGAAGGATAGATTTTTGAGTTCTAGAGCCACTTTCACCATGGAACAGCAAGGTTCTGGCCTGGAGGAAGGTCTAAGGAAGGAGAAGAGCAAGAAAAATAGAGAAGGAAGGAATAAAACAACTTGCCTTGGTCAAAATCCCTAGAAGATGACCTTGGAAACCCTAGATAGGGCTAGATGGAGCTCTAGGAGACCTTCTTCTCCAAAAAGAGGTTGTATTCTACCTTAGAGCACTTGGATCCACAAAAAAACAGAGTGGATTCGTTGCTCCAGGTTAGAGGAAAGAGAAAGCAAGCATAGTTTCGAACTTGGGCAAATAAGAGGTAAATATAGTCCATGGATAAGGATAGAAGCAAGCATGAGGTGTAAAAGTAGCTTCCCCATGTGTCTATGGCCTTAAATTATTAAGAATATACAATCACACACACAAAAAGCTCCCCCACCATCCATATTGACCTAATTAGCTTTCCTTTGTCGAATTTCCCAGCCAATCACATAATTCATTAGTTGATAGCTACTAGAAGTAGCTCATCCATGAAGGGGTAAACCCTAAAATACCCTTGATGAAAACACCTTCAAACCATGGCTCAACTAGGATCCACATGGCTCAAAAATATCAAGAATGATAATATAACATCTAAGGAACATAATGTATGTGATAAATTGCAAATAAAACCCCTCAATTGGGTAAATTACAGAAAAGTCCAAAATATACAAAAAAATTGCATAACTTGCTCAAACAGTGTCCAAATTGGACCAAATTTGAAACTTAAGTTTGTCTTATGATTTCAAAACATATCAAAAGGTTATATTAGGGTTATAAGTATTAAATTACGGTAATTAAGCTCATTCAACTCATTAAGCAAGTTAAGAGGCCTTACAACTATAAACCCCTAACAAGGATTTCGCCCCAAAATCCTACACAAAAATAGATGGGTATTTTCTACGCATCTCGTTCTATAGTTACCATGTGGCTTCATATATGCCATGATGATTCCAAAAAACTTTTACTAGTATTATATATTTTCTCTTTAGCTTTTTCACCCTTCTATCCAGGATCAACACGGGGCCCTCAACATAGGAGATATCCTCATCTAACTGAACCTCTACTGGTTGGATTGTCTGGTCAATATCTGGATGACATTTCCTCAACATAGAGATGTGAAAGACATTATGAAATATATGTAGCTCTGTTGTAGCTCCAACTTATATGCTACCTTTTCAATACGAGCTAGGATAGGGTATGGTCCCATAAATCTAGGAGCCAACTTACCCTTCTTTCCAAACCTCAGCACACCTTTCCAAGGAAAAACCTTAATATATACTCTATATCCCACTTGGAACTCAAGTGGTATGTGTCAGTTATCTACATAAGATTTCTTCCTATCATGGGATACTTTTAATTGTTGTTGTATCACTAATCTTTTATGTAGTCTGTTGTACTAGCTCAGGACCCAAAAGTTGATATTCACCTGTCTCATACCAGCAAAGAGGAGACTAACATCTTCTCCCATACAAAGCCTCATAAGGGGCCATATCTATGCTTCTTTGATAGCTATTGTTGTACACAAACTCTATCAGAGTCAGATTTACATCCCAACTACCAAGAAATTGCAACACACATGCCCTCAAGAGATTCTCTAAAGTCTGAATAGTCCTTTTAAACTGGCCATCAATATAAAGATGAAAAGTTGTGTTGAATCTTAGTTGTGTTCCCATTGCTGAATGCAGACACTCCCAAAAATGACTTGTAAATTGTGGACCTCTGTCAGAAACTATAGTCACTGGAATGCCCTGTAGACGGACTATCTCATCAACATATATTTGTGCCAATTTCTCTACTGTAAATGTCATCTTAACTGGCAGAAAATGAGATGACTTAGTCAATATGTCTACTATCACCCATATGGAATCCTGACCCTTGGCTGTCCTAGGAAGACCAACCACAAAGTCCATAGTAATATGATCCCATTTCCACTGTGGTATTGACAAGGGTTGTAATGTCCCTATAGGCTTCTGGTGTTCAACTTACACCTACTGATAAACTGGACATTTGGCAATGAACTCTGCCACATCACGCTTTAGACCTAGCCACCAATACATGTCTTGCATACATGGAGGAGTGAGCCTCCTCAAGTACCATCTTCCTCAACCCATCAACATTAGGAACTGCTGTCCTATTGTGGTAACAAGCTGTACCATCATCTGCCTCATGAAAGCCATCATACTTTTCACTACCGATCCCTAATCAGATATTCTATATCACAGTATCATTCTATTGTGCATCATGAATATGTTGTCTCAAGGTAGGTTTCACTTGTAACTGTACCAACAATCCTGCCAACAAGGAAACTACTAGTTGTACATTCATCTAGTGAAGAGACACTAGCATATCTCTCTTATGGCACATCAAGGAATTTAATTTTGCATTATCTACCTTGATAATGAAGATGACTTTCTATCAATGCATCAACTACCACATTTTCTTTCCCTAGATGGTAGTCTATTGTGCAGTCATAATCCTTAATCAGCTCCATCCATCTCCTCTGCCTCATATTCAGCTCCTATTTTGAGAAGATATATTGTAGATTCTTGTGGTCAGTGAAGATCTGACACTTTTCTCCATAAAGATAGTGTCTCCAAATCTGTAAGGCATGGACCACCACTGCAAGCTCCAGATCATGCGTTGGGTAATTCTCCTCATGTTTCTTAAGCTGCCACAAAGTAAAAGAAATCACATTTTTATCCTGAATCAACACGCATCCCAACCCATTCTTTGAAGCATCAAAAAAGACAATATAGCCTTTTCCTTGCTCTGGAAGTACTAACACTGGTGCACTAGTCAACTTTTCTTTCAACAGCTAGAAAGAACATTGACACTTGTCATTCCAATCAAAAGGAACAACCTTCCTGGTTAACCTAGTTAGGGGTAACACTATAGAACTGAAGTCTTTGATAAACCTCCTGTAGTAGCCTACCAAACCTAGGAAACTATAGATCTTTTTCAGTGTCTTTGGTTGTTCCCATTCTAGTACAGATTCCACTTTCTTGGAATCAACACAAATGCCTTTTGCAGATATAACATGGCCCAGAAAAGACACTTCAGATAACCAAAATTCACACTTGCTGAACTTTGCATATAGTTGATGCTGCCTCAACAAAGTCAATACTTGGTAAAGGTGTTGCTCATGATGTTGACTATCTTTGGAGTATATCAGGATATCATCTACGAACATGACCACACACTGATCAAGATAAGGTCTAAACACCCTATTCATTAGATCCATAAAAGCTGCAGGTGCATTGGTTAGCCCAAATGACATAACCAAAAACTCATAATGACCATACCTAGTCCTAAAAGCTGACTTGGGTATGTCATCAGCCTTAATTCTCAACTAATGGTAACTTGACCTCATGTCTATATTTGAAAACAAAGTGGCACCTCTCAACTGATCAAAAAGATCATCAATCCTCGGCAAGGGATACTTATTCTTTATTGTCACCTTGTTCAACTGTCTGTAGTCTATACACAACCTCATTGAACCATCCTTCTTTTTAACAAACAACATGGGATCACCCCAAGGGGAAGTGCTCAGCCTGATAAAACCCTTTTCTAACAGTTCTTGTAACTATTTCTTTAACTCCTGCATCTCTACTGGTGCCATTCTATATGCTGACTGTGCTATGGGTTGTGTTCCACTAATAAGATTGATCTCAAACTCAATCTCTCTAGGAGAGGGAATGCTAGGAAATTCCTCAGGAAAGACATCCTCAAATTCTCGCACCACTGGTACCTCCTGGATACTAGGACCTACCGCCTTGGTATCCACAACATGAGCTAAGAAAGCCTCACATCCTTGTCTCGTCAACCGCTCAGCTGTCATAGATGACATCAAACATGTAGGAAGAATCTTCCTATCACCCTAGAAAATCCACCGTACATATCCATCATAGAATGTTGCCACCTTAGTACTACAGTCCAAGACTACCTTATATTTTTCCAAGGTATCCATTCCTAGGATTACATCAAACCATGCATGTCAAGTGGTAAAAGATAAACTTGAATGTTGTGTCCAGAGAAAGAAAGAACAAAAGAAGGGCACACTTCCCGCAACTCGACAGAATCAACCAAAGGAGTCTCTAGTCGCAAGCTATCAGATCTAATACTAACAGCTAGATAACAACTATCTATCACCTCTCTGGTGATAAAAGAGTGTGTCGCACTTGGGTCTACTAACATAGATACAAAATAAGAAGTAGACATATCAGAATGAAATAACTCCATCTGGCATGTCACGACTCGTAGATTGACCACTACTTTCAACTAGGTCATGGCATAGAACCTAGCTGTCGCCTACTACCGTCCACATCCTCTGCTCGCCTATCCTGAGGATCCTGCATGGGACGCCTGACCACATCCTCTACCACTACCAGTATCAAACTGTCATTTTTGTGATCCTCATTGATTCTGCCTTGGCTGCTGAGTCACCTCCTTCACCTTCATAGGGCAATTCCATCTAATATGCCATGTCTGTCCACATTGATGACACATTATGTTATCACTATGTGGTCTAAACGACCCTATAACTGAGACTGATGATGAACTATGAGCTCCTGTCGGTGGAAAATTGTGACCTCTACTCCTACTCGGGGTCCACTGTGATGGTGTATGTGATCTTGATTCAGTGAAGGTTGACCTTGGTTGTGACGACGGTGGGAAAAACCTTGGCTTCTTAAAGCCTCCAGATGATTGCCCTTGAGACTGCATAGGTCACTTCTTAGCATTATCTTCACGCTTCTCTATGGAAGACCTCTCAATCCTCCTAACAGATTCCACAAAGGTGGAAAAACTTTCCCTATTCTCCAAGGCTGATGTTGTAGTAGTCAACTCCGTACTCAGACCCTTCTCAAATATCCAAATCATTTCCTTGTCTGTTGCTGCCATGTGCGGGCAGAACCTCACAAGTTCCATAAACTTTGATTCATACTCATTGATAGTCATAGATCCCTAACGAATCTTCTTGAATTGAGACATTTTCTCATCTATAGGTAGGTCTCTGGAAAATATCGGCTAACAAATTCCCTCTGAAACTCCTCCCATCCTATCACAACTCCTGACCTTTTCTCCTCTTGTATGGCCCACCAGTGGCTAGCACTACTCTTCAACAAGTATACTACATGCTAAACTTTGTCTTCTTCAGCAATGTTTAGGATTTTGAATGCCTTTTCCAGCTAAGTCAACCACATGTCAGCGTCTACTGGATCAGAAGTACCTGCATATTCAATCGCCCCAACATGTCTAAGACGTTCAAATGTCTTCCCGACACCTTGTGACTCCACATTAGAGGCGGCTGCCCTAGCTTGTGGTGCTGGCACTCTGTCAACAATATGTGTAATTGTGGCCATCATCTATCTAAACATAGACTAAAACTCAGGATTGGCCATCATTATCAGGTCTAGATGAGGCATTGCGGGTTACTCTGGCCCTTCTTCTGGCACTCTCTCATCATGTGCCTACCTCCTAGAACCTCCTCCTGGTGCTACATAGCTACTCTCAACATGTTCTTCATGTCCTCCAGACAAATCTGCATAAGCATAAACTATGATCAAATATGTTGGATACATAAGAACAGATTCAAACCTAAGTCCTATGTCCCTATAGACTCAGTAAACCTAGAGATCTGATACCAACTTAACTGTGACATCTTGCCACGCTAACGAGATTACTCAAAACACAAAACACGATCAACTACTAATTAATCACAAAGTAAAAAAATTGGGATAATTAAAACCAATTCCAACAATGTAAATAAACTCTAGAACATTTATAAAAGGTCCATCATTCCATTCTCATATACTATAACAAGTATTTACATATGGGTCCAAAGACCTCAGTCACATCCTACATACAACATATATTTCACATGTACATGCCATATATTTACAAACATTGGCATACTACCAAAATCTCATGTCAATACAAGTATATCAACTAGAAAACACATACCATACCTAGACCTGAGAGTACAGGGACAACACTAGGACTCTACTACTAACATCTACAACTAACCAACCTTATGAATCTATTGATCACCAGGTTGGTTCTCTTCCACAGTGTGACCTCGACCTCATTTCCCGTTACCACCTAAAAAAATGTGGTGACCCACAGGTGAGACCCAGTCCCAGCGAGAGATATAACTCTCTCCAACATATATTGATTATAACATATTGATTGGGAGTAAATGAACTGAGCAGATATAGTAATGAATAAGAAATTTAAGAAGATTGAATAGGTTAAGCATACTAAGCCATTAAGCAAATTAACTTGACACGAAGTATAGTTACTCAAAGGTCATATGATATCATCTTGTAAACACTGAGTAGTATAAAGACAAGTTAAAGACTAATCAAACAATGTGAGACATATTTGACCATAGTCAGTATACTACATGCCTTATATCACTTATTTTATTACATTGCCCTGAGGGATTTGAGAAATACCACTCAAGTCCCAACTGACCACTACTAAGTCGAAATCAGTTCCATACAAGATCTAGGAAGAGCCGGACTCCTAAGATCTTCTCCACCCCCGGTCAGTATGGGTCCGCCACAGCGACACAAGGTCAAGCTGCTAACAGCCTAGTCCATATTTGGTACAGGTCACGACACTAGTGAAAGGAGGAGGGTACGCATACCCTACCATCTGAGGTACAACCACAGTTGTTCTCCAATCTCATCATCATATATATAATCACCGAGACATGACCGTAGCCGTTCTCAAACTGAGGGCTAGGTCTGACAACTGTCATCCTCCCTAACACTTGAATTCAAGATGACAAGCACCCTGCATACTCATCAGTATGTGCTCTGAGTATCCCTTAGGAATACTCATTTCACTATTTGGTAATTTCTGACACTCATATAGATCTATGGCACAAGGCACTACATGATTAGAGTTTCACTTAATTAGTTATGACAATTGGGTGAATTAAGGCTAAATCATACAAATGGACATTCAAACCCTAATTCTTTTCTAACAAGAGTATATGTATAACAACTTCAAAAGATATAAAACATTTGAGATATAAATCTTAATCACATTACCACATGCTATCATTCATTTTAAATTAATGACCACACTTATCATCATACTTTTATAAGATACGAATATCTTATCACAAGTTCCAGGGTTTTAACCCTTATTGGAACATGAAGAGGATTTCACCTCAATAATGGCTTCAAACATGCCCAAAGGTTGTTAAGACCATCACATTATTCATAGTAAGGTTATCATCATCATTCCATGCCTTAAACAAGTATTAAAAGATCATTAGCACATATGTGTCCATAGATATTAACATGGTAAGGCAATATGATATTCAAATAGTACTACATTTTGGTTTCAACATAAGAAGAGTGTAATTAATATACACATAATCATTCAAGAGGTCTGATTATAACCAATCAACATCATATAATTACATTATGGTTAGGTATAACAAGCTAGAACACATGGGAATTACACATCCACTTATTATAGTGATTTATCAAATATAACTATATGATGGTAAACGTAAGACTAAAAATTAATGGCATTGGACCATAAAATTATCATCACTAGGACCCACATATAATACCATGTGATTTATTCTAATCTATTGGATGTGGAAGCATCCAATATTATTCATTGGATCAGGTTCATTGTTCAAGGTTATCAATTGAAGTATAGGTCTAACCATTAGATCAATTGAACCAAGGAACCATTAGTTTAAGGTTTAGTCAAATCTACAATTACATTCTTAACTCATCATATATGATGATGACCTGATCCACCATTAATTGTGATCATTAGGTCACCATTAGTTGTTAGATCAGTAATACATTCAGTTAACACCATCAAATATTAAGCTAATGTCATCATCGATTGATAACATTATTAGAATACTTAGTAGATGATAATTAAACGTCTAATTGAGTCAAAACCTGACCTAAGGGGGTGACCATAGGTTGTCACCATAAATTTGACACCCTTGATCACGAACATCAGTTGCCAAGATAGCAACACCATTGGCTATTGAATAGTATAACCATCAGTTGTGTGATAGGGAAGGAAATAGCTTGAAAACCCTAATTTGAACCATCAAATATTTTGTGCTTAGCACCATAGGTTGATGCTATAAACCTGTCCTAGATCATGTTACACCTAAGAAAGGCTATACAGATGTTTACAAGTTCATATAGAACTACAACAGAACAGGGAACACCACAAAAATTCGAAATTCTAAACAAGTATGATTTCTTTATGCTTAAATCAACACATTAAGCATAGGAAGGCGATGTCGTCTGTGGCGATAGCAGACACGACCGTTGCCGGAGAAGGAAAAGGTGAAGGCTCGTCTGGATATGCGAATGCGAGCAGAGAAGATAAGGTTGAAGGATCGTCTTCTCAGGCTCAGCCGAACATCTGGAGCAGTTTATTCAAGAAAGCGATTCAAGGAGATACCTCCCTGGAAAAAGTCAGCATCGAGCTTAAAGACCAAACTCTGATTTATCCAAGTTCCGAAGCTGAGAAGAATGCTGAGAAATGGAGGCTATGTCTTGCAGGTTACATAGTAGGCTTTAAACCTCATCTTCCCACTCTAGAGCGCTACCTGAGACAGATCTGGGCCTTGAAAGGTTCCATTGAAGTGCTAAACCACGACAAGGGGTTCTTCTTGATAAGATTTTCCAATGCTGGAGATTTGGAATCTATTCTAGATGGTGCGACTTGCTTTGTTAGAGACAAACCATTGATACTGATGAGATGGAGACCAGGGCAGCAACTCACGAAGTTTAAGTCGGTAGAAGTTCCGATATGGGTTCAAGTCCATGACCTTCCACTTGAACTCTGGGAGAAAGGCATAATCGACAGAATTGCTTCATTCTTGGGTGATCCACTAAGAGTTGATCGAGCTAACTATGACTTAAAAAGATTGGAGTATGCCAGAATGCAGGTTCTCATACCTGCAACTTCTACCTTTCCTGAGAGCCTGGAAATGGCAAGTGATAAAGGTGAATCCAAAACTATCAAATTCATCTATGAGTGGAAGCCTAAACCGTGCACTGCTTGCAAGCTTTTTAGGCATGAATGTCGGGTCCCTATTCCCCAGAAACAGATCAAAAGAGCGTGGGTTCCCAAAACCAGTTCAGTTCCGACTAATGTAGTTGCAGATTCTAGTGCTGTGTCCGAAGATGCAGGCAAATCGATTGAAGAAATGCCTGTTAAGAACAGTCCGTCCTCTGAAGAGATGAATCTAGATGAAACCTCAGAGACTAAAATCTTTCATAGTACTAATGATAAATTTGAAGAAGATGCTACTGACTTGGTTACAGCAGGAGAAGTAGGGATCGTGGATCTTATTACTCTGACCAGTATTAACGAAGTTTCCAATTCTATTGAGGCCAGTCAGGGATCAGATGATTTTTATAAACCAAGGAAATCAAAGAAAACAAAAACAAGAAACAAGAATCAGTCATCAATTGCTTCTGCTAATCCATGATTGTTTAACAATAGATTTAAAAATCTTGACAAGGAAGTGGCTGATGACACTGAAAGTCTACCCAGTGAAGTACTGGATGAAAAGGGATCTAATGAATGATCCAAATCTATGTATCGTCTCCTGGAATGTTAGAGGTTTGAATAACAAAGTCATCTCTGTCTGGGAGAATCTAAATAAAATGGATCCTCATATAGTTGTCCTTAATGAAATGAGAACTAGAGAAAAGAAGTTTAAGAAACTATGTAGTAAATATTTTTCTAAATTTAAGTGGATTACTAACCATTCTTCTCACATTTTGGGGAAAGTGGTTGTTCTTTGGAGAGAGGAGGTCTGTTATGTAACTAAGCTCTTTAAAAGTGATCAGTGTATTCAGACCTTGGTTAGAGTTGATAACCATGATTTTAATCTCTTGGCTATTTATGGCCATAATGAAGACATGGAAAGAAGTAACCTCTGGGATAATATCGAATCTCTTAACTCTTCTGGTTTTCTCCCTTGGATAATGTTGGGTGATTTCAACGCAGTAAGGCTTGAAAGTGAAAAGATTGGTCGAGAACCTCCTACAAAAAAGTCAATGGCCGATTTCAATAATTGTGTCCTCAACTGTGGTTTATTTGAACTGAATTTAAATGAACCTACTTTCTCCTGGGACAATCACCAAGGTGGTGATAGATTCACTACTTCTCGCATTGAGAGAATCTTGTATAACAACTTGTTTATGGCAAAATTCTCCAATGTTGCTGGTTTTCTTATCACCAATACAGTCAGTGACCACAAATTGATGAAGCTTAATATTGGGGAAAGAAGGAAAAAAATGCACTCCCTTTAGATTTAACAATTTTTGGGTGCAAAGGCCCGATTTCCAAGATATTGTGAAAGAGGGTTGGTCTACTAGTAAGGAAGGTTTTCCCCTTTTCAAAGTTTACTCGAAAATGAGAAATCTTAGAGCTTGTTTATCTCAGTGGAATAAGGAAAAGGTAGGGAATCTCTTTGATAAAGCCAGGTCTGCTGAAAGTGCTCTTCTCGAAGCTCAGATCTCTTTGGATGCCAATCCTATGAGTATTGATTTGAGAGAAAAAGTTATGTTATGCAAGAAGATGGCTTAAGATGCTCTTAAAGATGAAGAGTCTCTCTTGAGACAAAAATCTAGAATTCAATGGTTGAAAGAAGGGGATTCGAATACAAATTTTTTTTATTCTTATCTCAAGGTCAGGAGGCATATTAATCTTATTAAATGTCTTGATATTGAGGGGCAATTGATAACTGATACTGAGGATATTAAGAATCACATTCAGAATTTCTATTCTAATCTTTTTAACAGTGGTCATATTTGCAACACTGATCTTCTTGATACGCTTAGTTTCACTAAGTTGAATGATGTCCATAGGCTTCATCTTGACAGATTTGTTTCTTCTAATGAGATAGAGGATATTGTGAAGTCTCTTAATACTGACAAATGCCCTGGTCCAGATGGTTATAATGGTATGTTCTTCAGGAATTGTTGGGATGTTATTGGATCGGATGTTATCGAAGGTATTCTCCATTTTTTCAGGACTGGAAGACTGCTTAAAGAGTCCAACAAAACTTTTATCTCCTTGATCCCTAAATCTAAGGACTCTCTCAATCTTAAAAACTGGAGGTCGATTGCTCTTTGCAATGTTACTCTCAAGATTATCACAAAGGTTCTTAGCAATAGACTTTAAGGAGTTACCTCTTCCATTATTAGTCCCAGTCAATGTGCTTTTATCAAAGGACACAATATCCGAGACGCAATGCTTTTAAGTAATGAAATCATTCATGATTTTAATAAAAAAGGGGGGAAACAAAAAAATTGTCTTAAGTTGGATATCTCCAAGGCTTATGATTCTGTATCTTGGGAGTCCTTGTTCCGTATCCTTGAACTCATGGATTTTCCTCATTGTTGGGTTATCTGGTTAAAGGAAATCTTTGATACTACTTCCTATGAGGTGTTGGTTAATGGGGAGACTACCAAGTCCTTTAAACCTAGCAACGGTATAAGGCAAGGTGACTGTTACGACCCCATCTGAGCTTAATTAGTAAACTAGAGTTTACCTAGACAATTGCAAAGATTAATTAGAATAATCATTCTTGAAATCTAATTAATGAAGATAACACAATTAGGATGTTTTAACTATGATAAGAAGTCTAAATGTTCCTTTGTCTTGATAATTAGGGTTTGAGAAACATAAACCCTAATCGGCCCAAATTAGGGTTTTGATAATGCTTGGATACAGAATTTGATAAGTGGAATGTCTCACTAAATGATTTTTAGTATTTTATGTGTAACTCTGATTTACTTCAAATTTGGATATGATTTAGATATATAAAATTTGAACAATATTGGAAAATATCAGAATTTTTGAAAAATGCCCTGACCTGTTTGTCGGCCGAGTTTCAAACTCGACCGATCACAATTTCAGAATTTACAGCAGTGTGGTAATTGAATTTTATCTTTTTATTGGTATATCCAATTGATCTCAAATTTTAACAGTATTTGATAAATACAATTTTAGACACTCTGTTAAATTGGCATAATTTTTGGATGACTTTTGAATCCCTACAGTAAGGGTGTCGGTCGAGTTTGTGCAGGACAAACTCGGCCGAATATATTGCTGACTGCAATATAGCAGTGCACTGTTCGATTTTTAATTATTTATTGGTAACTCTAAATGATCCCAAATTTTAACTGAAGCTTTATAGATCAATTATAAACAACGTGATAAATTCCCATAATTGTTGGAGAATGTTTGATCTCTGAAATAAACAAATTACAGTAACTTTTGTATAACTGAATATTCAGCCTATATAATTAAAGTTAAGTGTTGGGTCAATATGCAATTGACCCAAGCAGCTCAATTGACTTATATGAACGACCAAACACACAAGCAGCTCTCATTCTTCGTCATTCACTCCAGAGAAACGAGCTCCTAGAGAGAGAGGGAGAATTAGGGCTTGAGTGGAGAAAGTGGGGGAATTGCTGAATTAGGGTTTTGCGATTCCAGGAAGGGTGAAATCAAGTAAGTTCGGATTCCTTGCATAGACTTTTATGGTGAATCTTCTCTCTTATGTCAAGATTCCGTCCATGCTCTGATTTGATCCAAGAGGATGTCGAAATTCCCTCTTTTCTCACCCTTTCTTCATAATCCCTCTTTTTCAAGGTTCCCGAGTTGAATGGAAGAAGAATTGGGAGATTTGCTAGGGATTTGAGGGGAATTCGAGATTTCCCTGAGTTGAGCTGCAGTTTTAAGGTGTTTTCACACCTTAGGGTGAGTGGGTTCTTCCTTCAAACATTCTAATGTACGAATTTGATTATAACAATCAAATCCCTAAATGTTTGGCATGCGAATTCTAAATCCTGAAATGTCTATTTGATTTAAGTTATTGAAAAATTGATATGATATGAATTCTTTCTCTGTTTGAATGACTCCTAAATGGTAGATTCATATCAGATACATATACAACACTTCCTAGTGAGGATGCTTTTAGATTTATATCAATTGATGTAATTAGGGTTTGACCTAATTGAGATATCGCTAGAGTTTCAACCTGATTGAAAAAGGACTAGTAACCCTATATGCGGTTAGGATGTACCACATGGGTCATTTTAATTGAATTCTGTTCTTGATACATGATAGTTCAGTGAATGGTATGAAACCCTAAATTTAGTTAAATTTCCATGGTTTCATGTCTGTATTGATTGCATACGAATTGTTGGATACAATCTTTATTTAATGAATGGTTATATCTTATGAAATCCTTATAAGAGCCATGTGTCAAGTGAATGAGGTAAATGAAAAGGTGAATGTGGCATATGCAACCCTAAGAGTAGGGTGTTGGCATGAGATGAATGAATAAGGCAAATGAAACCCTGAGGATAGGGTGTTCAATGATTCATGCTATGGTAATATGAAAGGTCTCGATATGAGATGTGGTGATGCTTAATTGTAAAATTGTATGTTTCTAGTGCATTTAACTTTATATGCTTATTCTCTCTCTGAAATGTTATCTACATACTGCAGGGCTTCTTATATTTCAATATATACACATCTCGGAAATTGTAGGTGTTGAGATATGACATGCCCTAGAAAGGGATGTTACTGAGTACAAATGATGTAAATGTGTTTTCAAGTTATGTTATGAATGTGGAATAAGTATGAACTGTGTTTTTCCTGTTTAATTATTTATTTGTTAATCAAGTATAGACCTAAGTGCCCTAACACCGTAGAACCCCTAACATGTGTCTGCGATTTAGGGGTGAAACTCGTGTTGCAACATTATCCGTGCGATGTCATGGAGACACGAGGAAAGAGAAAAAGGGCAGTGTCTAACAACAATTGTGCTTGTGTCGCAATGGCACTGCGGTTTCACCAGAATACTTGGTTATCTAACACCATTCGTGCGGAGTCGCGAAGGTAACCCTGTGACACTCCGCCTGTGTGCTCAGGTTGAAGGAGGGGTCGAGAGAGAGCACTCAGAGTAGTGCATTGAGGCCAGAGAGCCTGTGGTCCTGTGGCAGAACAGGGCTGGCGTCAGATTCAGCATCCCCCGGGTGTGTCGCTGAGTCTTGTACGGTGGGGCCGTAGCATGGACTTGTTGCGGATCCTTATATGCAGAGTACACTGCATATATTTAGGGCATAATAATAAACGAATAAATAACCACATAGGATCACAGTAAATTTATATAACTGTCTATCTATTTGAAATACTTGATGATGCTTAGAAATGTGCTATTTCAATTATATTGTTTTAGAGTTGCTCAGTGTAGTATTTATTGTTGTTAAATTTCATATCGTTTAATCAAATTATATCTTTGATCACATTAGTGCATTAGTCTGTTTCCATGAAGTATTCATTCACTGAGCGAGTAGGCTCACCCCTCTACTCAAACATTTTAGGGTTAATCGCGTGGACTTGAAGATGATCAGAGCATCAGTGTAGATCTGCCACAGGAGTCAAGTATGAGATTAGTTGAGTCAATCGGTCCTTGTCACTCTAGGTCCTCAGTAAGAGTTAAGAGAGAGAGTTGTAAATACAATGTGTAATGTTGTTCCTCTTTGATGTGTATGCTAATTAGCAAGTTTAATGTGCTTGATGTGTGAAAAACATTATGAATGCTTATACATGTATCTTTTCTATTAAAGTCTGATTAGTAGAAGAAATGTTCAGATTCCTTGTTAAGATGTTATGTGGTTCAATGCGATGAAACAAGAGTTTAAAATAAAAGAAAAAGTTAAGGGTGTTCTTTGTGTTAATTATAAATCCTATCTTACGCCCTAATCTCATGATTTGAGGAGATTGTGAGATCAGGGTGTAACAACTTGGTATCAGAGCTTAGGGTGAGTTGTCAAGGACCATTAGGTTAATAAGTTAGAGTCCTATGTGTGGCAGATAGGAGATGTTTGATGTTAGCTTTGGGGATTTGAGTATTTGGATATCCTGGCCCGATATCTGAGTACTTGGATCAACCAGTACAAGCTACTCTGTCTATTCTCTCACGTATACCCTGGCCAGGTATACAGTGGAAGAATGGGCTAGAGAGGAACCCTAGAAATGTTAGGGTTAGAGAATGAGAAAAGAAATAAGAATTAAGAGCATAAATGTAAAAGGAGACAGAAAATTTCATTTCATAATGTTGTTTTTGTTGGAAATGTATAGAAATGCTCTTATATGTTTGAATTGAAATATTCAATACCTTGAAATATGGGTCTTTAATATCTGTTGTATACTATGCAATTGTAGCATTTGTTGATTTCATTCTTTGTAACAAGTAGACTAGAATTGACCTTTGAATGAGTTTTTGTTTCTATGGTTTTGCCCGCTGATTCGAGTGAAATTGACATCAGCAGGTCTGTTTAGGTTTTCAGTCTGTGAGCGGTTCGGCCGAGTTCATGTTTTGGTCGGCCGAGTTCCTTGTTTAGGATTTCAAACAGTGTTTTGGTCGGCCGAGTTTGGTCTTGAATCGGCCGAGTTTCTTTGTAGGTAAACAAGTAGTGTTTTGATCGGCCGAGTTTCCTAGAGGATCGGCCGAGTTTCCTGCTGATCGGCCGAAGTTGGTCGGCCGAGTTTCGGAATCTGGAAGGCGATCGGCCGAGTTCCAGAGTGATCGGCCGAGTTTCTGAGCTGTGAGTGGCAGTTCAGGAAGAATGTAATCCTTTATAGTTCCTGGCTTCAGGATTTCAGGTTGGCCTGGTCCGGTTGGTAGGATGCGTTACTAGGATCTAATGAATCCTATCAATAGTATAATAAGAATAGAATTTGAATAATTAGACCCACATCAGAGTAAGAATGTACATACAGTAAGATGTTGAAACACATGGGTAAGATCAGAACAACTAAGAATTAGTTGAAACTGATATCTGAGGTTCAACTCTGGGGTCTCAAGGGTAAAACCCTTAGTTGGGAATAATAGAACATGATAAGAAGTTCATAATCAGTTTATTGATTAATATTATATGAACTATACATATGAAATATAGAAAAGATATGTGAAATGTATGTGTGGTTCAAGATAACAAGAATTCCAAGTCTTAAAATCATCTTCTCTTTCATATATTCCTTATTGAGACCAAGGTGGGAATGAAATGATAAGAGAAAATGAATCATATATGGTACATAACTACCTTGGTGGGGTCATCTAGTGAATGTAATAGTGACATACAATATGATGAAGTGCGATAAGAAATAAGTTCTTGCATGATAGCAAGAATGATGGATAATCTATTCCTATCTTAAATGATTCAATGCTAATGATGTTTATTGTATATAATCATATGAAAAGGATAGGTAGCAAAAAGTAAAGAAGTAAGGAATGAGCAGAGAGATATGGGAAAGCACTAGCTTTATGTAATATGTGAATTTGTTTTTACATGTATGATTTGTTGAAGGCATATTAAGGTATGAAAGCTGGTTCTACATATGATTTCAGTATATTTGTGCAAGCTATATGTTAAATTAAAGGTGTATGATAGTTGTAGTAATTCATACATGATATGCATCTTACTATTGTGTATTTGTGACATGGTGATACGGTTTGGATGATGTCAGAACACATGGAGGGATATCCTGAATAAGGTAGTTATACCTATTCACTCATATTAATAGAAAGGGATGATAATCAGATTGTCTGGACAAGTAGCCCTAATGAAGTGTAGCTTGTTATACCTAGCTCTAATATAACTGAGAAATGGTAATTGAGTATGATTAATGCTTGAATGACTGATACAATTGTGGATTACCTTATTACTGTTGTTGAAACCCTAAAATGATATAATACGATGGTTACACTTTGAATTGTGTGTGGCCCTATAACCCACAGATCCTAGGATCAAAACAGGATAGTATGGGATGAGGTGGTAATGCTTCACCTCATGCATCCATGACCCAATGGGGATGCTAACAGTGGTATTGTGCAAATGATTGTTGAATTTAGTCTTTTAATTCAAGATTGTTTTGCTATCTGAGTAACATGTTGTTAAAGTTTAAAACAGTATGTTGAACTTGCTTTTGTCACTTAAAGGTGATACAGATCAATAGAACTCTCTAAGCAGTATAAGTTGAGATAGTTGTATCAGAGTATCAGAGTTGCGCAGCGAAAGCGTGGTGGTTTATCTTTGCATTCTATGTTTGTCTGTGACATAAAGAATTTGCTTGATATCATTGAGAACTATTTGAAATATGTTGGGATTTAGTAAAGAATTAAAAGGTTTAATGTTGAAAACCACATTCAGGTATGAAATACAAGAATATAATGACATGGAAGGCTTTAGAAGCTTAGAATAACCTTGAATGTATTTTCTTGTAGGTTTATGTTTCGAGGACGAAACATTCTAAGGGGGGAAGAGTTGTTACGACCCCATCTGAGCTTAATTAGTAAACTAGAGTTTACCTAGACAATTGCAAAGATTAATTAGAATAATCATTCTTGAAATCTAATTAATGACGATAACACAATTAGGATGTTTTAACTATGATAAGAAGTCTAAATGTTCCTTTGTCTTGATAATTAGGGTTTGAGAAACATAAACCCTAATCGGCCCAAATTAGGGTTTTGATAATGCTTGGATACAGAATTTGATAAGTGGAATGTCTCACTAAATGATTTTTAGTATTTTATGTGTAACTCTGATTTACTTCAAATTTGGATATGATTTAGATATATAAAATTTGAACAATATTGGAAAATATCAGAATTTTTGAAAAATGCCCTGACCTGTTTGTCGGCCGAGTTTCAAACTCGACCGATCACAATTTCAGAATTTACAGCAGTGTGGTAATTGAATTTTATCTTTTTATTGGTATATCCAATTGATCTCAAATTTTAACAGTATTTGATAAATACAATTTTAGACACTCTGTTAAATTGGCATAATTTTTGGATGACTTTTGAATCCCTACAGTAAGGGTGTCGGTCGAGTTTGTGCAGGACAAACTCGGCCGAATATATTGCTGACTGCAATATAGCAGTGCACTGTTCGATTTTTAATTATTTATTGGTAACTCTAAATGATCCCAAATTTTAACTGAAGCTTTATAGATCAATTATAAACAACGTGATAAATTCCCATAATTGTTGGAGAATGTTTGATCTCTGAAATAAACAAATTACAGTAACTTTTGTATAACTGAATATTCAGCCTATATAATTAAAGTTAAGTGTTGGGTCAATATGCAATTGACCCAAGCAGCTCAATTGACTTATATGAACGACCAAACACACAAGCAGCTCTCATTCTTCGTCATTCACTCCAGAGAAACGAGCTCCTAGAGAGAGAGGGAGAATTAGGGCTTGAGTGGAGAAAGTGGGGGAATTGCTGAATTAGGGTTTTGCGATTCCAGGAAGGGTGAAATCAAGTAAGTTCGGATTCCTTGCATAGACTTTTATGGTGAATCTTCTCTCTTATGTCAAGATTCCGTCCATGCTCTGATTTGATCCAAGAGGATGTCGAAATTCCCTCTTTTCTCACCCTTTCTTCATAATCCCTCTTTTTCAAGGTTCCCGAGTTGAATGGAAGAAGAATTGGGAGATTTGCTAGGGATTTGAGGGGAATTCGAGATTTCCCTGAGTTGAGCTGCAGTTTTAAGGTGTTTTCACACCTTAGGGTGAGTGGGTTCTTCCTTCAAACATTCTAATGCACGAATTTGATTATAACAATCAAATCCCTAAATGTTTGGCATGCGAATTCTAAATCCTGAAATGTCTATTTGATTTAAGTTATTGAAAAATTGATATGATATGAATTCTTTCTCTGTTTGAATGACTCCTAAATGGTAGATTCATATCAGATACATATACAACACTTCCTAGTGAGGATGCTTTTAGATTTATATCAATTGATGTAATTAGGGTTTGACCTAATTGAGATATCGCTAGAGTTTCAACCTGATTGAAAAAGGACTAGTAACCCTATATGCGGTTAGGATGTACCACATGGGTCATTTTAATTGAATTCTGTTCTTGATACATGATAGTTCAGTGAATGGTATGAAACCCTAAATTTAGTTAAATTTCCATGGTTTCATGTCTGTATTGATTGCATACGAATTGTTGGATACAATCTTTATTTAATGAATGGTTATATCTTATGAAATCCTTATAAGAGCCATGTGTCAAGTGAATGAGGTAAATGAAAAGGTGAATGTGGCATATGCAACCCTAAGAGTAGGGTGTTGGCATGAGATGAATGAATAAGGCAAATGAAACCCTGAGGATAGGGTGTTCAATGATTCATGCTATGGTAATATGAAAGGTCTCGATATGAGATGTGGTGATGCTTAATTGTAAAATTGTATGTTTCTAGTGCATTTAACTTTATATGCTTATTCTCTCTCTGAAATGTTATCTACATACTGCAGGGCTTCTTATATTTCAATATATACACATCTCGGAAATTGTAGGTGTTGAGATATGACATGCCCTAGAAAGGGATGTTACTGAGTACAAATGATGTAAATGTGTTTTCAAGTTATGTTATGAATGTGGAATAAGTATGAACTATGTTTTTCCTGTTTAATTATTTATTTGTTAATCAAGTATAGACCTAAGTGCCCTAACACCGTAGAACCCCTAACATGTGTCTGCGATTTAGGGGTGAAACTCGTGTTGCAACATTATCCGTGCGATGTCATGGAGACACGAGGAAAGAGAAAAAGGGCAGTGTCTAACAACAATTGTGCTTGTGTCGCAATGGCACTGCGGTTTCACCAGAATACTTGGTTATCTAACACCATTCGTGCGGAGTCGCGAAGGTAACCCTGTGACACTCCGCCTGTGTGCTCAGGTTGAAGGAGGGGTCGAGAGAGAGCACTCAGAGTAGTGCATTGAGGCCAGAGAGCCTGTGGTCCTGTGGCAGAACAGGGCTGGCGTCAGATTCAGCATCCCCCGGGTGTGTCGCTGAGTCTTGTACGGTGGGGCCGTAGCATGGACTTGTTGCGGATCCTTATATGCAGAGTACACTGCATATATTTAGGGCATAATAATAAACGAATAAATAACCACATAGGATCACAGTAAATTTATATAACTGTCTATCTATTTGAAATACTTGATGATGCTTAGAAATGTGCTATTTCAATTATATTGTTTTAGAGTTGCTCAGTGTAGTATTTATTGTTGTTAAATTTCATATCGTTTAATCAAATTATATCTTTGATCACATTAGTGCATTAGTCTGTTTCCATGAAGTATTCATTCACTGAGCGAGTAGGCTCACCCCTCTACTCAAACATTTTAGGGTTAATCGCGTGGACTTGAAGATGATCAGAGCATCAGTGTAGATCTGCCACAGGAGTCAAGTATGAGATTAGTTGAGTCAATCGGTCCTTGTCACTCTAGGTCCTCAGTAAGAGTTAAGAGAGAGAGTTGTAAATACAATGTGTAATGTTGTTCCTCTTTGATGTGTATGCTAATTAGCAAGTTTAATGTGCTTGATGTGTGAAAAACATTATGAATGCTTATACATGTATCTTTTCTATTAAAGTCTGATTAGTAGAAGAAATGTTCAGATTCCTTGTTAAGATGTTATGTGGTTCAATGCGATGAAACAAGAGTTTAAAATAAAAGAAAAAGTTAAGGGTGTTCTTTGTGTTAATTATAAATCCTATCTTACGCCCTAATCTCATGATTTGAGGAGATTGTGAGATCAGGGTGTAACAGTGACCCTCTTGCCTCACAACTTTTTGCCTTGGTGATGCAGTTTTTCTCTGTCTTAATGGACATGGCTGTCAATAGTGGTGACTTTAAGCCTCTTTGTGCTTCTGGGAATCTGGCTATCTCTCACTTAATATTTGCTGATGACCTTATGGTCTTCATGGAAGCTAATGAAGGTAGTGCCCAAACTCTAAAAAATATTCTTGATGATTTTTATTCGATTACTGGTCTGAAGTGCAATATTGAGAAAAGCTCGATCATTTTCAGCCATGGATTTAAGAAGGAAAGGTTTATCAACATCTTGGGTATTAATGAAGGTTGCATTGGGCAAAACTATCTCGATATTCCTCTATTCATTGGGAAGTTGAAAAGGAAACACTGTGGTCCTCTCTTGGATAAAGTCAAATTAAGGCTTGATGGGTGGAAAGCAAAACAATTGTCTATGGCAGGAAGGATTGAATTAGCCCAATCGACTTTGGCTTCCATCAACCTATACTGGTCCAGCTGCTTTCCTCTCCCTTGCTCCGTTATTGATGAGATTGAAAAGCTCATCAGGGATTTTATCTGGGGCATTTATGAAAATCATTCAAATGTGCATTTGATTAAATGGTCTTCTATCACTAAACCCAAGGATGAAGGTGGTCTAAACATCCTCTCTTTCAGAGATATTAACTATTCTTTCCTCATTCTTCATGCTTGGAACCTAGCTAGGAAAGCGGACTCTCTTTGGATAAAGTGGGTTCATGAGAAGTATTTCAACAAAAAAACCTTTTGGTCTTTAAACGATAATGGCAACTACTCCTGGCTTATCAATAGAGTTATCAAGGAAAGGGATTTTCTGAAATCGTATATCAATTTTAGAATTGGTGATGGTAATCATACTCTTTTTTTGGGAGATCCTTGGCTCCCAAAAGGTTGTTTTGTGGTGGATATTTTAGGCAGGCAAAGAATTATTAAATTGGGTTTGTACCCATTCAGTAAAGTTTCTAGTCTAATTGCTGATGGTAAGTGGATTCTAGATAACACCAGGCTTCATAAAAATCTGAATGATCTGCTGGCTTCTCTTGATAAGCCTTCCCTTGGACCTGATATTATCACTTTTAATGGTCTGACCTCTGTCAAGATGAAGGACATTTGGGACGTTTTTCATTCTAAAGGAAATCCCAATATATTCTTCAAATGGGTCTGGAGTTTTAAAGCTCCTAGTAGATTTGCAATCCATGCTTGGAAAGTGGGGCATGGTAAACTACTCACTACTAATTATATTAGAAGAATGGGGATTTCCACCCCTTCCTATTGCTTTCTTTGCAAAATGAGTGAAAAAGATACTACTCACTATATGTTTAAGTGCATATTTTCTTGTTCTATTTGGGACAAAGCTAATAGTTATTTGGACTTTCCTATTATGCCAAACTCTTGCAGTGATCTGGCTTCTTGTTTGAACAAGAGGAATCATCTTATAGCTTTGTGCATTATGTATTGGCTCTGGGATGAAAGGAATCATAGAGTCCATTTAAATAGAGAAAGGGACTGGTCTATCATCTGGGATTTAATTCTGAAGGATGTTCGATCCCTTGAAGGTTGAATAGATTGGTCCTTATGGTGTTCTGTTGCTACATATTTTTCTGTCTTTTGAGGTGCAGACCTTCCCTTCCTAACTTCCTGTTAAGCCGATCGTTTGCAGTGATGCTTTGTGGAGTCTTTTTGCTTATGTTCTGGATCTCTTGAGGTGCAGATTTTTCAATCCTTATGGTGTTCTGTTGCTGCAGATTTTTCAGTCTTTGAGGTGCAGACCTTCCTGACTTCCTGTTAAGCCGAACGTTTGCAGTGACGCTTTGTGGAGGCTTTGATCCAGTTTTTTGAGGTGCTTTCCTGTTATAACAATTCTGCTGCTGCAGAATATGTTGATGGCGGGTGCTTTCTTTCCCCTTTGTAAATAGCTTTTCCTATTTTTGGATAGCTATACTTGTATGTAACACAAAGAAAACACAAAAATAGTAATACAATGAGCTCGGTTCACCAAAAAAAAATTCAACACATTAAGGCATAAACATGAACTAACAAGCTTCTAGTAAGCAATATAAGTGAAGAATGTTATATAACTCTCCTCCATAGAGTAGGTTAGATCCCAAACAGAAAGAATATCGAGCAAATAGGGCAAGAAAACCTTGGATTCAGATCTAAACTTGGCCAATTAAGTACTTCTCTCCACAAAGAAGCAAAATCCTAGAAAAAGAAACAAGAATGATAGATTTTTGAGTTCTAGAGACACTTTCACCATGGAATAGCAAGGTTCCGACCTGTAGGAAGGTCTAAGGAAGGAGAAGAGCAAGAAAAATGGAGAAGGAAAGAAGAAAACAACTTGCCTTGGTCGAAATCCCTAAAAGATAACCTTGGAAACCCTAGATAGGGCTAGATGGAGCTCTAGGAGAACTTCTTCTCCAAAAAGAAGTTGTATTATACCTTAGAGCACTTGGTTCCACAGAAAAATAGAGTTGATTCGTTTCTCTAGGTTATAGGAAAAATAAAGCAAGAATAGTTTCGAACTTGGGCAAAGAAGAGGTAAATATAGCCCATGGATAAGGATAGAAGCAAGCATGAGGTGTAAAAGTAGCTTCCCCATGTGTCTATTGCATTAAATTATTAAGAATATACAAGAACACACAAGCAGCCCCCCACCATCCATATTGACCTGCTTATCTTTCCTTTGTCGAATTTCCCCGCCAATCACATAATTCATTAGTTGATAGCTACTAAAAGTAGCTCATCCATGAAGGGGTAAACCCTAAAATACCCTTGATGAAAACACCTTCAAACCATGGCTCAACTAGGATCCCCATGGCTCAAAAATCTTAATAATGATAATATAACATCTAAGTAACATAATGTATGTGATAAATTGCAAAGAAACCCCCTCAATTGGGTAAATTGCAGAAAAGTCCAAAATGTACAGAAAATTGCATAACTTGCTCAAACAGTGCCCAAATTGGACCAAATTTGAAACTTAAGCTTGTATTATGATTTCAAAACATATAAAAAGGTTATATTAGGGTTATAAGTATTAAATTATGGTAATTAAACTCATTCAAATCATTACACAAGTTTAGGGGCATTATAGTTATGAATCATAAATCTATCAATTTACCCTATAATCAGGAAACCAGAATGTTTTATAGGCTAACAAACCATTTTGATCAGGCAAAAAGGGGTTGTGATTGAGTGATCACGAAACATGATCTGGAAATCACAAATTATGTCTGAGTTTTCAAAAATTAAACTACTTTTTGTATTGTGATTAGGAAAGGGATTCAAATTAGGTTTTTCCAAGTCCATGACTCTCCTATATAAGGAGGGCATGTACCAAAGGGTTGCATATATGTTTTGTGACAACTTGTGAGACAAGTTGGTTTTCAAACTTCCATTTTGGAGAGAGGAAGTCATCCTAAGGACTTCTTCTCAAGATAGGAGAAGAAAGGGAGTTTCAAGATGCCTAGCATGCCAACAACTATTGTTCCTCTTTGAACTAGTAACCAAGGTGGTGTATCATGTTTTCCCTCATGTGTGTCTATGAATTATAGGCCAATACATAGGCACATTGCATTGGATAACAAGTTCTACAAGACAGAATCATAGTTGTTTCTTGGTGGACAATTCAGATCTATTGGTGATCAATCTGGATTTCATGGTGCCTATTTTGGATCTATATCTAGATGGTCAAGTTCTTCATCAACATAAGACATGTATACTTGTAAGACAAGTAGTGTGAGCAAAGGTATCACCTTTATCACCTCTTATGTTTTTTATTTACCAACATTTGATAGCTACGATAGAGCCAATGGCTTGGGTAGAAAGGGAAGAAATTTTTGTTATTTTGTTGCACCCCATCTTGAAAACCCAACAATGGTATCAGAGCTAACATCATAAGATTCTAACATGGGTTTGGTTTTAACCACATATGATTCATTAAACAAATATTGTGCAAACTTGTATCCATGGTAATCACCTAATATCATATGTGATATATGATATAAATCCACGTGACACCTTAAAATTGGTTTGTTTAGTGGATATGGATATGTCAACTAGATCGTTGTGCTATGATTTGAAACATGTAATATCGACGTTTTTATTTTAAGCAAACATCATGTAACATGAATATCGCTTACACACCATGCCTCTCTTTATTCATTCTCCATGCAAATTTTTATTATGCATTTAGGAAAGGATGATGCAAAAATACCAATGGTAGATCATGGTTGAGAGAAGGGAAAGATCATAAGACCATACCAAAGAGGATGGTCCTTGAATGGTTAGTGATCTAGATGGGGTAATGGATATACAAAAACATAATATCTATCAAATTAAGGACTTCTGATGGTGTGACCAGCTTGTATGATTAGGAAATCAGAATCCCTAAAAGGCAGCATTGGTGTTAGATTTAGATATGAATCTCTTAGTAGTTTTTCTACAACATTTGTTGGATCAAGTTGTTGTTCTAGTTGCCATATTAAAAAATACCATGTGTGGTGATTGTTATAGTATATGATACTTATAGTAATGTATATGTAATGGTGATTAGATACAGAGGGACATATATATATATATATATATGTATATATATAAAACCCTCAGTATAATATCAATCTTGAAGATGCATTCCAAGTGTGATACATGTGAAAATCTTGTTTGACTAAGTACGAGCACACCCAGCATGGTGCACAATCTTCCTCAGGAAAGTGTGATAATAAGTTTGTGGGCCTGCCAAGCATGGTGCTTACTTATTCTATCGGTCTTGGGTTGGACTTGACTAGGTGATCTTAATAGGATTAAGCACCTAGAGGCATAAAGATTGCATATAATTCATATGATGAATTATTGACACATAGTTTGTGGGAAATATGGAATCAGAGTAGGCAGCAGAAACAAAAAAAATCATGTCCATATTTCTTAATCAGCAAATTACGTCAACAATGTTGTATCTAGGTTAGAGGGTGCAAGATATACCTTATCCTAAAGCATGTCCAACAATTATTTTTGTACAGAGATGTGCTTCCTTCTCAAGAAGCTCACAGATGAAAACCGCATGCATCCTTGTGGTGTAGCACACACGGATAATGGTTGATGACATCATCCTAGAGTGGCAACAAAAGCTTTCATGCCTCTACATAGTCAAGACAGACAACTGGGAACTCCAAGTTGTGCTTCTAGAGCCAATGAGAAGGATTTGTCCTTTAGTTTGTCAATATGCTAGCATCAACTTCCTTTCCCCTTGCTATATCTCCCTTCTAGATAATACTGTTAGACTCTTTCATACATTACCATAATTGTGAGATGAGCAACTCACAGACGGAAACTACATGCATCCTTCTAGTGTAGCACACACAAGACAATGGTTTATGACATCATCCTAGAATGCAACAAAACCTTTCACACCTCTATATAGTCCAGGTAGACCACGGGGAACTCCATGTTTCACTTCTAGAGCCAACGAGGATTTGTCCTTTAGTTTGTCAATATGCTAGCGTCGACTTCCTTTCCCCTTGCTATATCTCCCTTCTAGATAATACTGCCAGGCTCTTTCACATGTTACCATAACTATGAGATGAGGAGGACTAGATTGTCCAGTCAGTTGATTAGTTTGCAGTTAGTGACACAATCATACTATCTTTCAATACGATGATTAATGCACACAATTATATATATCATTAATCATTTGACCCAGTCATATTAGTCATTTTGCATCTTTTGTTTGACCCAATCAAACTGGTCATCTAGTCGATCAGTTGGATACTCCAACCGATCGACTGGCTGGATTCATCAGTCAGCAGTCCATTCGATTGATTGGACACTCCAGTCAAATGATTGGGATGCCAGTCCATTGATTAGACACTCTAGTCGGCCGACTGATAACTAGTGTTGTCTAAGTTGATTACCTAAACACTTTTTTGTAGCCAAGTTAAATCTTATCCATGAGTAAACTCCTATTCCAAGTGAATCCTATGTGTGTGACCCTATTGGTCCCATATTACGTTGGCAGTGAAGTTCATAACCATTATGACTACACAAGAAATGAGTGACATCTAGCAATACATCATTTCTATCCAATTAATTGGAAAGTTAGAGAACAACTTCAACCTACAATATGTTATGTGTTAACATGATTGTATAGTTCCTTTGTCTCTCATATCCATATTGAATCTGAGGCATAGAATTTTCATCCTCTTAATACTCACTCTATGTTTCTTGATTATCTAACTGTTGAGATATAATGAGTTCACACATGATAAATTGACACACATGATATGTTGAGTCACACGAGCATGGCCATGCATTTCTCAGTCTCTCTTATCAAGGGCACTAGATATCAAACTCCCAATAGGAGGGACAAATCCCATCTACATCACTCATAGACAATCCCCATGCATCACAACGTACTCAATCACCACCTTTAATGCAACCTTTATTCAGGATCACATTTGATGGTGTCAGAGTTCATCAAACAACATGTGATGAGTGTAGTGACTTCAGGTCTAAGAATCACAATCACCACTACCACTTTAAGAGCTGATTATGACTACCATTTCATGGTTTCCATGTATCACTATCAAAGTGGGCCTATCAGGTACACTGTTCTCTAACATGTACCCTATGTGTTTGACTTGATATCTGATATCATGAATAATGAGACTCTGTCATCGGTTAACACACATTCCAATCTTATTTATTATTGTCATCTATTTTTCTTCCATAATAATATCTAACCAGGGACATAACAAGAATGTATGTACTCTTATAATACATACAATCTCATTCTTTAGGTCATTAACTTGAAGATGTCTGTCATCGAGTAGCATCATTCTTTAGTCATATATTACACTTGTGTCAATATCTCATAACTAAGACATGCATACAGACAAAATTACCTTTACTAATCATATCAAGTACATGATTCCCACACAATCATCAAATGATTCCCTCTATGGGCATATATACCAACACACTCCCACTTGCACTTTGAGCCAATCACCCATGAAACCTATTCTAGGTGATTCACTATGACCGTCATGTTTCTACTGCACAAGTTCTTTTGTTGGCAGTTCAACAACATTTCCCTCAATTTTGAGCAAACATTCACATTGCCTTGTTGTATGATCTCTCATATGAGATGAAGCATCGTAGTATGCCATTTTGAGTTCCTTAGTCTATCTAATAGCTCCATTGTTGTTGTAGCATCTCTACTACATCATCAATGGTTGGAATCACCCCAAGTTCACCAATGAACTTCTTGATCCATACAATACCCTTGTTGTATCCAAAATTGCAATGTACTTGACTTCTATTGTAATCAACAACAACTGTCTCTTGCTTGGAACCTTTTTGTTGTTAAGGCAAAAGACTAGTTGTGATTGATAATCATCTTTGTCAGATTGGAATCTTACATTGGTGTAACCTATTATACCAAACTCTTCTTCACCATAAAGAAGGAAATGATCCTTAGTGCTACTTAAGGATGTTCTTTATGGTAGTGTAGTGACCTCCACTTGGATCTAACTGATATTTGCTCGTCATGCCCAAGCATATGAGACATCAGGAAGAGTACGTAACATTGTATACATGATAGATCCAATCGCAAAAGCATATGGAATCTTACTCACGTGCCCTCATTCTTCACAAGAACCAAGACACTGGGCTCTAGAGAGACTAATTCCATGGGACATGGGAAAATTTCCTCTCTTCTAGTCACACATGTTGAACCTTTTATCAATGTATGTACTCTTAGTTAGGCCAAGAAGCCTTCTAAATTTATCTCTATAGATCTTGATTCCTGTCCCATAGGATGCTTCACCTAAATCCTTCATATAGAAGGTACATCCCAGTCAACTCTTTACCATTTGTAGAGTAGGGATGTCATTCCTACATAAAATATGAGGAATACAATTATGCTCCCACTAACCTTCTTATAAACACATGTTTCATCTTAATTTTGACTCAAGACAAACTATTTGACTGCCTTATCAGATCGAAGACCCCAACTCTAAGATGCTTGCTTCAATCCAAAGATTGACCTTTGTAGCTAAGTTTCAATGGGAAGCATGATCCTGATGAATGTCATACATGTCGGTCTTCAAGAACCACTTCCACACTATGAGTTTTACCCCTTCAAGTGGATCTACCAAGGTCCATACCTTGTTGGTGTACACAAAATCCATCTTACATCTCATAGCCTCCATACATTTCTTAGACTCTGGTCCCTCAAGAGAATCTAGGTAGGTTGTTGGCTCATCACCTATGACCAACTCATTGCCTTCTTGAGTCACAATATATTCAAATTTTAGGCTCAAGGCGTGTCTTACTTGAGCATGTCCAAGAGAAACTTGATATTTCACATGAGAAACTTGATATTTCATAATAGTTTATGACTCTCCTTGTTCCTTCTGTACCTATATAGGTTCAATGTTTCTTGTTGGTCTCAAACTTCTTCAAGTTCTACTTCTCTCCCACTATTTCCTTTGGAGGAACATAGCAGTCCTAGAAATAAACACTTTGTTGTCAGATTGAGTGTAAAAGTAATATCCCTTGGGATATCCACAAATAACATTTATTTGATTCATACCAATGTTTTCAAGAAACTAATATCTTTCTTAAGCTTCACATCCACAAATATTTATAAAAAACATATTATGATACTTCCCACCCCATATCTCATATGGTGTCTTCTCACCCGATTTAGACGACACACGGTTTAGTGTAAACTCTTCCAGTTTCTAGAGCATGTCTCCAAAAGGAACTCAGAAGATCAGCTAAACTCATCGATGATCACACCATGTCCAAGAGGGTACAATTCCTTCTTTATGATACATCATTATGTTTTTGGTGGAGTCCATCATGATACAATAGCACCGTCTCGTAGAAGGTTGTCAAACTCTCAGTTCAAGTATTCAACACATCAATCACATCAAAGTGCTTTAATATTGGTAACTACCTTTACAATTTGTTCTAAAAGGTTCACATACATCACTATGTAAGGATCCCAATGGATCACTCCCTCTACAACTATTTCCAATGAAAGATGTTTTTGTGTTTTTCCCAATAAACAAGACTTGCATGTCCCTATTGGTTCAAAATCAAAAGAGTCTATATAACTATCCTTATGAAATTTAGAGATGCCTTTCTCATTTGTGTGCCTTAGAATACAATGGTATAGGTATGTTTTGTTTGATTATCGAGTCTTTCTGTATTTACATTATATACACTTGTCTATAGAATTATTGAGTATAAACTATAAGACATTGGGGCATTTCCATAAAAGATCTTATCTTTAATACAAATAATCAATGTTTGATTATATGAAATTTGAATTATCTCTTGTCCAAACAAGATACAATGATGTTTCTATTAAATGTTGTTTCATAATAGCATTTCACTAATTCTATTACAAGCTTGTTGGCTTGAGATAAATGAATAGTTCCAACTACAGTGGCAGCAACTCTTGCTGTAACGACCCTGCCTCCCGGCAACCCCCAATTAAGGGAGACCAAAAGGTCAGAGCCGTTATCCCAATTAACCAGATCAATGGTTCGACAAATAATAAATAAAAACCACTAAATTCTACCAAAACTATACTGAAAAGCTGGAAGAAAATAAAACTTTGCATACCTTTTTAAAATCTTGGAATTCTAAACTTCTATCCTCATGACGAGTCTATTATAACTAATCCTCCTTGTACTTTAATTCATATATTCACAATGTATCACCTTACTATTTATCCTTTTCAAACTTGTACCTAAAACACCAACAAACAAAACGTCGGTCAGCATAAATGAATATGATGGTATGTGGGGGAAACAATAATCAGGAAATTATCTGTAACAACATATTGCAAGAAATTATGGTTTAGCAAGCAAACTTTACATTTTAAACATAACTACTCAATCCATACATACCCTAACCTCTATGATGTCCCTAAAATGGGCATGGATGCTACCTCTCCTATGGTATATCCCAACTAACCCCCATGATCCTACCTAACAGGTAGATCAATACCTAGGATCAAAGAGTCACATGGCACTACCCATAGGTAGCCAAATCTCTAACTCATGATATGCTAAAGAGTCACATGGCACTACCCATAGGTAGCCCAATCCCTGACTCATGATAACCTGATGGTCCTACCTAATAGGTAGACCATGTACTAGGTCATACTTTTCATCATTAGAAAAGCCACAGAGGAGGACCAGGATCTGAGCTAGTTATGTACACATATTTACGGTGATAGTCATAGTCACTATATAGTTGCATGAAATAAAAGTCATCCAAGTAGTTATTTTCAGGCAACCGATAAAACATTCAAGAATCGCCGTGAAACTAAAGCGATTTAACCATAGGCGTAACCACATACCTGATCTAGAGTAACTTGATGTCCAAGCAAGAATAACCAAGAATATTCAATCAAGCAATCAACAATATCCTAAAATTAATGCATAACATCCAAGTGTCACTATTTTATCCAAAACATTCTCAAGATTGACTTGGATTCCACCTTAGGATTTCTAGGCCAACTTTAGGGTTTTATTAGGGTTTTAGCCTCCATAATGCTTTTATCTCGTTTAATGCTCTTTTAGTCCACAAACCCTAATTTCAACATCATAGGCATACTAGAATGTCAATTAAGTCTAATATATCTCTTTTATCATCTTTATCCTTTTAAGTTATGTCACGATCATTAAGGCCAATTATCATCTTTGGTTACTTTCGAATTGATAACTCATATTTCATTATAGTCCAATTCACATATGAACTCTATTTATCACTAATTCCACATTTATCCACTAGAAAACCCTAGTTACCAAATTAAGGGTATTTATCCACAATTAGAATCTTTTATACTCAAAATAGCTTAGAATCATCATTTCTCAGCTTTATTCATGGATTTGAACAATTGAAGCCATTAAGAGTCATAATTACCAAAATTAGGGTTTCAAGGCCCATTAAAGCATATTCATGTATATGGAACCCTGCATTAATCAAACTATGCATAAAGGCCATCCTCTTGGATCTAATGTGTCCTTTTTATAATCAATAAGTTAATATTGATTAAAAACACCCATAATACCTTTCTCAATCTTATTAACATCAATATTAGGGTTTCTTAATCATTAATGCATTAAAATTGACAACTTTAACTACTTTTCGAATAGCAAGAGTAATTAGGCTCTAAAACTATTTTTAATGGATTCCTAGTATTTTTCTAAGCAAATTTCATATATTATATGTACCAATCTGAGCTACCATTAATTAAATATGAATTTTGCAAGATTCACTTACTTGGACCAATGGGATGCTGACACGTCAGCCATCCCATGCATTACGTAGCCCAGCCGAGAACATAATGAAAAGACTCTTATACCCCCACATGACTTCCTAGTTCAGCAAACCGCCCAATGCGGCTTGGTCGTCCCTCTCCTCGCGAACCCTACTGTTGTCGCCACTACAGGGGTTGGCGCGACTCCGCCTCCCCTTCCCTGACCCTGACGGCCACCAGGGAAGGTTTGCCTACCTTCGTCGTGCCTCCACGCATCTAGGGATGCCGTCCACTCACAGCTAGAGTGGCTGTCTCAAGCTTGTCAGGTCTACAACTTGTGGCCGGTCTTGCAGCCATCCTGTTGCAGTCGCGCATGGCTAGGGTGAAGGGATAATCGCCGAGCTTCCCCATGGTGTTGTGGGAGTATCATGCTTCCATTGTAATCCTGTCCATGGCTCCTCGTTGCTCCAGGGGTTGCATTACCCCCTTGGTTAGGGTTTTAGCAGATGCAAGTTTGGAGAAGGGTGTGAGATAGGGAAAACTCAAGGCTATGGGTTCATCCCTTATATAGGGATAGGTAGCAATGTCCTAGCACGCCTACCCATGAGGAGAACAAATACCCCATCAACTATAACAACATACTTTCCTTGTTAAGATGTAACTTCACTTTTAATTATTTCCTTATTCATCCATATTCCTTGGTTATCAAGGAATCTGAAAATTATTACTTTTCCTCTCTTTGTGCTTGGCTTTTAATCCATTGGCCATGAAGTTTTACTTCCTTATAGCAAATATAGCAAATAGTATCTCTTTTTGATAACACCAAAAGTCATTATCTATATAGAACATTATTCACATATTATGACTTTTGTATTATTTGTATTTTCTCTTTCTTACTCTCCATTGGGACTCCTTGGACCCCACGAAATCCTAAGATTTCGAAATCTTTTTTGAAGGATACTTATTATCCTTCTAGATGCATCTACATCCATTATTTCTCATTATCTTAGTTATTTCTTTATTAAAATATTTCTTTTCAAGGATTTCTCTTCATCTTTTATTTCCTATTTCTTCCATTAGAAGTCATATGTAAATGAAATTCATTCAATTGTGGCCATTAATGCCACTTTCTAGAGATTTCTATATATTTCTCATAAATACTTTGCCTAATATTCATTATCTTATATATTTTTCTAATATTTGGACTTTTCTTCTTTTCTCCTCTTTTATATCCATTATTATATTAACAAAATAGTAGATATTACGAAATTCCAATCAAAAGGGAGATTTGCAAAGAAATCCATCCTTTGGAGCAAAGCATACAACCTTCTCAATTCAAGTCCATATTCATAAAATCATTACATTTCAATTTTGAAAACACATGTAGAAATTGAGGTTGTAACATCCTTCCCCTCTTATAGGAATTTTTCCCTCAAAATTCCACCAAACATATAAACAATTCAGGATAATACTTTTCCATATCCATCATTGGATCCCATGTGGCTTCATCCTCTCCATGGTGCTTCCAAAGAACCTTTATCATCTTATATTCTTTACTCCTGGGCTCTCTCTCACCTTGGTATCTCATACCCTTATAGGTGACTCAGGGTAAGTTAGCTTCCCTTAGAAGCTCACTAGGTTCATTGCTCAGCCCATGGCTTGGGTAGCTCACATAGTACTCTAGATCGGACTCGTGGAACACATCACATTATCCTGAGGGGTAAGGCTACACCCAAGCATCTCCACCAATCCATCTCAAATGGACCCATGTATCGGGGACTCAACTTTCTCAGCTATAGCTCAGAGGGGTCAGATTTTCATATCACATATTCTCCCACAGTGAACTACATGTCAGTCTCCTTTGCATCAACTCATGACTCATGTCGCCCCTAGGCTCTCTTTCAACCATCACACGATCAAAGTGACTTCATCTGCAGACACTATGATCTTTTTATGACCTTCGTGAGGTCCCTTCACCAACATCATCTTAATGAAGCAGTGACTGACACAGCCTCCCTTACAGAGCTTCTTACATCCCGATACTGGCTATAGTGGCTATCATCACATCTTACATAGGATAGGAACTGTCTCCATATATCACCCTGAATGAGCACACACACTCTCATCAGACCGTCTAGTCTGGATCATGCTAACCATCAGTTAGGGGTGATAAGCTGTACTCACATCGAGTTCTTCATGTACCTACTTCCACTGCATGGAAGTGAATCTTTAGGTCGTATTCAAGAACCTTTGAACTTGCACCATGGGTTAGTTGAACCATCTCTTTCTCTTACATGTAGTTCAACCGAATCTATCCCTTGACAGTACTCTCTCTTTCTCTTACCTGCCATCTAGGTAAGGTGATCTACCATAACCCATATTGCATCTTGACCTCCCTTGGTCTAAGGGAGACTTACCACAACATCCATAGTGATGAGCTCCCATTCCCCCTCGGGGACTCTTTACCCTATGTATCAACTCACTGGGTTACTGGTGTTCGTCCTTCACCTCCTGGAATGCATGGCGATAAGCCACATGCAACTTCATCTTAGGCATCCAAAGTACTACTGCCACTTACTATCTCGGTAGTATCATGATCTCTTATACATCATGATTCCTCAAGGTTGATTCCTCAGAAACCCTAAAACACTCTAGTCGTGGGTTTCATCACCTTCTCTTCTAGAGAAGTGCATCTGAGGTTCTACAACCATCCTTCTATCAAAACAAGCCCTTGGATGGCTAACCAAACATATCTCACAACTTAGGGTTCACATATCCACCTCTTCCGGCCTTTCCACTAGCTAAACTAGGCAGCTGCGTCTCAATAAGAGCATCCATCACCACCTTTCATCCTTATGTGCTAGGTAACAGTGGAGACATACACCTCCATGTATTCCACTTAGCATATCATCTCAGACTTTAGGTCTATCTTCATCAGGAAAACTCAGAGCTCATCCTCTTGGTTATCAAACTCAAACTTATTTAATTCATAAATTCCATACAACTCATAATAAAAACATCCTTATAAGATGACCACCTTAGTTCTCTTGATGTTGGTAAACTTTCCACACATCGTACACTCTACAAGGGTACACTATTATCATAGAAATGTTTCCACTCTCATCATCTTTATCCTTGGTGTATGGCATGCATATTGCCCTATCTCTTACCTTCATATCGAGAGGAAATAAGCATTTGGCTGCAGTCCAAATATAGAGTTCTTCCCATTCTAAGAGTAGAGATGGTGCACCCTACATCACCAGTACACCTTCCAATCTAAGTTGTAACGTTCATCACATGTCTCCACATCATGAACATTTCGATATCAGGTTTTCTTTCATGGAGAACTGGTCTCAAACACACTTGGGTCACCACACGATCCTTAGTCATATCCTCTAGGTCTGTAGGGTTTCGATACTTTTGGGGTCATCCCTCTTCCCTTATGCATCGAGAGAGTGCCCTCTTCATCTGCCCTTTGGGTCCCATGAGTTCATGAAGGTGATCAATCTCCTAACCCATGGCCCTTAGACAATGATAGTTGTTACCTCCCGACCATATGGTCATGTGCAACTAGGGAATTAGGAAACTCCTACTCCCATTGGTCTTATCCCTACCCAACCCTAGGATAGACTTAGGATTCTAACATAGAACATATCCAACTTGAATCCTTACCCAAGTTTCCATCATCTCTCTTGGCATTCGTGGTCTGACTTACATCCTTTCATAGGGATCATGGCGACCTACCTACCTTGGTCAGGCCCCATCTAGATGCACTTAGAGATGGTTATCTATGGGTCTGTAGGTTCATTATCATACTATGTACTCTCCACTTTGCTTCTCAAGACCCTATGAGACCTCTTTAGGTTATCTCAAACCCAACAAAAACCTAGTACATACCCTACAGAAGGGTCCCTCTCCTAGGATGGGAGGAAACTATATCCTGATAGAAGTAAGGGTCACAAACGTCCCTATGCCTAGAGTTTACATCCACATGAGCACGCTTAGCCCTAGCAAGCTACTAAGGCACGTAGCTAACAAGCATACCACCTACTAAACCATGCTAGGTCTCCCTGATAGGTCATACTTGTTTCTATTCCTTCATATTGAACCATCATCATGCATACATATGTCACCAACCTATAAGTAGGGGTTCATCAAACATACACCTTAATCCAAGGGGTTTCCCTTTCCTCTAAACATGAGGGGTGACATGCTCGAATCTATAGAAACTCAAATCTCATCATGAGCATCAGGTGCACCAGGTACTACTACTTCCCCTCTTATAGGTCTAGGAACCCTAGGTTCACTTTTTCTATAACAACATTCTAACAACGAACCAAGCATGTATGAGGTACATCATGCATGTCCTATTATCCTTCCACAACACCTCAGAGTTGAGCCTTCCTCAAGGACAAACATCTAGGTATGAGGTCTCACAACATGACACTATACCTCCTCAGGGTCCAAGGAACTCCTCTTCCTATCCCTAGAAGGTAAGGTAAGCACCTACAACATCCATTGCTCGGCTCAAAAAGTCTCTTTCCTTCTCTAGGGTTTGGTTCCTCTAAAGGAAACCTAGATGCCACAAGTCTCCAAGGATCATGCACGAGGCAACCACAACCATCCACTTATGTCGTAACATACCCAACTTCTCATGGTTCCTTATATTCCAGATTCTAAGCTTCCAACCTTCTTGCTCAGGTCTTGCTCTCTCTCTCTAGAGCTAACCCTATAAACAAACATACTACTAGAGGTTCTCTCTCTAAAAAGGTGATTCAAGCTCACATGTATACCCCTACATGGGTGAAACCTGCGTTCCCTCAAGATCATCCATAGCTCTTTATGCTTATCTCATAAGCTATCCAACATTCCCTTCTATCTTGGGTTTTAACCTACTGCCAGCGCTATGATGTACTCTAGGTGCATACACTTCCATGCTCATATAAGCCCATAGGGTTTCTATATGGTCATCACTAACCTCATTGATGAAGGGGTCATCCTTCACCCTAACATGCATGGCCTTTTACAGGTTGGGTCACCCATAAGGCACTAAGTCAACCAACCTCACATAGCTCATACTTATCATAGGTATTCAAAACCAAAAGCAAGTCAACTCACGCACATTGTTGACCATGATATCTAGCTCATCATGCCATATCTCTCTAACCACCACTTAGGGTTAGGGTTAGCATCATCCTCAGAGGATGTGCCAGATCTCTACCTTTAATGGATATCTCTACCTCCAAGACCAACTCTCTACTCATCCTCCTAACAAGAAGGTCTAACCTCATGTCTCTCCTGAGGGTATGACAACATATGTCATACAACCTAAGCATGCAACTAATCTTTAGTCTATGCTTAAACTATTAAGCTTATGTCCATGACATCTTGTTTACATGCTTTTCATTAATTTGGTGGAGGATTCCTTAATCTTATCATACATACCCTATCCTCAAGAGGGTGAGGAAGAGAGTGAAAACCCTAAACCTTAGAATCTTAATTGAATTAGGGTTGAGAAGGGACGAAAATAGAGGAGAGAGTCCTAAATGTATCTTATTTCAAGTCAGAACCTCAGACATTGGCCATGCAGTCACACTGCATTCGGGAGTCCTCGTGACCGACTAGCGGGGCAGAGGAAAATATTGCCAGCCCCCGGACCGTGATCCTTTTCTAGACACCTCCGTCATCAGGAAAAAAAATCTAATAAATCCCTTGGGTTCTAAAGAGTTTGTAAAATTTAATAATTATTAGATATTAAATGGGGAACCAATGCTCTGATACCAAATGTAACAACCCCGCCTCCCGATAACCCCCAATTAAGGGAGACCAAAAGGTCAGAGCGATTATCCCAGTTAACCAGATCAATGGTTCAACAAATAATCAATAATAATTACTAAATTCTACCAAAACTATACTGAAAAGCTGGAATAAAATAAAACTTTGCATACCTTTTTAAAATCTTGGATTTCTAAACTTCTATCCTCATGACGAGTCTATTCTAACTAATCCTCCTTGTACTTTAATTCATATATTCGCAATGTATCACCTTACTATTTGTCCTTTTCAAACTTGTACCTAAAACTCCAACAAACAAAACATCGGTCAGCATAAATGAATATGCCAGTATGTGGGGGAAACAATAATCGTGCAATTAACTGTAACAACATATTGCAATCAATTATGGTTTAGCAAGCAAACTTTATACTTTAAACATAACTACTCAATTTATACATACCCTAACCTCTGCGTTGTCCCTGCAGTGGATATGGATGCTGCCTCTCCTATGGTAGATTCCAACTGACCCCCATGATCCTACCTAATAGGTAGATCAATACCTAGGGTCGAAGAGTCGCATGTCACTACCCATAGGTAGCCCAATCACTAACTCATGATATGCTAAAGAGTCGCATGACACTACCCATAGGTAGCCCAATCCCTGACTCATGATAACGTGATGGTCCTACCTAACAGGTAGACCATGTACTAGGTCATCCTTTTCTTCATTAGAAAAGCCACAGAGGAGGACCAACATCTGAGCTAGTTATGTACACATATTTATGGTGATAGCCATAGTCACTTTATAGTTGCATGAAATAAAAGTCATCCAAGCAGTTATTTTTAGGAAACCAATAAAACATTTGGGAATCTCTCTGAAACTAAAGCGATTTAACCATAGGAGTAACCACATACCTGATCTAGAGTAACTTGATGTCCAATCAAGAATAACCAATAACATTCAAGCAAGCAATCAACACTATCCTGAAATTAATGCATAACATCCAAGTGTCACTATTTTATCCAAAACATTCTCAACATTGACTTGGATTCCACCTTAGGATTTCTAGGCCAACTTTAGGGTTTTAGCCTCCATAATGCTTTTATCTCGTTTAATGCTCTTTTAGTCCACAAACCCTAATTTCAACATCATAGGCATACTAGAATGTCAATTAAATATAATATATCTCTTTTACCATCTTTATCATTTTAAGTTATGTCACGATCATTAAGGCCAATTATCATCTTTGGTTTCTGTCGAATTGATAACTCATATTTCATTATAGTCCAATTCACATATGAACTCTATTTATCACTAATTCCACATTTATCCACTAGAAAACCCTAGTTACCAAATTAAGGGTATTTATCCACAATTAGAATCTTTTATACTCAAAATAGCTTAGAATCATCATATCTCAACTTTATTCATGGATTTGAACAATTGAAGCCATTAAGAGTCATAATTACCAAAATTAGGGTTTCAAGGCCCATTAAAGCATATTCATGTATATGGAACCCTACATTAATCAAACTACACATAAAGATCATCCTTTTGGATCTAATGTGTCCTTTTTATAATCAACATGTTAATATTGATTAAAAACACCCATAATACCTTTCTCAATCTTATTAACATCAATATTAGGGTTTCTTAATCATTAATGCATTAAAGTTGACAACTTTGACTACTTTTCGAATTGCAATATGAATTAGGCTTTTTAAACTATTTTTAATGGATTCCTCGTATTTTTTTGAGAAAATTTCATATATTATATGTACCAATCTAAGCTACCATTAATTAACTATGAATTTTGTAAGATTCACTTACTTGGACCAATGGGATGCTGACACATCAGCCATCCCATGCATTACGTAGCCCGACCGAGAACATAACGAAAAGAATCCTATACCCCCACATGGCTTTCTAGTTCAGCAGTACTCAGAGGGGCAAAATCGTCCAACGCGGCTTGGTCGTCCGTCTCCTCACGAACCCTACGGCTTCCGCCACCGCAGGGGTTGGTGCGGCTCTACCTCCCCTTCCCCAACCCCGACAGCCACTAGGGAAGGTTCTCCTACCTTTTCCTTGCATCCATGCATCTAGGGATGCCCTCCACTCATGGCCAGAGTGGCGGGCTCAAGCCTGTCGGGCCTATAACTTGCGGTCGGTCTTACAACCATCCTGCTGCAGTCACGCATGGCTAGGGTGAAGGGATGACCGTTGAGCTTCCCCATGGTTATGTGGGAGTATCATGCTTCCATTGTAATCCCGTCCATGGCTCCTCGTTGCTCCAGGGGTTGCATTACCCCCTTGGTTAGGATTTGAGTGGATGCAAGGTTGGAGAAGGGTGTGAGATACGAAAAACTCGAGGCTATGGGTTCGTCCCTTATATAGGGATAGGTAACATCATCCTAGCATGCCTACCCACAAGGAGAACAAGTTCCCCATCAACTATAACACCATACTTTCCTTGTTAAGATGTAACTTAACTTTTAATTATTTCCTTATTTATCCATATTCCTTGGTTATCAAGGAATCCGAAAATTATTACTTTTACTCTCTTTGTGCTTGGCTTTTAATCCATTGGCCACGAAGTTTTACTTCCTTATAGAAAATATAGCAAATAATATCTCTTTTTGATAACACAAAAAGTCATTATCTATATAGCACATTATTCACATATTATGACTTTTGTATTATTTGTATTTTCTCTTTCTTCCTCTCCATTGGGACTCCTTAGACCCTAATAAATTCTAAGATTTTAAAATCCTTTTTGGAGGGTAATTATTATCCTTCTAGATGCATCTACATCCATTATTTCTCATTATCTTACTTATTTCTTTATTAAAAGATTTCTTTTCAAGGATTTCTCTTTATCTTTTATTTCCTATTTCTTCTTTTCCTATTTCTTCCATTAGAAATCATATGTAAATGAAATTCATTCAATTGTGGCCATTAATGCCACTTTCTAGAGATTTCTATATATTTATCATGTTTAATATTCATTATCTGGTATCTTTTTATAATATTTAGACTTTTCTTCTTTTCTCCTCTTTTATATCCATTATTGGATTAAAAAAATATTAGATATTATGGAATTCCAATCAAAAGGGAGATTTGCAAAGAAATCCATCCTTTGGATCAAAGCATACAACCTTCTCAATTCAAGTCCATATTCATGAAATCATTACATTTCCATTTTGAAAACACATGTAAAAATTGAGGTTGTAACACTTGCTCCATTAGTTCCACCTCATTCTTTCTTTAAAGGCTTACTTCTTCTCAGATCCTGCACATTATAACATATGCCATATCTCATTTGATATCCAATACCTAAGATTATGAAGTAGTAATATTTATCTCATTAGCTTATATACCTTAAGTAGAGGTGTCTATCGCCTACTTCTTCTTCCTAAATTCCTTTATGTAAAGAGGGAAATTCCTTTTACAATGTCTAGGCTGGTGATAGTGGTGACAATTCCCTTCCTTACTCACTCTTCCCTTTGCTTTAAGTGTAGAAGACTTGGGTTTCTAGCTAGTCTTAGTACTATTCTTGGCCTTGCACTAGCCCTTGCACTTCTCCCTTCTTCTGTTGATCATCATCATAGATCTAGGATTATCATTCTTTATTTGTGTCTTGATAGTTCTTAACATGCCGAGCAATTCAGACATCGACTTAGCAAAATTGTTCATGTTGTAGTTCATGACAAACTGGCTATATGATTCAAGCAACGATCTCAAAATCACATCCGTGACCTGCTCTTGGCCTAAAGGAAACCCCAGTATCTCTAGGTTTTCTACATACCCAATCAATTTGAGCACATGAGGCCCTACTGGATCTTCCTCTGCCATTTTGCACTTAAATAATGCCATTGAGATATCATATCTCTCTTGTCTTGCATGATCCTGGAACATTTTCTTGAGATGTATCACCATTTTGATGACTTCCATGATCTCATGTTTTCTCTGCAACTTATAGTTCATTGAGTATAGAATCATGCATTTGACATCTACGACATCCTTAGAATGCTTCTTGTAAGCATCCCTTTCAGCCTTGGGTGCGGTCGGAGCATGTTTCTCTGGTTCTGGTGTCTCCAGGACATAGTGCTTGTGGTCTCAAGTGAGAATGATTCTCAAAGTCATGTACCAATCATAGAAGTTGTTCCCTTCTCAAGGAACGATTAAAATGAAAAGGTGTTGGTGTTTTCCATTTGTTTCTTCCATAGAAAATTTGCATTTGTCAAAATATTTTTGATTTAATTTAAAAATATTGGTCGTGTTAATTAAGATTTTAATTATTTCTTCCACTATTTTGTTCAAATGAATAACTCTGTATAGTTATTCACAAACACTAAAACGTACAATTTTGTAGTGGGCTAGCATCCAAAATACATTGAGTTATTTCCCAACCAACGTCGACATCCATAACAAATTATTAAGGTTGGAAACATTTGGCAATTGCATGCAATGTAATTCTTGAATAGTTGATATGCACAACACCTTGTAATAATCCATATGTATCCTTCTAGGAACTTAATCCTATTAATGTCATCTAGTTATGCCTGACCGAAAATCCAACATGACAGTAATGCACCCTGCTATGGCAGACCCACATAACTATCAACATACTTCCATGAGATAGTAGATGTACCACGGGTAGGCCATGCCTACCTTTCAAAAATGGAATTTCATAATTTTACCTAAGGAGAGAACTATCTAAATATATTCTTCCAAACATTATATAGCCTTGTTATTTTTCAATTTCACCTTTTATTGAATATCCACTTTCTGTTAAGTTTGCACACGTAACATAATATTATCCTAAAACACCGACAAACAAAATGTCGGTCAGTATAACATGTTATATATGTATGTGGGGAAAAACGTTTGCATCTAGTTGTAACAACATATTGCAACAAAATTATTGTTTAACAGATTAAACTTTATATCTTAAACGTAACTACTAAATCCTGATCTATCCAAGCTTCTGTGTTGTCCATCCAGTGGAGATGGAATACTACCTATCCCATGTGGTAGATCCTCAATAGCCCTTTTTGGTCCTACCCCAAATGTAGACCAAGACCTAGAGTTGTATAGTCGTATGATCCTACCCAACGGTAGACCAAACCTCAACTCATGATAATCTGTTGATCCTACCACAAGGTAGACCAATACCTAGATCATCAATTTCTCACATATACACCAAGCTACAAAGGAGGATTAGCATATGAGCTAGTCATGCATATATGTATGGTGATAACCATAGCCACTTTTTAGTTGCAAAAATTAAAGTTCATCCAAGCAGTTAATTTCAAACAAACTAGTGAAATCTCAGAAATTGCTGTGAAATTAAAGAGATTAGCCATAAGCGTAACTACATACCTGATCCGACAGTCTCTAAACCAAGAAAGATAGCTAATTGATGTGGGTCATTGTACACACAACGATCATTAGGAAAAGTCCAGAGTTTATCCTTCTAACCCGGTTGTCAACTTGTTGTGAACAATGAGTCAACTTAGTATAGACATGTATAGATCCAAGGGGCGGAGGAAAATAAAAGTTGAGATCCAAATCCGATCACAAGAACAAGAACTAAATTCCGATTTGAGAGAGTTGTTAATACTAAGAACAAAAATAAAATTTCTATGATAAAGTTTAACTAATCAAGAAATAAAGATATAAGGGTCCGAAAGATCACCACCAAAACCACGTTCCTATTCAACTAATCAAATTCTAAACTCCAACGATCAAAGTAGGACCTTTTGATTGCATGTCCTTATAGATAAACTCATAAGGTTCCAACTTCCTATGAGCCTGTTGGCCCGTCGTTCACAGATCATTGCCTAACCGTTCAACATGCCACTATCCACGGTAATTTCAAGAGCCATGTGAATTCAAACTAGAATTCAAACACAAGGCTAAAGTGTTCTCTTTACCAAGGATTTTAATAGAAATAAGATTAAAAAGATTAAAAGATGACAATCTCTATTAAGGGACTATTGTTTTGTTCTTACAGAGATCCACAGTCATATCACTTCATAAGAATATATCAGATCATCTAAATAACCACACATAAAAATAAAGAAGACATTTTTTAAATAGAGCAATATAACTAATTAGATTTAATAGAAATGGGCTATGGGGCTACTCCCCATACCCCAGAAGAATCGACTCACACATGACAAGACTAGATGAAATACAAACTAAAATGACATCTAACATTATACAAGATGTGGTCTACAACTAAATTGGATGAAATAGAATGAAGAATGAAATACTTTTATAAGTGGAGAGTCCCTCCTTTTATAGGAGGAGGAGGGGCAGGCTGCCCTCAAAAGAGGGAAAAAAGATATAGATATGGCTTTTTGAATTTTCTGGATCTGGTCAAATAGAAAGTTGATTATCTTTAATTATCTTGACCATGTAACTCTCTTTAATGTAGATTATCACAGAAGTGATTTCGAACGTATTTCGCTCCTATAAAAAGTATAAAAGCGGTCCAAATAATATGGTTTTCTCTTATAAAATTAAATTTTCTTTCCAATGAATACTTGTACACTCAATTTGGAGTTTGGACGCAAAAGTTATGTCACTTTTGGTGACGGGTATACATAAATTTCAGGCACTGCGGGAATTGTGCAAAACATCTTTCAAAGAAAATTGATCATTGGAGTGGTTAGACAATTTTTCTACAAAAAAAATAAAAATACAAATAAAGAAAAAAACTCTAAATTAATACAATTAATCATAAAATTAAGAAAATAAATAACAAAACAATCCTAAAAAGATATCTAAAAGATTAAATTAAAAAAGTAAAATACACATTTATCAAAATACCCCAGACTTGAATCTTTGTTTGTCCTCAAACAAATAAAATTACAAATTATTTTAATTTATACTAACAAAATGTCTATCCTCACCCTTATAACATCACTTTCTTCCTTACCTCCAAATTTGGCCAAGCAACCCAATCTCTTAAAATCACAAAACACAAAATTCTATATTTCCTATCAAAAACAAATATCATATCTTATTTCTAAATCAAGATTTTGTAGAAAAGCATGCTTCATCTTGCTTTTGCTTTAAAACTCTCATTTTTATTATTGTATTTTTTTATGTGAGTTGCTGCACAAGAACATGATGAAATTGGGGGTGTGAAAATAAAGAAGGAAGTGATTGATTTTTTTTATCCCTCCTCTATTCGACTCGGGATTTAAATTTGTGGAGTTGTGGCTACATTGGTCACAAAATTTTCATGTGCACTTTTGGCATCTTTTGATGGTACACTCCTTTATGGGGTATGGAATTTTTGATATGGGAAGCATGCCACCCCGGACTTGATTTTTGTCTAGTGGTGATTCTTTGCTTCTCTTTTTGATTAAGAAAATAAGGGGGAAACAAAAGGTATCCTTGTGCTTATAACTTCACACAGTTATTTTCTCCTTTTTTTTTCCAAAAGTGTCATTACATCAAAAAGAATATTCATGTCAATCACATTATATAAGATTTATATCAAGTTAATCCACGGTTTAAAAATAGAGAAACATTGTGTTTGATTTTGATTGATTCCATATGGCCCGTTGACTTTTCCAAGGAGTGATGCTATTTTGGGGTCCTAGGTGAAATAGTGGTTCCAGACATGGCAATTAGTGATTTTTTTTGCAAATGAATTACTAAATTCAAGGGGTACAATGATAGAAATCTATTTATACTGGCCAACTAGATAAAGGCCATTTTGCAACAAAAGAAATAAAATATGGCTGACTAGATAATGACCATGAACAAAACAACTATATGCAAAACAAATAAAAAGACAAAAATAATGCAAGAATAAAAAAGATAAGGGTGGTGGAATAGAAACATACCACCCACATCCACCCTGGACTTAGATTTTTGCTCGTCCCGAGCAAAACCCAAACCCAAGATGGAGAGAAGAAAATTGCGAGATTCACCAGGAGGTCCTGGTAGCTCAAAAAAGGTCTAGTTGAAGGGAATGTGTATGAGGGCTGAGACCTTTATCAGAGGAGCTTCATAGTGTACCCAATGATAGGACAATTGTGGAAGCTTAGTGGGGTATTCATAGTTTCTTTCACCTCGCATTCCCTTCAATAAGATCCACAAATCTTCCTTCGATAGCAAGGGAAGTGTTGAAGATGGATGTGGATTGGGGGAGGTTGGTGGGTACCTGACCATTAATGTCGCTAGAGCTGGATGTATAGAGTCAGATGGAGGATTTGGCTCAGGTTTTCCACCATCATAATGACCTGCATATGGGAGAATTGATGTCGATACAAAAGAATTCAAATCATTTACAAAACTGTTTTGTTTCTCCTTAAAAATAATGCCATCAACATTGGGTTTGGTAAGTTTATCTATTAATATAACATATGGCTCTATTTATTTTCTACAAGGGGTCCCCAAGGATTCAGGAGGGATGAGGACATATTCCTTGAAAACAATAGAAGGAAATGCATGGGCTTCTTTCACGGGTGTCTCCCCTTCTAAGTCATCCTTATGTGGAATGAGAACTGACTGTGTCAAAAAGGGGGTTAGATGCTCATTATCCAAAATAGACTAAAAAAGGGTTTTGGTCTACGACATCATTCATGTTTTTGTTAAGGATGGGAGAACTTGTTGGTTCTTCAGAATGACTCTCCTGCTTTGACTTTTCATATTCAAGTAATAAAGTCTCTAAAGGAAACGTACGTAGGGATACCAATGTCCTCATCACACACAAAATATGATTCCATAGTTTGTGCTATTTCGTCAAAATCTGACATATATGACACAAAAATATGATTATCATCATCACCATCGTCGGGAAGAACTATCTAGGGTTGCTCAAACTCTACATGGGGAGTTTGTGATTGAGCCTCTAGTATGGTAGCTAACAGGGCTTGACTGGATTCAATTTTTGCTTATCCTTCTACTTCCATCTTCTCTACGGACTTAAGTCTCTCTTCCAATTGGGGAGTAAACTGGGTTTCATAACTAGGTATATACCCCCCCCCCAAATTTGATCATCCTCACCATAACCTCCATAATATGTTGGGCTTGATGCTCGACATGTTGCTTGTGCAATTGCTCCTCATAATAATCTTCAGAAGATGGTGATTTGTAATTTCCATTGCATCCATCATGGTGGTAAGATTCAATATTACAAGGTGTCACCGAATCATGGGGGAACATATTTGGAACATTTGGGTTTTGGGATTGGGATTTCAACAAAGTGGCTAACAAGGTTTGGCTAGTTATTAGTTTTGCTGCCATCTTCTCTGGGGACCTAAGTTTCTCTTCTTACTGAGGATTATATTGGGTATCATAAATAGGTCCATTTCCCTCAAAGTTCTATTGGTCATACCCTATGCAATTATGTTGATCATACCCCCCTCAGAATATGGATAGCAAGGCTCCCCATAATAGTTCTTAGAAAAATATGGATTCACATTGTACCCACCAGGGTGAAAGGGCTCGTAAAGAGGAGTGCTATGGGAAAAAGTCAGACAGGCAAGAGATGCATGGTGGTAAAGACCACAATAATAACATTGTGGGGGATATTCAGATACCCCCTGCATTTGAAAAGTTCCTAAAAAATATGTCAATCAACGCACGAGAGATGAGAGATTACAAGACAATGGGTTAGTAAAAATTATAAAGATAACTAAAATTATAAAACTAAAAATATGGAATAAACTAAAATAAAAAAAACAACTAGAAAGCACTACTACTGGAATGGAAACTCAATAGAAAGAGGAGATGCAATTCCAGAATTGTCCTCGGAAGGCAAAAATAAATTACAAAAATATAAGAAGAAAATTATAAAATAAGGCTAAAAATTATTAAACATGCTAAAAAGTTATGAAACAAAATAAATTATGGAACAAGATTAAAAATAAAAAAAACTAGAAAGCAATACTGCCAGAATGAAAACTCGATAGAAGGAGGAGATACACTACCTGAATGTTACTCGGTAGACAAAAAAAGTTACAAAAATCTAAAAAAAAAGAAATTATAAAAAAGACTAAAGTTATACAAGTTAATGAATATGAAACAAGATTATACAAGATATACAAGAAACCAAATCTGAAAAACAACTGTGCCATCCCGACAGTGGTGCCAAATTGATGCGGTTTGTTGTACATGCAACAATTACTCAGAAAAATCCTAGAGTTTAACCTTCTAACCTGGTTGTCAACTTGTTGCGAACAACAAGTCAACTTAGTATAGATATGTATCGATCCAAGGAATGGAGGAAAAGAAAAGTTGAGATCCAAATCCGATTGCAAGAAAAAGAATTAAATTCTGATTTGAGAGAGTTGTTTATACTAAGAACAAAAATAAAATTACTAAAATAAAGTTTAACTAATCAAGAAATAAAGATCTGGGGGTCTAGAGGATCACCACCAAAACCACATTCCTATTCAACTAATCAAATTCTAAAGTCTAAAGATCAAATTAGGACCTTGTGATTGCATGTCCTTATGGATAAATTCACAAGGGTTAGACTTCCCGTGAACCCATTGGTCCCGACATTCACGAATCATTGCCCAACCGTCCAACATGCCACTATCTACGGTCATATCAAGAAGCATGTGAATTCAAATTAACATTCAAATCTAAGGCTCAGGTGGTCGTGTCACCAACGATTATAATGGTAAGATGAAAAAGATGAAAATATGATAATCATAATTAAGAGACTATTGTTTCGTTCTTACAGAGATCCAAAGTCATATCACTTCATAAGAATATATCAGATCATCTAAATAACCACACATAAATAGAAAGAAGACATTTTTTTGATGGAGCAATAAAATTGATTAGATTGAATAGAAACGGGCTAAGGACTACTCCCCATACCCCAAAAGAATCTACTCACACATGATGAGACTAGAAGAAATGCAAACTAAAATGAGATCCAACATTATACAAGATGTGGTCTACAACTAAAAATTGGATGAAATGGAATGAAGAATGGAATGCTTTTACAAGTGGAGAGTCCATCCTTTTATAGGAGGGGGAGGGGGTAGGCTGCCCTCAAAAGATGAGGGAAAAAGAGAGGGATATGTCTTTTTGAATTTTCTAGATCCAGTCAAATAGAAAGTTGATTATCTTTAATTATCTTGACCATGTAACTCTCTTTAATGCATATTCTCATAGAAGTGATTTGGAACATATTTCTCTCCCATTAAAAGCACAAAAATGGTTCAAATAATAGAATTAAATTTCCTTTCCAATGAATACTTGTACACTCAATTTGGAGTTTGGACGCAAAAATTATGTCACTTTTGGTGATGAGTATACATGAATTTCAAGCACTGTAGGAATTGTGCAAAACATCTTTCAAGGGAAATTGATCATTGGAATGATCAGACGATTTTCCTACAAAAACCAATAAAAAATAATTAAAACTCCAAATAAATAGAAAAATCTAAATTAATACAATTAATTACAAAACTAAGAAAATAAATAACAAAATAATACTAGAAAGATATCTAAAAGATTAAATTAAAAAAGATAGATACATGGTTTCACATCTCTCCCTTCTCTCTACCCTCCTGGTAGCTACTGCTGGGGGGAGGGAGCACCTCCTCGGTGCTTTCCTCCCCCTTCCCCCAGTCCTGGTGAGGCGTAGCGAGTCGGAGTGGACCTCAGGAGGAAGGAGTTGCATTGTCGCTGGGGTTGTCTTGGTTGTTCGGGGTGAAAGGGCGGACTGATGCGCACACGACGATTAGATCTAGGCTGGGTTCGGCTACCTCGACTAAGTCGACTCCATCCTTCTCAAGCATGGCAGAGGGAGAGAAGTTGTCGGCTCTAGATCCGTAGATCGATGCTGCTCCATAACGCTACTGAGGAAATGGGCTCCTTCTACTTACCTCACTAGCATCCTCTCATCCCTTCTCCGAGTGTTGTTGTGCTGGCGGCGTCCCTTTTTGGGGGCTCAGATCTGTGACCTATTCTAGGTCCTGGACTGGGTAGTTGGCCAACTTCTCCCATGCGATGACGAGCTCCCTCCGCCGGTGTAGGTAGAGTAATGTTGAGGCATCCTACATGGAAGTGGAGGCGCCTGGCGTGTCACCCTAGCGAATGGAGGTGATGCTCTCATGTGGCTTCTTTGCTGATGCGATTTGGGTCTCCCTCAATCTGTCGACGAGTGCCTCATTGCAATTAGATGCCTCATGTGGGAGTGGGTTTAAGGGGAGGTTGTGCGCCTCTTTGGTCCCTTCTGCTGTTGAGTGCAGGTACTCCTTCAAGGTGTTTGTGGAATTGGGATGGTGGTTTTTCAGCCTGGGTCCTAATGTCCTCAAGGTGTTTGATGTGGCATCTCTGTGCAAGCATTGTTACTGCGTCTGGCAGGATGGCAACAGTTTTTCTGATGTGTAATTTTTCGACGTCAAGGTCAATAGCAGCCCAAGGTAGAGAAGATAAGGAAGAAGCCTAAGGCAAAGGGAGGAGTGGTGGGAGACTCTTCCTAGTAGGATGGCTGTGGCAGGAGCTGTCCCAATGCTATATTCTTGTTTCTTTCTTGCAGGATAAGACATGGAGGTTATGATGAAGAAGGGAGTTCTGACTGAGTCTTTCTTCCATTTTTGTGGGTGATCGTTATTGCAGTGAAGGGGGGATCACTTGGCCTTCAATATGAATCTTTGTTTCCTGGCTGATCAGTGGCGAGTTGGATCTAGTTTGGTTTGTCATAGGCTTTCTTGAGTTTCTATCTACTAGAATTGTTCAATTCTAGAGAAGGTCTGTAACCATGGGAGAATGTAGAGGGCCGAGTTCTGTGCTTCCTTTACATTCAGATACAAGATGTTGGTGGTGTTGTTGTCCTCTTTGCTTAGGGTCTTTGGGGGCTTGGCCCTTCCTATGTCATGTCTATGTTTGTATGGGTTGTTTGGAGGTTTTCCCCTTATATGTGCCCATGTGTGATGTTTTGTGTACCTTGATACCCTGCTATTTTTGGTGTATCAAGGATTAGTTTTCTTTTAGGGGCACTTTTTGTACCTCAAGTTTCGGTTTTTAGTAACACACATTTTAGACCGACCAAAAAAAAGGATAGATACACATTTATCACTAATCCAATCAAGATGTGCAATCAACCAAGCTAGGCAATAAATCAAGCAATTTGATCCTAAAAAATGTTTATAACACCGAATTGTTTTAATCACATTCAAACATCTTTTATTGACTTGGGATTCCATTCTAGGGTTTTTACGCCTTATTAGGGTTTCCTTAGGGTTTCTTGGTTTCCAATTTTATCCTTTTTAGGTCAACAAACCATAAAAGCACTTTTCTACTCATAAAAACCCTAATTACTCAAATTACCCAAAATAAGGGTCTTTATCCACAAATTAGATCAAGAACATCATTTTCATACCTTCTTGATTGATTTCCATATTTAAATCCATTAAACCTCATATTTATCAAAATTAGGGTTTCTAAGTCCATTATTTGACTTCTATAATCATGGAACCCTAATTAAGAAATTATGAAAAAATATCATCTAATTAGATCTAATCCATCCTATTTATGTCAAAAGACTAAACTTTTCTCATAATAGTCAGGGAACAACATTAGATCCAGTAAACTATTAAAGATAGCATATTTACATACTTTTCGAGTTACAAGTAGATTTAGGCCTTAAATTCATTTTTAATGGATTCTACATATTTTTCTCATCAAAATCCATATATTACATGTTCCCATTGGATAACCCTACAATTAGTCATGATATTTTATAAAGAAATAATTTGAAGGCAATGAGAAAGCGCCACCTAAGTATTTAATCTAATTTTGACTGTGCCAGTGGGACCAGGCTGAGCCAATGGGCTCTAGCCACCTCATCCTATATGCTCACGTGGCAATGAGGTGGGTCCAAACTAAAACATGTAAAAGGACATGAATACCCTTACTTGTTTCGAAGGGGAGGCGAGGGTAGAGAGATCTTTTGCTCGTCCCTCATCTTCAACCTTCACTCGCCTAAGAGCAAGGTCTGAGTAATCAACAACAAGGTTGACTCTACTATCTTGGGCACCAACGCTGGATGTGAGAGTTCCCTCACCTTCTGCATGCTTCCATGAACGCGAAGGAGGCCTCAATTGCTCTGGTGGTGGCCGGTGCCGTCAAGACGAATAGGTGGGAATTTCTGGCGAGATGACATGATGAGATTGGGGTGGGAAAAGAGGCTAGGGGAACAATTAAGCATAGAAAACTCACCGTGGGGTTCTGCCGAACTGTAGAGGAATTTTGCAAACTCGAAGGGAGTCTAGGGCCTATATATACCCTTCTATGTCGGTATAGTTGTCACATTGAGGGTAGATTGGGTGAAACATCTAGAGCCCTCCAAACTAGGTAGAATTGGGGATGGTTAGGTGTGATCCTTGCTCCCAAAGTCATTGGGCCTATTTCCTAGTTTTCTCATGCATTGAATGGTGAGAGAATCAATTTGGAAAACTCTATTTCCTAGTTTTCTCATGCATTGAATGGTGAGAGAATCAATTTTAAGGGAAAGTATTTAATGACTTAAATTACTTGTGTGCACAGTTTGGAACTAAAACTTGAAAATAAAAGAATCTTTTCTTCATATGCAAATCATCCACTCAAAATGCATATATTATGCAATTGAAATTCATCTTTTCTCTTTCTTTCTCTTGTATTTTCTTTATTTTGATTCCTTTTCTTTATAAAGACATTCTGGAACCGAACATCAAACAATAGTGGCAATCCATACCACTTTCTAGAGAATTCAACATATTTTTCACATATGCACACAATTATCTTTTATTTCTTTTCCTTTTACTTATTATGGGATTTGTTTAATCTCTTTTCCATTTTAACATTATTGGATGTATAAAAATAGCATTAACCACAAAAATATGCATTCAAGGGAAAATTTCAAAATAATCCATTCTTTGAAAACAATCATACAATTTTTGTTACACCCCGATCTCACAATTACCATTAATCATGAGATTAGGGCATAAATTGAGGATTTAACATAATACAAAGATCACCCTTAACTTTTTCTTCTTTTTCAAACTCTTTGTTTCCTCGCATTGAACCACATAAACTAACTTTACAAGGGAATCTAAACATTTATTTCTCTAATCTAATTTCAACAGTAAAAATGCATGTATGAACATTCATTATGTTACTCATACTTTTAAGAACATATGACTGGATGATTCACATATATTGCTAAAAGAGGAATAATGTTATACATCATCATTTACAACTCTCTCACATCTATACTAGGACCTAGAGTGACAAGGACCGACTGAACTTAACTAATATCATACTTAACTCATGTGGTAGATCTACTCTGATGCTTTGACCTTCTTCAAGTCCATGCAGTTTCCCTAAAAATTGTGAGTAGAGGGGTGAGCCTACTCGCTCAGGGAATGAGTACTTCAAAAAAATAGTCTAAAGCACTGATATAATTATAGATATACTTTTGATCAACTGATATCAATTATAACAGCAGTAAGCTTTAAAGAGATTGATCATTGACAATCATAAATATGACAGGATACCCTAGATATCAACAAGAGTAAATCAATATATGAGCATGCTTGATTAATTTCAATGAGAACTAATAATTCAGAAACATACAAAGAATAATTGTTGGGAAACTGTACTTGAATCTTTCTTAGCTTTTCTTACTTATAAGAAACTCTTTAAACCTATATGAACATATTTTAGCTTATGCCCTGATCATATGCAATGTACTCTACATATGAAGACTCGTAGCGAACTACGATCTCACCATACAAGACTTAGCGGACACATCCGGGAATGCTAAGTCTGACTACTCTCTGGTCTGCAACAAGAAAATGGCTCTCTGGCCTCAACACATCTATTATGCCATAAAAACTGGACTCCTCCTCTAACCTAAGCACACAGGCAGAGAGTCAAGCCACCTATTGGCTTTTTCTACACTCTAGTGCCGCCAGGATCTCTGGTTGATGTTGGACACTTCATTCTATAATTTAAGAAGACTTCCACTAGGGCTTCGTCCCCTGTACCACATGTTGGTACGTTCTGACCCCCGTATACTGGACGCACCACTAAGGTTAGGTCATTTCATCCCTAAGGCACAGACCTCTCATAGGGATTCTACGGTGTTCAGGGATATTAAGTCTATTATTTTATTATTCCTAGAAAGCTCTTTCTACATTGTACCTTTCTCTTACTTATACTTGACTTTGGTATCTCTATGGTTTCATGTATACTTATTTGAAGTCATAATACAACATGTATATCATCCTTAACTTGGTAGAGCAGTACATTTCAACATTGTAATATACTGAGAAATCAACATACTATACATGCAGGCAAACTGAAATACTTAAATAAACATAATGAAAGCCCATTTGGCACTTATACACTAGAATCATGCAATTGAACATCTTAATATACTGATAAGAGCTAATTACTTGGCATACGAGTAATCGTCTTTTGCACCCATAAATTATTTGCACTTTCTTGGAAAACATGCACATCGACCCAAATCCTGGGTTGTGCATCTCATACTGAGAACATGGTAATCAAAATGCTTAATTCATTGAACACCCTATCCTTAGGGCTTCATTTACCTCATTCACTTATCACATGACTCTCATAAGGATTTAATATGCCATAAACATCCACTAAATACATATTGCTTTAAACAAGTCATATACAATCAACATATGTATGAAATCCTCGAATTGAGCTAAATTAGGGTTTTCCATGCCATTCATTGAGATATTATGAATCAAGAATAACATTGCATAAATAGAGTCTATGATGCCAAGAAAAACACTTCAAATGGATTTCACCATATTTATTCACAAATTTCCAACTTTCCACTCATATAGGGCTTCACCCTCTCTATGAAGATATCAAGAAAACACTATTCACATCACATGAAATCCAAAATAGTATCTGACATTTATGTACTACACATTCAGATAAACAATCATTCATAACCAAGGGGATCCAAATAAACAAATTTCTCTATTTAATTATACAACAATTTCAGTTAGAGACAAATTCCCTATATTTCAATTTACTCTTATAACCTTTGCGAATACCTAGGGAATTCTCATTAGGATGTATTGTATACATTTCTAATATGAATATATCATCTGAAATTCAAACAAAAAGAGGAAGCAACCAGTTCATATCATTTTGCAACAACTTAGATCAAACAGACAATTCAGGGTTTGTAGTTGCATACTAAGCAATTAAAGACTATGGATGATTTAACCAATTTTCGTGCAATATACTGTTTAAAGGAAGTTACCACTCACCCTAAGGTGTGAAAATACCTTAAAAATGCAGCTTATCCCTGAAAATCTCGATCTCATATCAAATCCCTAGAAATTCACCCGATTCTTCTTCCTTTCAACTCAGAAACCCTAGAAATGAGGGATTATGAAGAAAGAGTGAGAAAAGGGAAAGTTTTGACACCATTTGAGATCAAATCAGAGGAGGGACGGAATCTTGACATGTGAGAGAAGATTCACCATGAAAGGCTATGCAAAGAAGCTAAACTTACATGATTTCATCATTCCTCGGACCGCAAAACCCTAGGTCAACATCTCCATCACTTTCTCCTCTTAAACCCTAACTCTCCCTCTATCTCTAGGATTTCGTTTCTCTGGATTGAATCAATAATTATGATAGCTCTTTGTGTATTAGGTTGACCATATAGAGCAATTGAGCTGCTTGGGTCAATTGCACATTGACCCCTCACTATACTTTTTTCTTATTTCAGCAGAATTTTCTGTCATACAAATATTACTGTAATTCATCTACGGATAAGGTCTAAATGCATCTAAAAATTATGCAAATTTTACATGTTGTTTATTATTTAGTTTTAGATCTCCAATTAAAATTTCAGATCATTTGGAGATACCAATAAATAACTAAAAATAAAACACTACACTGACAACATTTTGGTCAAAGTATAGTTTGATTGAGAACCACATTCAAAGAACACTCAAATATTCTGAAATTTTTCTACAATATGAATGATTGAGCTATACATATCATATCCAAAATTCAATTAAATAAAAAAATTGTAGAAAATACGAAAAATCAGTTACCACACTGCTATCCTGATCAAATTCCATATTCATGTACTATCAAAACCCTAATTTTTGCCGATTAGGGTTTACATTTCTCAAACACTAATTCTTCAAACTAAAATCCTAGTTATATTTTCTTCTTAGGTTTGAAAAATCACAATTGATCTACTATCATTAATCAAGTCTAAATGATGTTCAATCTAATCAAGCATGTAATCATTCAAGTAAACCCTAGTTTACCAATTAAGCAAAAATGTGGTCATTACAATTCTCACCCCCTTAAAAAGTTTCATCCCTGAAACATAAATATGCAAACAAAGTATATTCTAAGTTTATTATAAGCTTCTTAAATCTTACTTGCCATTATATTCTTGTATTTCATACTTGAATGCAGTTTTACACATTAAGTCCTTCATTTCTTTTCTAATCACAACATGTTTGAAATAGTTCTCAATGACAACAAACAAATTCTCTATGCCACAATCAATCATAGTAGAGAGAGAGAAACAAACATTTCAATATTTTTTTTATACTCTTGAGGTGTTACCTCAATGTTGATAATCTGATCCAACTATCTCAATTCATACAGCTCAATATGTACTATTGTTGTGTATTACCTCTAAGTCACAAAAGAGAGTTCACCATGTTGTTTTGAATTTTACTATTGTGCTACTCAAATAGCAAAATAGTCTTGAGTTGGAAGACTAGATTCAACAACAATTGTACAATACTACTCACAACATCCCCATTGCATCATGGATGCATAAGGTGAAGCATTACCATCACATTCCATATTATTCTCAAGTATGAACCCACACATAATTCAAGGTGTAACCATCAGGTTATAGCATACTAGGGTTTCAACAATAGTAACAAAGTAATCCATGATTGTATTAGTCATTCAAGGACTATTCATACCTAATTACCATCACTTAGTTATATTAAAGATAGGTATAGCAAGCTATACCTCATTAGGGTTACATATCAATACAATATGGTTATCATCCCTTCTATTCATATGAGTGAATAGGTAAGACTACTTTGTTCAGGGTAACCCTTCATTTGTTCCATCATTATTCAACCCATATCACCATACCATAATTATTAAGATGGATTACTGATATGAATGACTACAACTATCAGTCACCTTTAATTACACATTGCTTGCACATGTACACTGAAATCATACGTAGAACCAATTTACATCCCTTAATATACCTTCAACAAATTATACTTCTAAAAACAAATTCATATATTACTAAAAGCCATTGTTTTCTCTTATCTCTCTCCTCATTCACTACTACTTACTTTTTGCTACTTATCCTTCTCATTTTAATCATGTAGATTAAACATTCCTAAAATTGAAACGTACAAGGTACACATAGATTATTCATCATTCTTGCTATCACTACAAGAATTTATCTCATATAGCACTTCACTCATATTGTATTTCTCCTTTTGTTCAAAACACACTTGTTACATTTCAAATTTATATCTTACTCTTTACTCCGAATCATTTCCTTATTATTTATCTACCTTTCAGATTAGCTATCTTTAAACCCTGGATTACTATCAGTGCTAGTTTACTTCTCATAGTGAAAATCTCATGATCTTATTTTATAGAGATGCTAGTATTCAAGGTCAAATCTCTAGTGACATTCCTTGAACTACTACAACTCTAAACATTCTAGGGTTTGGTCCTTATCAGAAGCATGATGTTATTGTGATGTGACTTTGCTCCCTTAATTTGAAATTCAAACTTTGGATCTCACAAGTTTTACTAAAGTCTTCTTTATCTTATCGATTGAATTTCCTTTCTCTTTCTTAGCCATTCAGATAGATTACATTCTCAATTACCCTTCTAGGGTTTCATCATCATATTGTGTGTCATTATTACATTCACTAGATGTCTCTACCACAGTGGTTATGCATCATATATGATTCATTTTCTTATCACTTCATTCCCACATTGCTCTCATTAAGGAAGATATGAAAGAGAAAATGATTTTGAGACTTAGAATTCTTATCTTTAAACATTCATTAATACATTTCTCATATGTAGGTTTAATTAATTATCAACAAGGATACTTGACTAATTAACACTTTCTTGAATCTCGCAACCTCTTTCTTTTATAATCAATATTACTCCATCATGTTTCAAACCCTTCCTTACTTTCCATATTCCTCTTACCATATACTATTATTCCACCTGACATCTTTAACTTCTATTTTCTCTTATGATCATGTTGCTTCTTTTATGTGTATGATCATGTATACCATGTTGCATATATTTCTTTTTATCCTTCTACTAATGTGAAGTTGAAATTCTAAATCAATAATCTCTCTACTAGTATCACCTCATGTTTAATACATTACATATCCTTCATTTTAAATCAAATGACTCATGCATGGGTGAAACATAGTTTCTTTTTCAATCAAGTTTTTCCTTCCTGAATATAGTCTACCTTTGTATGACTTATTCATTTATTTAGCTACACTTTTGTTCTTCTTTTAGAAACTAGTTTGTTGTTCTATAGAGACTTAGAATCCAAAGGTAGTAAGGATGAATGTATTTAACATATTAATAAAGGTATACATTCCATGCTCTCAATTATATCATAACCCTCATTCCTTAATCAAGCTCATTATTTCCAACATTTCTCTTTGTTTCAACTAAGTTTCTTATCCTAATTTTATGATTTACATGCTCATCTAGTTCTCTTCACTTCAACTCTTCTAAAGACTCTTCACTTATATGTACTTATCGTATACTTAACTCTTTTCTTCTATTTTCCCTTTGCATTGGAGTACATAAAAACATTGTACTCGGTTATATAATCCATTCCTCATGATTGATTCTTACTATCTTGTCACTTACATACTTTTCTCATATCTTTTCCATATTTCATATTTAGAGTTCATATAATACTAATAATTAAACTTAATCTGAACCTTATGTCGTGTTCCTTTATTCCCAATTAAGGGTTTCTCATATGAGACCCCAAAGTTGGATCTCAGATATCAGTTCCAACTAATTTTTATCTATTCTGATCTTCCCCATATGTTTCAACATCTTGGTGTATGTACATTCTCATTATGATGTGGGTCTAATTTATCCCGAGTCTACTCTTATTATATTTTCAATAGGAGTCATTAGATCCCAGTAACGCACCCTGCCAGCCAGACCACGCCGAAGCTGTAGTCCTAAAGCCAAGAGCTACTCAAGATTACTCAACTCCTATTCATCTCAAATGTGTGGAAGAAAACTTATCCACTTAGGAAAGCTCATTCAAAGATCATTTCTAGTGTACTTGATACAAAAAATGTAATAAATAAATGCTACAACTGCATAGTGTACAACAAATCTTAAAGACCCATATATATTTCAAAATACTAAATATTTGAATTCAAACATATAAGAGCTTTTCTATTCATCTCCAATAAAACAACAATATGAAATGAAAGTTCTATTTCATTTTATATTTATGCTCTTAATTCATGTTACTTATCTTGTTTCCAACCCTAATATTTCTAGGGTTCCTCTCTAGATCATCCTTCCACTGTATACCTGGCCAGGGTATACATGAAAGAATAGACAGAGTATCTTGATACTGGTTGATCTAAGTACTCAGATACCGGGCAAGGATATCCAAATACTCAAATCTCTAGAGCTAACATCATAACATCTCCTATCTGCCACACTTATGACTCTAACTTTCTATCCTAATGGTCTCTGACAACTCAGCCTAAGCTATAATACCAAGTTGTTACACCCCGATCTCATAATTACCATTAATCACAAGATTAAGACATAAATTGAGGATTTAACGTAATACAAAAAACACCCTTAACTTTTTCTTCTTTTTCAAACTCTTTGTTTCCTCGCATTGAACAACATAAACTAACCTTACAAGGGAATCTAAACATTTATTTCTCTAATCTGATTTTAACAGTAATAATGCATGTATGAATATTCATTATGTTTCTCATACTTTTAAGCACATACGAATTGTTGATTCGCATATATTGCTAAAAGAGGAATAATGTTATACATCATCATTTACAACTCTCTCACATCTATACTAGGACCGAGAGTGACAGGGACCGACTGAACTTAACTAATCTCATACTTAACTCATGTGGTAGATCTACTCTGATGCTTTGACCTTATTCAAGTCCACGTGGTTTCCCTAAAAATTGTGAGTAGAGGGGTGAGCCTACTCACTCAGTGAATGAGTACTTCAAAGAAATAGTCTAAAGCACTGATATAATTACAAATATACTTTTGAGCAACTGATATCAATTATAATAGTAGTAAGCTTTAAAGAGATTGATCATTGACAATCATAAATATGGCATGATACTCTAGATATCAATAAGAGTAAATCAATATATGAGCATGCTTGATTAATTTCAACGAGAACTAATAATTCAGAAACATATAAAGAATAATTGTTGGGAAACTGTACTCAAATCTTTCTTAGCCTTTCTTACTTATAAGAAACTCTTTAAACCTATATGAACATATTTTATCTTATGCCCTGATCATGTGCAGTGTACTCTACATATGAAGACTCATAGTGAACTATGATCTCCCCGTACAAGACTTAGAAAACACACCCGAAAATGCTAACTCTGACTACTCTCTGGTCTACAACAGGAAAATGGCTCTCTGGACTCAACACATCTATTATTCCTTAAAAACTAGACTCCTCCTCTAACCTAAGCACACAGGCAGAGAGTCAAGCCACCTATTGGCTTTTTCTGTACTCTAGTGCCACCAGAATCTCTGGTTGATGTTGGACACTTAATTTTGTAATTTAAGGAGACTTCCACTAGGGCTTCATCCCCCATACCACCTCTTGGTACGTTTTGAACCCCATATACTGGACGCACCGCTAGGGTTAGGTCATTTCATCCCTAAGGCACAGACCTCTCATAGGGATTCTACGGTGTACAGGGCTCTTAAGTCTATTATTTTATTATTCCTAGAAATCTCTTTCTACATTGTACCTTTCTCTTACTTATACTTGACTCTGGTATCTCTATGGTGTCGCGTCTACTTATTTGAAGCTATAATACAACATGTATATCATCCTTAACTTGGCATAGTAGTATATTCAAAGACAGTAATATACTGAGAAATCAACATACTATACATGCAGACAGACTGAAATACTTAAATAAACATAATGCATGTCCATTTGGCACTTATACACTAGAATCATGCAATTAAACATCTTAATATACTGATAAAAGCTAATTACTTGGCATACGAGTAATCATCATTTGCACCCATAAATTATTTGCATTTTCTTGGAAAACATGCACATCGACCCAAATTCTGGGTTGTGCATCTCATACTAAGAACATGGCAATCAAAATGCTTAATTCATTGAACACCCTATCCTTAGGGTTTCATTTACCTCATTCACTTATCACATGGCTCTCATAATGATTTAATATGTTATAAACATCCACTAAATACAGATTGCTTTAAACAAGTCATATACAATCAACATATGTATGAAATCCCCGAATTGAGCTAAATTAGGGTTTTCCATGCCATTCATTGAGATATTATGAATCAAGAATAACATTGCATAAATAGAGTCTATGATGCCAAGAAAAACACTTCAAATGGATTTCACCATATTTATTCACAGATTTCCAACTTTCCACTCATATATGGCTTCACCCTCTTTACAAAGATATCAAGCAAACACTATTCACATCACATGAAATCCAAAATAGTATTTGACATATATGTATTACACATTTAGATAAACAATCATTCATAACCAAGGGGATCCAGATAAGCAAATTTCTCTATTTAATTATACAACAATTTCGGTCACAGACAAATTCCCTATATTTCAGTTTACTCTTATAACCTTTGCGAATACTTAGGGAATTCTCATTAGGATGTATTGTATACATTTATAATATGAGTTTATCTCCTTGTGTGTTAGGTTGACCATATAGAGAAATTGAGCTTCTTGGGTCAATTGCACATTGACCCCTCACTATACTTTTTCTTATTTCAGCTGAATTTTCAGTCATAAAAATATTACTGTAATTCATCTATTGATAAGTTCTAAATGCATCCAAAAATTATGAAAATTTTAAATGTTGTTTATGATTGAGTTTCAAATCTCTAGTTAAAATTTTAGATCATTTGGAGTTACTAGTAAATAAATAAAAATAAAACTCTACACTGCTGAAAACACTCTGTCAACATTTTGGTCAAAGTATAGTTTGACCGAGAACCACATTCAAAGAACACTCAAATATTCTGAAATTTTTCTCCAATATGCATGATTGAGTTATCCATATCATATAAAAAATTCAACTAAATAAATTTTTTTTATAAAATATGAAAAATCATTTACCACACTGCTATCCTGATCAAATTCCATATTCATGTACTATCAAAACCCTAATTTTTGCCGATTAGGGTTTACATTTCTCAAACCCTAATTCTTCAAACTAAAATCATAGTTAGAGTTTCTTCTTAGGTTTGAAACATCAAAATTGATATACTATCATTAATCAAGTCTAAATTATGTTCAATCTAATCAAGCATGCTATCATTAAGGTAAACCCTAGTTTACCAATTAAGCACAAATGTGGTCATTACAATTTTCCATTCAAATCCCTTTTATTTTAAAAATTGCATTTCAATCAATACAAGAAAAATTGAGGTTATAACATATACATATCCAATCACGACATGCTTATAATATCTATCATATACATATTAAATCCACAAACAAAACATGCAATCACTAACATACGAGCGATGGCTATGGCCATACTAATGCAATTCTTTGAAGCCATAATGAATTGTTGTCCACCTAAGGTCATACATCATTATATATACTTGTATTGGAACTTCTTGTGCTGGGAAAATGTGGTCGATCGACTGGACCATCCAGTTGATTGGTTCAACCTCCTATAGGTCGACTGGTCTCTGCCAGTTGGTAGAGTGGCTCCTAGATCAAGTAGTTGGTTGGAATCTTCCAGTCAGGTTGGTTGGACCTCCAGTCGATTACTTGTCTCCTGTAGTCCTCTAGTTGATCGACTCACCTGGTCAGAACACCTTCTTCTTGCCAAAAACACAAACTAATCATAACAAACCTAAAATTAAGTAAATAATACTTTTTACCCTTTACCTTATAATATTTCTTTTGAATACCCCCTATTATATTGGTGTATACTAGGAAGTTAATAACTTTCAAACATAAGAGTTTTAAACAAAAAATATAAAGATTTAAGCCTTAATACAAGAGTTAGGGGATATCCATTAGTTTTGGGGTTAGTTGTGCAAAATTATCAAATTAAGGGATTTAGATCCAAAATTATCCTTCGATATTTTTCTTGTGGATAGGTTTGGTTAAGAGAGAGTTAGATATATAATTTGGTTAATAAATAGTAATTCAATGTATTAATATGAAGAAATATACTTTTCCTTAAAAGATTTATTTCACATATTAAAGTTTTCCAAAAGGAAAATTGAGTCCAAAATTGGATTCTTTGGGTCCTTATTACCTTATCACTTTATTTGGAGGTTATTTACTCATCCAATCTGAAAGAGAAAGAAAAGAAATTGAAATTCACACCACTCTATTCTATTTTGATTTGGAAAAGATTAATGTCACACCGCCTTAGCTGAGGTGTGCAGGTCACACCTGAAATTGATTGTGGATTGGACAAACAAGGGTTCATCTTCTACCTTCTGCAAAATAGGAAAGTCCAAGTTGGACATGCAACTCGATAAATTGAGGATTTCTCTTACCACAGTCGATCATTTTTAATTTTTCTTTTCCTAAAGATTCATAGAATGAACTGTCATCGGATGATACCCTACTCGAGCCATAAGGTGGAGTATTCTGGAATAGACCAATTCCTCCCCCATGCCTCTTGAAACTACCACCCTTATAAACCCTAATACTTAACCTTATACAGATGTGACCCTTTCTTTGGTTCCGTGGAATCCCAACCTTTTCTTTTTGGATTCAATTTCCACACACCACTATTTCACCTACCATTATCTCTAGTTTCTGATCCAAGTTTGCAATGACTTTCCCTGACAGTTAGCATTTCCTGCGTTCAATTTCTCTCATGGTAAGTCTCTTTGATCTTGGTTATTTGCAAACAATAGGTTCCTTTAACGTGAACATGCATCGATCAAATTTCCCCAAAATAGACTATTGCAGCTTCTCTGACCCTCGATCATGGTGTGGTCAAGAAAGGAAGAAGAAAGATGGCCCTAATTTCCATGTGTTTCCCTCGCCTTTCCTTCTTTTCTTTCTTTTTTCTTTGAGGGTAACTCTAACCTTTTGCCATTTGTATTATTTCTTAGAGACGTTGAGTAAGCATCAATCAAACCAAGGGCCCAGGTTACTTGGCCACCTATGATTGGGCCAAGTCAGCTGGCTTGATCCATTAGATCGTTGATGTGTCTTTTATGAATTTATATTTGGTCAAATCTACAAAAAATCACAACTTTCTCTCTATTTATCCAAAAATTAAAAAAAATATATGTTTTAGAATCTTGAGAATTTTCTCTACCTTCTGGTATAGTTTTAATTGCATGGTTCACAAGTTTGAAAGAACTAATTTTTATGGTTTTAAACCTTCATAGTATCACATCCAAAATTAAAGAGAGCTTTTAAAGGGCAAAGTTGAGATCCCAGAGTCAAATTTATGATCAGTAATCTTGGACCTTCTGTCTATGATAAAATCATGTGTCAATCTTGGTTTTTGTTGAAGATTCAAATTTTTGGGTTTTACTTTCACTTATGATCTTAAAGGTAACTAAATACAACATCATAATTAATAAATTTATGATTTTGGGTCAAGATATCATTAAGAAACTCTAAAATCATTGTCAGTTCTTTATCATGAACCGACCTAGGGTTTTGCCAATGAATTTGGATTTCTAGGGTTTTTACCATACATCTATATTAGAACTTAAACCTTAATTGATGGATCTAATCCTATGTGTAGGTTGAGTTGACTTTATACTTGGAGGGTTAGGATCCAATCTCTGACATAATACTTAAGTCAAGGTATGTATGTCTACTTTATATAAATTGAGCATAATATCATGACTAAATATCTTTTCCCATATGAGGCATTGAACAATTTGGACAATCCTAGCATCTTGTGAAAGTACTCTTCATTGTTAATATTTTCCTAATTTGTTAATGTTGATACCGCATTTATGGTCTTTTGACCTAATCTTACCCATGATTTGGGTCCCTTGACCCCATTTGATGTAAACTTAATATTCTTATCGTTTGCATGAAAATAACTATACTTCATTCTTGCCTGCCCTATTTGCATGTGTGGATGTCTAGTCATAACTATAAGTAGTGAAACCATATAAGAACTGTGTTTTATTCCCCTACCACATATAATATTTATAGGTAATGGGTTTTATTCCCCCGACAGGCACTGGGTCTTATTCCCCTACCACATATGATATTGGGCACTAGGTTCTATTCCCCCTGCCATGCACTGGGTTTTATTCCCCTACAAAATCTAAATTTATTTTGGCAACGAGATTTTTAGTCCTCCTTCCCTATGGTGCGGAATACTTATGGATTACTACCCTACTTTTTAGTATAATCTAGTCAATTTTTATCTATCACCATGAAACTATTTATCTTTGTGATTATGTTGATGTGAATATGGCAAGAAACATTTTATTAATCATATCCTTATTAATAATTGCCTCATATTTTGGACATGTTAAATCTTTTTGGAAAACTCTTCACTTTTAGGTATCTCATTATTGACATCTCTTGATTGTGAACCTTCTCTTACACTATTTAATGCCCAATTATTTTACTTTATGCATAGTCAGCATTCAGTGATGTACTTCCTTTTGATTTCCTTTTTCCCGGGTGTTGTTTTTCAACCCACCTAGTGTTAGCTTAGCCTGAGGTTAAGGGACAAGAGGGACTTTGCCCAGGACCAAGTGCAAGGATGAGTTATGAGATGGGAAGGTTTCTCACCACAGTATGATCTTGATAATTAGATTCATAATTTAGACTTTTTCCTTGGACCATATGTTAAGTTGACCTCTGATGAGAAAATTTTGTAATAAGTTAGATTTAATTTCCACTACCATGACCTATGTTCCTATTATCATACTATTTAAAGAAATATTGTGAACGTCAATTGTTTGAATAGCTTTATTTTATATATGTGATTTGTTGGGGTATTTTGCAATTATTTCCATAAATTGAAGTAAGGAGTGGTCCCTCCCGAGCCCCACTACTTACACTAATGATAATCCTTTCAATATATTACATTGTGGAAGGATAATATGTTGAGTACGTTTGAGGGGAGCACATGGATTTAAGAATTAATTACATCTGGAGAAGAAAGAGGAAGGCTCGATATGCAAATAAAATTTATAAGAAAATAAATAAACCATCTAATCACACAAGCATCCAAGGGGTATTGGCCATAACCACATATACATATACCATCAAAACCATATTATGATGATGTGTATGGATTGCATATATATCATATCATATATATTGGATCTACATGTTGTTCCCTAGTGTTTGCAATAGTTAATCAGATATGCACATCAACTATTTAAATTTTCACATCATATGCAATAGAAAAACTATAAATTTAAATATGATCCTATTGATTTAAATCTGAATACACCATAAATTGATGTGGCTCTAATACTACTGTTGGAAAATATGACATCAGAGTAGGAAACAAAAAAAATTCTATCCATATTTCCTAACTAGTAGATAACATCAACAAAAATGTATCTAGGAAAGAGGGTGCACAACATACCTTGGAATGGAGCAAGTCCAGCGATAATTTCTACAAAGAGATGTGCTTCCTTCTCAAACAGTACACACACAACAATCACAAACATACTTCTAGTGTAACACACATAGTCAGAGGTTGATGGTGTCCTTTAATTGTGGCGGAAAAAGCTTCCATAGTTCTACGTAGTCCATGCAGACCACTATGAACTCCACATTGCGCTTCTAGAGCTGGCTTCTTAAAGACACCATGTGATTGTCCTTGAAACCAAGTTGGCCTTTTCTTAGCATTGGCTTCTCGCTTCTCGATAGGAAACCTCTCAATCCTCCTCACAGACTCCACAAAGGTAGAGAACCTGTCCTTGTTCTCCATGGCAGACACTTTCATAGACAACCCCATGCTCAGACCTTTCTCAAACATGTGAATCCTCTCATTCTCCATCACTGCCATATGGGGACGGAACCTCAAAAGATATATAAACTTTACCTCATACTCTTGGATGGGCATCGAACATTGACATAGATTCTCAAACTGTGTTATCTTCTTGTCCAAATATGTTTTAGGGAAGTAACATTTCACGAACTCTCATCAAAACTCTTCCCAACTGACAGGAACTCCAGGTCATTTCTCCTCTTCTATGACCCACCAATGGCCAACTCTTCCCTTCAATAGGTAAACAACATGCTTCACCTTGTCCTCTTCTGGGATGTTTAGGATCTTGAATGCCTTCTCAAGCTCTATCAACCTCATGTCAGCATCTTCTAGGTCTGCTATACCTACATACTCATTAACTTCAACATACCAAAACCTCTAAAACATCTTCCCATAGCCCTAAGATTTTGCATTAGCGATGAATGTCCTAGCTTGAGACACGAGCACCCTATCCGGTATGTGTGTAATCATTGCCATGAGCTGTCCAAACATAGACTGAAAAGCAGGATGTTCCATGGCTACAAAGTCAAACTGAGGCACTGCAGAATGTTCTAGCCGCATCAGTGGCACTTTTTCATAATGTGCCGGCCTCTGACCGCCACCTCTTGACGCGATGTAACTACTTTGTGCATGCTCTTCACGTTCTCCAGGCATATATGCATAAACATAAGCTTGATTAGATATGTTGGATTATGTAAGAATAGACAAAAACCTAAGTCCTATGTCCCTGTAGACTCAACCAACCTAAAGCTATGATGCCAACCTAAATTGTGACTCCTCACCATGCTAAACGAGATTAATCAAAATAGAATACACGATCAACTACTGATTAACCACATAACCAGAAAAAAGGGTAAATTAAAACAAGATTAAACATTACCATCATGATTAGAGATATTTACATAGAGGTCCAACAATTTGCATATTAGATTATATACAATATCATGTATTTACGTGTATGCCTGGTGGTCTCAGCCAAAACATGTATACAAAAAAATGTCCCACATATACATGCCATATACACATGTTGACACAATACCAAGTCAATGTACATGTCATCTATAAAAAATCCCCTACCTGAACCTTAGAGTACATGGATGAATCTAGGATACTACTAACTACTATCCAACCTTCTGCTACTGCTGCTCTTTGAGCTTCTCTTCTTCGCTACCACAATCCTGACGACATTGCTGACATTCACCTAAAAGATGTGGTGACCCACGAGGTGAGACCAATGTCCCAACGAGGGATATAACTCTCAACAATGATTATTGATTACAATAGATTATGCTATTAAGCAAGTTAAGAAAATTAAATAGATTTAAGAAAGTTAAACAGATAGGCATATCAACATGCATGATTAACAAGTATATAAAGGAAAGATAAAACTATCATTACTATATAGTTGGTTATTACGTATATAAAGGAAAGATAAAACTATCATTAATATATATATATAAAAACTAAGCAGTATGAGAAACAAGGCAAGGGTTATCAACCAATGTGAATCATGTTTAACTCTAAACATATATACTACACGGTTGGATTATGTCTTTTATTAAGCCATGGGGAATTTGAGCTATACCACTCAGACTCCAAATGACCACTGTGAAGTTGAAATTGGTTCCGTACAAAATCTAGGAGAGTTAGAATCCTAATACATCATCCACCCTCGATCAATACGAGTCAACCACACCGACACATATAGTCAAGCTGCAAAACAACCAAGTCTACACTTGGTATATAGGTCACAACACTAGTAACCAGAGTATAAAAACCTATCATCCGAGGTACTACCACAATTGTCCTCAATCACACCACATACATTGAATCATAATCATATGAGATACAACCTCGATCATTCTCCTCCTGAGGTATGACTACAGCCATCCTCAAAATCATGCATATACTCAACAATATATGACTACAAGCTTCCATTAAAGGAATACTTGTTTCACTGGAATAGATCTATGGCATAGGGCACTACATGATTAGGGTTTCAGTTCATTAGTTAATGTCAATTGGGTATGTTTTAGCTGCATCAATCAAGTTACTTACAAACCCTAGAAGTGTTCTACAAAAACATGGGTATGTTATAGCTCCAGAAGATATAAAACATATGAAATGTAATTCTGATAACATAATCATAGGATACAGATCATTGTCACATATTGAGAGGATCACACCTCCATATGCTCAACCATGACCAAAGATCATTAAGGCCATCGCATCGTTCCTGCAGTACATCATTATCTATATCCATGCCTTACCACAGGCTCATCAAGACATCACCATACATGTGACCTATAAGTTTAACATAACATTGTAATTAAGAGCTCATGATGTTCATATAGAAAAATTAGGATTACAACAACATTGAGGGAGTATTGATCATCATACCAATCACTCAAGGAAGCTGAGTGTGCTTAACAATCTTCACACCTATTTGTATTATGGATAGGTTCAACAAGATGAATTGATTTAGTGATACCAAACAACATTCAAGGATAAATTCAAATTATTAGTATTACCATCGGATCATGAATGCATAAGATTAAACATCACCATATGATTTCATACAACCAATCTCATAACCCATACTTCTAGGATCAGAAAACCCATCAACCATAAATAAGGAAAACATAGCGACCACATAGGTCAAAAATTCTCATTGACCACATAGGTTAGGAACCTTGGAGACCACATGGGTTAGAAAAATCTTGGCGACCACTATGGTGAGGATTCTCATCAACAACTAAGATTAGGTATCTTTGCAACAACAAGGGTTAGATAATCTTTGGTGACCTCTAGGGTTAGGTATCTCATTGACCATTAGGGTTAGGAGACTTTTGGTGACCGCTAGGGTTAGGTATCTCGTCGATCATTAGGGTTAGGAAACTTTCAGTGACCGTTAGGGTTAAGAAAGTTGACGAGCACTAAGAGTCAAAATCTTCATTGACCACTAAGGTTCCATAACTTGGCAACCACATGAGATGCAAATCTTGGTGACCACTATAGATCACAAACTCATCTACCACATAAGTTCCAACACTTGGTGACCATCATGACCAACATGGATTCATACACAAAACAAGGTCTAGGTTATCCATCTTCAAGGAAGAAACATGAATCAGGCTTAGAGGCACATCAAGAAGAATTATCTACTCAAAATCTACCATCTAAGTTCAACCCTAGGTAAAGATAACATCTTTCTACTTGGAACAACATTTTAGGGCAAGATCATGTACATGCAAGATAAGAGTAAGCAATAATCATGAAAAAAGTTATATAAATATCCCTAGAGATGAAGATAAATCTCCAAACAACAAGGTGTCTTGAAGAAAGAAGGTAGAAACCCCATCTTGAGCACTCCACTCAACCAAGCTAGCTCCTTCTCCAAAAAGGAAGCAAACCCTAGGTCAAGGAAGCAATAAAGAGGGTGTCTTCAACCTATAGCACAAAGATCCACTATGAATATGACCAAGAAGAAGAGAGAGGAAGGTAGGGTAGTAAGAAAACTAATGAAAAGAGGGATATCTCACTTACCAAGACCAAGAAGCAAGGCAAGGAAGCACCAAATGACCTCAACAAGGGTAGATCCAAACCCTGGGTGCACATGCAAACAAGATCGACCAAGGTTCTCCTTACTTGGTTCCTCCTTCTCCACCAAGAAAGGGGGACGTGCACCAAGCAACAAGGAATAAGAGAGAGAGCTAGGTGTGTACAAATTTTGTTTACATGTAAGGAGGGAGGTATATAAAGCTTAGGGTTGGCGAGAGAGAGGAAGGGTGAGGTGTCTAGCCATGCATTCCATGTGTCCAAAGTCAAAACATTTTGCCCATGAAAACATCTCATACATACAACTAGGTTGACCACTATAAGAAAACTTGGATACCATATTGAGTCAGTAAACTCATCAACCGTCAAGGACCAGAGAAGTTGCCAACCACTAAGAAATCTTGGCGACCAAGAAGAACAGAAAAACCAACAAACGCCAATCCTAGAAATGTTGGCGACCAAGATGAGTTAAAGTCTCATGACCAAAAATACTAGGTCACCACAAGAAACCTTGGCGACTGCCAACTATAGGTGACCCAACACTCAAAGTCAACCATTGAGTTAGAGCAACAAAGAGAGCAAACCCTAATTTCTACACAAGGCTAGATGACACACCTCAAACCAAGATATAACAAGGCAACCCAAAGCACAATTATATCAAACATGAAATGAAAACATGTGAGGCACAACAAACATGTGAAAAATTGCAAGAAAACACGTAGATGTGGGTAAATTGCACAAAAGTCCAAAACAAGAACATATATGCACAACTTACTCAAACAATGTCCAAAATAGACTAAACTTGAAACTTAATCTTGTTACATGATATCAAAGCACGTATTAGGGTTTGATTAAGGTTTTCAACATATAATTGTGATAAGAAAGAATGTTCAACCAAAAATCAAGGTCAGGGGTCTTACAGACCCACCTTGAGACTATTACATGGAAACCATGAAATGGTAGTCATAATTAGCTCTCAAAGTGATATTTGTAATTTTGGTTCTTAGACCTGAAGTCACTACACCCATTACATGCCATTTTATGAACTTTAGCACCATCCAAAGTTATCCTAAATAAGGGTTGCCATAAATGTGGTGATTGGGTACTACGACACATGGGGATTGATTGTAAGTGACGTGTATGGGATTTGTCCCTCCTTTTGAGGAGTTTCATATTACATGCACTTGATAAGAAAGACTAATAAACACATGGCCATGCTTGTGTGAGTCAATATATGATATGTGAACTCAATGTATCTCAATAGTCTACTCTAGTTCAAGAAACATAGACTGAGTATTATGATGATGACAGTTCCATTGCCTCAGATTCAATCTGGATATCAAAGACAAAGGAACTATACGATCAAGTTAACACAGATCACAAAATGTAGGTTGAATTTGTTCTTCAACTTTCCAATTTCTTGGATATAAATGATGTGTTACTAGATACTTCTCATTGCTTGTGTAGTCATAATGGTTATGGACTTCACTATCAATGTAGTATGGTACCTATAGGGTCACACATATAGGATGCACTTAGGAGTTTACTCATGGATAAGATTTAGCTTGGTTACTAAAAAGTGTTTAGGTAATCAACTTATACAACATTGGTTGTCAATCGACCAACTGGAGTGTCTAGACAATTGACTGGAGTCCAAATTGATCGACTAGAGTGTCCAGCCGAGACTGGACTATTGGTCAATGGAACCAGCCATTCATTCGGTTGGAGTGTCCAACCGACCGACTAGATGACCACTTTGATTTGAATCAACAAAAGATGTGGAATGACCATTTTGACTAGGTCAAATGATTAATGATATGTGTAATAATGTGCATTAATCATCTCATTAAAAGACAATGTTATTGCACCACTAACTGCAAGACAATCAACTGACTGGATAGTCTATTCAATCAACTGGGTGTGCTAGTCAACTGACTGGATGGTCCATGTTAATGAGTGGCTGCATGCAACAGCCATGAAACCAAGAGATCTGACCTTTCATATCCCCCTGGGTTATGGAAACCCTAGCCCATCCACTCCTATATAATGAAGGGGGATGGCTAAGGCTCAAGACACACAATAGACACAAAGTCCAAAGAGGAAGTCAAGATATTATCTCAAGAGTGCTCATCTCACAATTTTGGTACATGTATGAGAGACTAGAAGTCTTATCTGAAAGGGAGATATAGTAAGGGGAAAGGAATTCCACACTATCATGTTGACAAATGAAAGGACAACTTCAAGAAGTAGATCCAAGAGACATGGGATCAGATGATAGACACATTCTTTGAGCATTATTTCCCACCACAGAAGATGAATGAATTGATGCATAAGATTTACAAGCAACATGCCGTAGAGTCTTACCTAGAGGCATGGGAGTGCTTTCAGAAAATGCTGTAGAAGGTACCTCACCACGGTATAGATCTATATGGCCAAGCAAAAACTTTCTATTATGGCCTACATCAGGGTGAGAGGACCACCCTAGACAGTGCAAGATCTAGATTTTTCTTGAACAATAAGCCTTCTAGATGCCATGAGATCCTGAAGAACATGGCTTCGAACTAGTCATAGGGTGAAGAAAGAGAATTCCCAACAACCATTAAAAGCACTAAAGAATCTAAAGTCATCTTGACATTGAATGAGAAGCTTGACCTCATCGCCACAAAATTGTGCTAGATGGATGCAAAATCATCTGTAGGCAAAGATGAGGATTACATGTACATGCACCAATAGGACAGTGCCCCCAACAAGATTGACAAAATTGAGAACATGTTAGAGTCAAAATGAAGCAATTATGGGTCTGACACAGAGGGAGTTGCAAAAACAAGGTGACCAAATCTGCAACATTGAATATCAAATTTCTCAGTTAGAAGCATAAGTAGCTTCCTTGAAGATGTCCATTTAGCAAGGAGGACATGGGAATATATCTATAGCCCATCAACATCACCAAGCAAAATTCATCTCTTGTGTCAAAGAGCAAGAACATCATATCGAGGAGGCACCCAAGAAACACATTCAAGAGTCTGATTGGGTGTATGTGCCTAAAGTCCCATTTCCTCACAGTCTATTAGGATTAGTAGGAGGATGCAAATTGCCAAAGGATATTGAACTTAAAGGTCCCATTCCTGTTAAATCACCGACTACCATTCCTGAAAGTGTACCTATTCAACATGAGTAGGTGAAGGTTTTACTACTAAGTGAAAGACTCACAATCAATAAAGGGGAACCCACAATTCAGAAGGAATAGCCACCAGTAACACCACTCACAGAGGATGTTACGACCCCACCTCCCGATAACCCCCAATTAAGGGAGACCAAGAGGTCGAAGCCGCACCCATTAATCCCGGATCAAAGGTTCGACATATAACCATCAACAATTATTAAATTCTAACAGACTATACTGAAAATGGTAATAAAATTTTTCTGTACATACCTTTTGAAAACTTGGATCTCTATATTTCTATCCATGCCGATACTAATCTATCTAATCCTCCTTTGTACTTTAATTCTCATTTAGTATCACATGTTCCACTTTACAGTTTGTTCTTTTCATTGTACCTAAAACGCCGACAAACAAAACGTCGGTCAGCCGTAGCTGGTATGTGGGGGAAACCAATAATCATTCAATTATCTATAACAATGTATCGCATTCAATTATCATTTAACAAACAAGTTTACGTTTTAAGTATAACTACGCGATCCATGTGTACCCTATCCCCTGCGCTGTCCCTGCAGTGGACCTGGATACTACCTCCTATGTGGTAGATTCCCATTTTACCCCTCATGACTTCACCTCATAGGTGAATCAATTTCTAGGGCTGAGTCACATGGCACTACTCGTAGGTAGCCCACTCCTTAACTCATGGTATGCTAAGAGTCTCATGGTACTACTCATGTGTAGCCCAGTTTCTAACTCATGATACCCTAGACCTTGCTCTAGGTTATCCTTAGCCTTTGCATAGCCACAGGGGTGGACTCGGATCTAGCTAGTTATACATGTATACTCATAGTGATAGCCATAGTCACTTTATAATTGCATGAAATAAATAGACATCCAACAGTTAATTCATGCATTGAGGGAAACATCGATAAAATCTTCGGGAAACTATTCGGTATAGTCATAAGCGTAACCACATACCTGATTTGATGAGTCATGCAGATTATTCAACATTTACTTCATGTATATGCAATCAACCCAATCAACAGATCCAAGCAAGTAATTAAATCATCACACAATTCCTGAAAAGAATATGTACTCTATTTATTACACACTTTATCATGAATCTATTTTGTTGACTTGGATTCACTTTCTAGGGTTTCTAATCCGCATTAAGTATTCATTAATACTCATTAGGGTTTCTTAGATCAATCTCTCGAACTTTATCCCTTTTTAGGTTAACAAACTCTAAAATACTCTTTTCCATTTATGTAAACCCTAATTGCTCAAACTATTCATTTAATAGTCTCTTATACCCAAAATTGACCTAGGATCATCATATCCCTATTTATTTATAGATTTGAACAATTAAAACATTTAAAACTCATATTCACCTAAATTAGGGTTTTCAAACTCATTAATGCATATTCATGCACGAAACCCTAAATTAAGCCAATTATATAAAAAGATTATCTTTTTGGATCTTATTTTCACTTTTATGAACAATAGGCTTAAATTATCCATTGATCAACATTAAAACCATCTATCATCAAATCTAAGAGTTTTTCATTAATTAAATCATTAAAATGATAGCTTTTATGCACTTTTCATATCGCAAGCATATTTAGGCACATAATCTCTAAATTAACCTAATTACGTGCAAAGATCATCATTTTTTTTATCTTAAAGTACCTTTTTGCATTTAACAGGTTAGTATCAACTCTAATGATCCATTAAACCCTATTAATAACTTTAATATTATCAAAGTAGGGTTTCTTTAATCATCATTATGTTAAAGTTGATAAATTACACTACTTTTCAAATTGCAAAAGGAATCAAGCTTCAATTATATTTTTAATGGATTCCTCTCGTTCTGAGGATCAATTTTCATATATTGTGTGTATTTATTCGATCTACGGTTTATGAGTTATGAATTTTGTAAATATCAACTTACTTGGCCAATGGCATTGCGCCACGTCATCCTTTCCATGCGACGTCGTAGATTTGGAAATATAACCAAATTACAGAACTGCCCTCACTTGAAACGTCCAGCTCTATAGCCCGCGAAGGGCAGTTCCGTCCAATGGCACTCCGTCTTCTTCCTTGCGTTTTCCCCAGCAGCGGTCGCTAGGTCAGGGCTGAGCGCCGCCTGCCTTCTCCTCCTTGGACCCCGCCGGCCATCAGGGAGCCTTCCCTAGCTCCGACCAGATCTCACGCACAAAGGGGTGTCCTTCGTTTAGCGGCTAAGGTGGTTGGCGCATGCTACGCGACCTGCAACACATGACCGTCGTGTTGCAGTTCGGAGGTCCACCTTCGTCTTCTCTGAAACACAAACTCAACGCCGATGGTCTCCCTAGGTCCGTCACTCCCTTGCGCTTTTGGGGCGCTACTTGTCTGCAGCCAGGGGAGCCGATCTTGCATTTACCATGGCCGTGACTCGCGGCCGTTCATGCAACCAAGTGCAGCCGCAGTTCCTGGGTTAGAGAACAAGGAAGTCGGCCAAGACTTTCTCTAGCTGTGAGGGGCATCCTAATCCCATCGTGACCATCCACCGCTTCACGTTGCTTCAGGGTTCAAGCTACCCCCTATGTTAGGGTTTGGACGCGAAGAGTCATGAAGAAGAAGAAGAAGAAAGGAGAGAGGGATCGTGGGATTCTTCCTGGATACGAACCAAAGGGTCTCCTCTTTATATAGAGGAGGTCATCCATGCCCTAACATTTCCCTTTTAAGAGGAAACAAGTCCCACTCCCATTAGGACTCCTTTTCCTTTAATGAGAAGCAAACTCTCTCTCTCTCTCTCTTAGATCCTTAATATCCTATGTTCTTTAGGTATTAGGATTTCGGAATTCCTTTCACCTACTCTCTTTGTAGCTTGTCTTTTAACCCATTGGCACGAAAACATGTTTCCTTTTGATGGAAAATACCATCTTATGAAAATAACATAAAATCCATTAATAATGAAACACATTTATCTTCTTTTTCTCTCTCATTCACCTTTCATTTCCTTATTGGGATTCCTTTTATCCCAAGAAACCAAGTGAATTCGAATTCCACTCTATGATGAGTAAACACTTATTCTTCTTAGAGAATTGCACATTGTTTTTAGCATTATCTCAATTTCTTTTATTATTAGATTTCTATTTATCATTATTCTCTTATTTTGTCTTTTTGGTATTTTATCTTTCTTTCCTCTTTATTGGGACTCCTTGGATCCCAAGGCACTCTCTTATTTCGAAATTTATTTTACTGGAATACTCATTATCTTCCTTCATGCACCTTTATGCATTAATTCACATTATCTTGTTTATTTCCTATTTAAATATTCCTTTTTGAGGATTTCTTTTTATTTCTCTTTTATTTTACTCATTGGCATCCCTTTTATTATTAGAAATCTCATGGATACGAAATTCCATAAAGGGAACTCAATTATCCATCTTTTCACTTAATTTCCACATATTACCATTATTTCCCAATTTCTTTCTTCATAAAGGAATACATAATTAATCTTTTCTTTTTCTTATTGCTTTTCTTTGCAACTTTAGACTCCTTGGAACCCAAGGAATCCAAGAGGCACGAAATCCTCTTTGGATTTGCCTTCTAGAGGTTTTCCATTACTTCTTTTCTTGAATATTCAATTATCCATTTACTAATTGAATTTCCTTTGTTATTTTTCCTTTTTATTGGGCCCAATAGCCAATGAAGCCCACAAATCAAATAACAAGGCTATTTCAAACGAAATCCAATTATTCAAAACAATTCACATCATTATTTGTTCAATTATTCTTAATATGAGAAATTGCATTTCTCATCAATTGAACCCAAAATTTGGGGTTATAACAGAGGATGTGCCAATTTCTATTTTAGAAGGTGGTGCTGAAGCAAGATTAGGGGAGGAAGTTCATCAAGTACCATATATTCCCTTACATAAGCGAATAGAGAAGTCTGATGTACCATCCTTGGATAGTCTACAGTTGAGAAAAAAGGAAACATTGTTCAAAAAGTTTTTGGACATCTTCCAGAATCTCCACATCAATTTTCCATTGGGGGAGGCGATAGAACAAATTCCTACTTATGGGAGATTTTTGAAAGATATCATCAACACAAAGCAGAGGATTAAAGACACATATATTGTACATGTTGATGAGGTGATGAGTGCACTGATCAAAGGGAAGCTGCCAAGGAAAAGGAAGGATCCAGGATGTTTCTACATCCCATGCTCTATAGGTGGCAAACATTTCAAGTAGGCACTATGTGATTCAGGAGTGAGTATTAGACTCATGCCTCTTACCACCTTCTGAAATTTAGATTGAAAGAACCAATAAGAACATCCATGAAAATCGAGTTGGCGGATGGCTCTATTGTGAGGCCATATGGGACATGTGAGTACATGTTGGTTAAAGTTGACAAGTTCATCTATCCGATTGACTTTGTGGTGATGGATATGAAGGAGATACGAGGATTGGAGATGCTTTTAGGAAGGACTTCCAAGATACGGCCGATGTGATCACTACCATTGGAAGAGGCTATTTGACACTCAGGATACACGATGATAGAGTGGAGTTTAGACTTTCAAATGAATCTTCACCACCATCGCATTACAACCCAGGTTGAGAAGGATCATTAATGTTGAGCCTAGGACATTAAACAAGGGCGCTCCATGGGAGACAACCCAATTTTATTTTTGTCATTTAAAATTTGTTTAGGTGTTTTTCTTAGTTACATTTCATCTTTTTTATGTTATATTTCAGTTGATATAAAAAGGTACTTTGATACTCTTGTTTGGTGTGCAAACAGGGTCAAAGTTGGTACTACCGGTCCCCAAGTCAGTACTACTGACTCCTTATTAGTTAAAATTCTATAGAAAGTTGGTACTATCGAGTTCAAAGTCGGTAATATAGAAATTTTCCCAGAAAATCACCTGAACCCTGGACCCAAGTCGGTACTATTGAATTTTTTCAGCAAAAAGGTGATAAAAGCTACAAGAAGAAGCTGTTAGTACCACTGATACACATGCCAGTGGCACATATTTTCAAAGATCAAAGAAGGAGAGAGAATGTCATATCTTGATGCCAAAAAGACAAAAATTGGTGGCACCAATAAGAGGAATATATGCTTGCACAACTTGATCAAAAGAACCACCAATCATTCACCACCACCACCATCACTCTTCAGAGCTACTGGTACCCCATTCCACTTCCTATGTTTGGATTTTGACTATGAGGTCATAGTAAAGTTCAATCTTAGGGGGGTGTTGGAATGATTTTATCTTCCCTTTTTACTTGTTTTTAGCTTTTATTTTGGTAATTTGTAGGATCCACAATCTATCTAGTGTAACATAGAGTTTAAATTTTGTTTGTTCTTGGCAATTATCATGTGTGCTTTCAAGTTTGCTATGGAAATTGAAAATATTTTTATGGGTTTAGTTGTGAGTACTTGAGTAGTCTCACTTAGAGGAAATTTTTGGGTTAGTCAACTTAAGGGCATTTAATATGAATGGACATCTTAATTATTCATGAAATGTGGATGAAGATGGCGTTTGAGCTTGATTTGATCAAACAGTTCACGGGACCTTCAATTGAAGTTTAAGAAAGAAACCCTAATGTTACACTATACACAGGTCATTAGAGAGGGACATATCATAAATTCAAGAAATGATTTTTCTCTTAATTATGTTATTCCATCCATCCTCCACTCATTATTAACTTACCACCTTAAGATGAACAAGTAATCCAAATTATTTTCTCTTGTTTACATTGCATGGCATAGTACGTGACATGATAGTTAGTTTTCTTTTATTGCATTTATTACAAAAGTGGAAAAATATTAAGTTGTGTACTTCAACAATTTATGTACACATCATTCTAGTTGCATAAACAGTTACATGTAGATTGCATGCATTTTTTTTCATCATTCATTTCTATATCATGTGGGTATATTTTTCCTTCAAACTTTGAGTGCAGGGATATACATCCACACCCTCTGAAAAGAAAAGAAAATAATAATAAATGAATGATATGTAGTAAAGACTAAGCATAACATTCCATCAAGCTAGAACAATGGGCTAATATAGAAAAATAGAAGAAAAAGAAAAAAAAAGTTTGTTAATGCTTTAAATTTAGGAAGGAGAAAGGAGCCCTCAACTCTTCACAAAAAATGAGGGAAACATACACATGATGCATTCTTTTCTTCGATTTTTTGTCTGTTGAATTGACGACATCTTTTGACTCATGCATCATTCTACCAATAAAGTAGGCATTAGGACTCATGCGTTTCTCATTCGTTTCACCATATAGGTTCATCATGTTATATTTTTGCATAAATAAATTGGATGTTACTTTTGATTCTTCAATTTCCACCCATTTCATACCATCCATTGCTCTTGTTGGTAGGCCACTTATATGATTTTTTCTCCTCATTAATTTTTATATGGAGAACTGCTTCCAAGTAGATTGGTAGTTAGGAAAAAGCAATGTAGAATAGGGAATCACATAATGCACCAAGTGAATGCCTGATTGATTATGATGTTAACTTCTCTCTTGATAGTATTCATTGATCTAAGGGTGGACAACTTGTATGGAATGTTTTGGTTGCTATAGAGCAGTCGATTGTTCAGTGATAAATGAAGGCCAGTTTGGGAATGTCAAGTGGGAGTAGTTGAGAAATGAAGTTCATGTTCTTTGTCCTTTTTCTAACTTGTCTCAAACAGATCCAAGAGTGTGTTGCTTGAGGAAGAGCAACATTTAATCTTAGGGGAGTTTGGTGCACTAGATATTTGTCATTTTCACAGGATATTTTATATTGATTTTTGTGCACTTACTATTCATTTTCATATTAATTTATGCATGATTTATTAATATTAGCATGTGTGACTCAATTGCATCAAATAAATATAATTTTATTATTTTTAAATTATTTATTATGTTTCAAAGTATTGATGTACGTTTTTGTGCCTTTCAGGTACCATAAGAGTCGCACAGAATCGGTACTACTGACTTCACACATTGGTAGTATCAAATCCACGTCATAGAGAGAGTAGGTTTGAAGTACAGACTCTGTACTACTGACTTACAGAGTCGATACTATTGAGTCTGCCAGATCAGGCAAATCCAAAAATCAAGTTTAATCCAATGGTTGAGGATTTATTTCATCTTAAGTCAGTTCTATGACTTAAGGGGAGTTCGGCCAGACCTAATCTATCACGTTCGATTCCATTGCATGACGACTATGTCACGGGAGTGGAGAATGAGAAGGATAACCGCACATTCGGGAGGTTCTGGACATGTTCAGTGGGCAGAATTTGCAGTTTGTGGATCCATTTGTCAACGTAGAGCGTCCTAGTCATGTTTCTCCAGGGGGTTCATCAGTTTTTCTATGTTCTCCATGTTTTTCCTTCTTCCTAGCATGTCTTTGTCAATGGAAACCATGACAGGCTAATCCTCGTGTTCTCTAGGACCCGGGAGTAGCCCAGTCGTACGCTGCATATGGATCTTTTGCATTAGTATGTTGTTTTCTCCTTATTATCGGGCATGTTGCTATGAAATCATATTCAATTATCTATGTTGTGCATCATAAGTGATTAATTAGATCCTTGATTACTTTGGGAGGAGGATTAAGTATTTGAAATCCATAGTAACACACATTTTACATCGCCCTTTGGGAAAGGTGGCTTACAAATGTGAAGAGATTACCCAGAGGATTCATTAAAGAACCTAACTAATTAACCAATTACTATGGAAATGGGATTGGCATTAGAATAGGTAGTAAACTACACTGTAGGAGTGGGTAGTTCTTGCTACATGCTCTTTGTCTAGGAGTGGGAGGAATATATATTAATCTTAGGTAAAATCTGTAGTGTCGATCGTGGTGAAACCACAGTCCTAGAGAATTTCTTCTCATTGTGATCACAAACCATTATATTAGTTTTCTTTCTTGCAATTAGTTTAATAACTCTCAAATAAAAGTTTTCCTTGGCTTAGCTGATCAAAAGTAGTTAGCAGTAGTTTCTTGAATTATGTTTCTCCGTGTTCGATGTATGAGCCTCGTTGGCCTGTATTACTTTGATGCATACACTTATGTTTGACACGTACATTTTAGTCGTGTCATTGACTCCTAGGTTTATGGGGCCATATCCTATCGTGGTACATGTTGGAAAGGTGGAATACAAGTTAGAGTTCCCACCAGAGTTGCATAGGTTGCATAATGTCTTCCATGTCTCCATGTTGAGGAAGTGTCACCTTGATACAGAGCAAACATTGCTTCCAGTGGAGGTGGAGCTGGAGGAGGATGTGTCATATGTTGAGGGCCCTATGTTGATCCTGGATAGGAGGGCAAAGAAGCTAACAAAGAAGGATATAACCTTAGTTATGGTATTGTGGCAACACTATGGTGTTGAGGAATCCACGTGGGAGTTAGAGGATGTAATGCATAGGAAATACATGTCTCTGTTTGCATAGGGTTTTGGGGGTGAAATCCTTGTTAGGGGTTTATGGTTGTAAGACCCCTAACCTTGCTTTTTGGTTGAACATTCTTTCTTATCATAATTAGATGCTTAAAACCTTAATCAAACCCTAAGATGTTCTTTGATATCATGTGACAAAATTAAGTTTCAAGTTTGGTCCATTTTGGACACTATTTGACTAACTTATGCATATATGTGCTTGTTTTGGACTTTTATGCAATTTACCCACATCTAGGGATTTTCTTGCAAATTTTCATATTCTTGTCATGCCTCACATGTTCTCATGTCATGTTTGAGATAGTTTTTCTTTTAGGTTCCTTATTATATCTTTTTTTTAAGGGGTGACATCTAGCCTTGTGGTAAAATTAGGGTTTGCTCTCTTTGATGCTCTAACTCAATGGTTGACATTGAGTGTTACGTAACCTAGAGTTGGCGGTCACCAAGGTTTCTTGTGTCCACCTAGTGCTGGAAGTCGATGAGATTTTAACTCATCTTTGTCGCTAACATTTCTAGGGTTGGCGGTCATTGTTTTTATGATCTTCTTGGTTGTCAAGAGTTTTGGTGGTCGCCAACTTATCTGACCCTTGGTGGTCGATGAGTTTCCTAAATCATCTTGGTCACCAAGTTTTCTTGTTGAAGTTGGCCTAATTTCATGGATGAGATGCTAGCATGGGTGAGATGTTTTGACATTGGGCACATGGCATGCATGGCTGGACACCTCACCCTTGTTCTCTCTCTCTCCAACCCTAAGCTTTATATACCTCCCTCCTTGCATGCAAACAAGCTCCATACACACCTAGATCTGTCTCTTATTCCTTGTTTCTTGGCACTCTTCCCCTTTTCTTGGTGGAGAAGGAGGAACCAAGGAAGGAGAAGCTCGAGTGATCTGGCTTGCATGTACACCTAGGGTTTGGATCTACCCTTGTTGAGGTCGTTTGGTTCTTCATTGCCTTGCTTATTGGTCTTGGTAAGTGAGATCTCCCTCTTTTCCTTCATTTTATTGCTGCCTTACCTTTCTCTCTCTACTTCTTAATCAAATATATGGTGGAGCTTTGTGTTAGAGATTGAAGACACCATCTTCTTGCTTCCTTGACCTAGGATTTGCTTCCTTTTTGGAGAAGGACATAGCTTAGCCGAGTGGAATGCTCAAGCTAGGGTTTCTACATTCTTTATTCAATCTACCTTTCTGTTTGGAGCTTCATCTTCATCTCTAAGGTGAATAATATAACTTTCTTCATGATTATTGCTTACTTTTATCTTGCATGCAATTGATCTTGCCCTAAAATATTATACCAAGTAGAAAGATGTTATCTTTGCCTAGTGTTGAACTTAGATGGTAGATTTTGTGTAGCGAATCCTTCTTGATGTACCTCTAAGCCTGATGCATATTTATTCCTTAGAGATGGATAACCTCGACCTTGTTTTGTGTGTGACTCCATGTTGGTCATGATGGTCGCCATGTTTTGGAACTTATGTGGTCAATGAGTTTTTGATCTATAGTGGTCACCAAAATTTTGCATCTCATGTGGTCGCCAAGTTATGAACCCCTAGTGGTCAATGAAGATTTGGACTCTTAGTGTTTGTCAACTTTCTTAACCCAAGCGGCTGCCAAAATTCTCATAACCCTAATGGTGGATGAGATGCCTAACCCTAATGGTTGATGAGATACCTAACCCTAGAGGTCACCAAAGATCTTATAACCCTAGTGGTCACCAAGATACCTAACCTTAGCAGTCAAGGAGAATCCTAACCCTAGTGGTCACTAAGATTTTCCTAACCTATGTGGTCGCCAAGGTTACTAACCTATGTGGTCGATGAGAATTTCTAGCCTATGTGGTCACTATGTTTTCCTAAGTTATGAATGATGGGTTTTTTGATCCAAATAGTATGGGATATGAGAGTGCTTGTATGAAATTGGATGATGATGTTTAATATTATGCATTCATGATCAGATGGTAATGCTAAGAGTTTGGGTTTATCCTTGAATGTTGTTTGGTATCATTAAATCAATTCATCTTGTTGAACCTATCCCTAATACAAATAGGTGAAGATGGTTAATTATATTTAGCTTCCTTGTGTGATTGGTATGATGAGAGATACTCCCTCAATGTTGTTGTAATCCTAATGTTTCTATATGAACACCATGATCTCTTAAATGCAATGATATTTAAACTTATATGTCACATGTATGGTGTTGGCTTGATGAGACTTTGGTACGACATGGAAAGGACAATGATGTTACTGTAGGAATGATGTGACAGTCTTAATGACCTTTGGGCATGGTCGAGCCTATGTAGGTGTCATCCTCTTTAGGATGTGACAAGGATTGGTATCTTGTGATGATGTGATAAGAATTACATTTCATACATTCTATATCTTCTAGAGTTGTAACATACCCATGTTTTTGTAGAACTCTTCTAGGGTATGTACGTAACTTGATTAATGCAACTAAAATATACCCAATTGACATTAACTAATCAACTAAAACCATAATCATGTAGTGCCCTATGCTGTAGATCTATTCCAGTGTTAGGATTTGCTAGATGGTGAAATGAGTATTCCTTTGATGGAAGCTTGGAGTTGTAAACTTTTGAGTATATGCATGATTTTGAGGATGGTTGTGGTCATACCTCAGTAGGAGAACGGTCAAGGCCGTATCTCATATGATTATGATTCAGTATACATGATGTGTTTGAGGACTACTGTGTGTGTACCTCAGATGGTAGGGTTTTTATACCATGGTTACTAGTGTTGTGACCTATATACCAAGGGCGCACTAGGCTGTTTGGCAGCTTGACTATATATGTAGTTGCGGATGACTCATGCGGACTAAGGGCGGATGAGATCTTAGGATTTTGACTCTCCTACATCTTGTACGGAACTGATTTCAACTTCATAGTGGTCAGTTGGAGTCTGAGTGGTATACCTCAAACTCCCCAATGTTGTTGTAATCCTAATGTTGCTATATGAACACCATGAGCTCTTAAATGCAATGTTATGTTAAACTTATATGTCACATGTATGTTGTTGGCTTGATGAGACTTTGGTATGGCATGGAAATGATAATAATGTTACTGTAGGAATGATGTGATGGTCTTAATGACCTTTGGGCATGGTTGAGCCTATCTAGGTGTCATCCTCTTTAGGATGGGACAAGGATTGGTATCCTGTGATGATGTGATAAGAATTACATTTCATACATTCTATATCTTTTGGAGTTGTAACATACCCATGTTTTTGTAGAACTCTTCTAGGGTATGTACGTAACTTGATTAATGCAACTAAAATATACCCAATTTACATTAACTAATCAAATAAAATTGTAATCGTGTAGTGCCCTATGCTGTAGATCTATTCCAGTGTTAGGATTTGCTAGATGGTGAAACGAGTATTCCTTTGATGGAAGCTTGGAGTTGTAAACTTTTGAGTATATGCATGATTTTGAGGATGGTTGTGGTCATACCTCAGTAGGAGAACGATTGAGGCCATATCTCATATGATTATGATTCAATATACATGATGTGTTTGAGGACTACTGTGTGTGTACCTCAGATAATAGGGTTTTTATACCATGGTTACTAGTGTTGTGACCTATATACCAAGGGCGCACTAGGTTGTTTTGCAGCTTGACTATATATGTAGTTGCGGATGACTCGTATTGACCGAGGGAAGATGAGATCTTAGGATTTCGGCTCTCCTACATCTTGTACGGAACTAATTTCGACTGCACAGTGGTCAGTTGGAGTCTGAGTGGTACACCTCAAACTCCCCATGGCTTAATAAAATATGTAATCTGACCATGTAGTGTATCTATTTAGGGTTAAACACAATTCACATTGGTTGATAACCCTTGCCTTGTTTCTCACACTTCTTAGTTGTTATATATATAATTTGGTAAGAGAAATCAACTACTTAGTAAATGATAGTCTTATCTGTTCCTTTATATACTTGTTAATCATGACTTTTACTATGCATATCCATTTATCTTGCTTAAATCTATTTAATCTACTTAACTTGTTTAATAACATCATCTGTTGTAATCAATGACCATTATTGAGAGTTATATCTCTCGTTGGGACCTTTTTCTCACCTTGTGGGTCACCACATATTTTTGGTGAACGTGAGCGATGTTGTCAGGATCATGGTGATAATTAAGAGCAACTCAAAGAGTAGTAGGAGCAGGATGTTGGACAGTAGTTAGTAGTTTCTTGGAGTTGTCCCTCTGTGGTCCGAGCATGAGATATTTTGTAGATGATATGTACATCAACTTGAGTTTTTGGCAATGTGCTGATGTGTGTATATGGCATGTATATGCATGACATATCTTTTGTATACAAGTTGTGGCTGAGACCACGGGGCATACATGTAAATACCTAATATGGTATATGTTGATATGTAAGTTTTTGGACCTTTAAGCAAATATATCTGATCATGATGGTAATGTTTAATCTGGTTTTAATTTACCATCTTTTCTGGTTATGTGGTTAATTAGCAGTTGAACATGTGTTTTGTTTTGAGTAATCTCGTTTAGCATGATGGGGCGTCATAGGGTCTATCTGATACATTGTTGTCTAAACACATGCATATGTGTTTGACTTGATATACAATATCATGACTAATGAGACTCTATCATTAGTCAACACACATTCCAATCTTATGTATTATTGTTGTATATTTTGCTTCCACAATAATATCTGACCAGGGACATAACAAGAATGTATGTACGCTTATTATACATATGTTCTCATTATTTATGTCCTTAACCTGAAGACATATGTCATAGAGAAATATCAAATTTTAAACATCAGTTACGCTTGTCTCATTATCTCATAATTGAGATAGGAATAATAGACAAAATTACCTTTATTAATCAAATCAAGTGCATGATGACCCATACAATCATAAAATAACCCGATCTAGGGAAAATTATACCAACATAGTTTTGCAAGCATATATTCAAGAATTGTATATGATGCAATTGGTAATTGTTACCCACCTTAATAATTAGGTTAAGGGCATTGACGATTGGTTGAGCGGTACCATGATTATTATTTTTTATCTTGGCTCACTTGAAGATTGCTTGTTGTAATATTCTTATTCATTGTGAGGGGTATTAATTTGAATAAAATGGTAGTAGTGTAATTAATTAAAGTGCTAAATAATTCCTTCAATGAAAATCATTTTTAAATCATTTGACTTGTGCAAAATATTATCTATGTAGATCAACAAATAACACTAGAAATAATCTATTTTCACCACATTCCATCCTTGAGAAAGAGTAACTTAATGAGAGTAACTTTAATGATTGGTTCAGGATGTCATGAATTGTTCTCACTCATGAGCATAAGCTATGTCATGGTCACACCTATACGTAATGCACCAACTCTGGATGCACATAGGGCGGAAGGGAGTGCTTATAAGAAGAATTCTAATGATGCCATTGAAATTAACTGGTTAATGCTTTGCTCTGTGAGTCATGGGTTTGAAAAGAAAAATGAGAACATGGATGTTATTGAGATGATAACACATCCCATGAACATGAATCAAGAACAAGAAAGGAAAGAACATATGATGTCTCCAAGGCCTTGTTTAAGTGCAAAATGGAAAAGGATGATCCAATTGGAACCCATGTACTCAAGTTATTGGGTATGTGGAAAGTCTTTGAAGATTGGAATTTTCTTTAGGTCAAGAGTTGGCCACATATGTAATCTTGCAATCATTTCTAGAATCATACAAACAATTTGTCATGAATTACACATGAATTTTTCTGATATGCCATTGACTGAGCTACTTGACATGTTGAAAATGGGTGAAGGGAAAATGAAAGACAAGCCCAATTCTATGTTGATGGAAATAATGGAAAAAGAAAGGAGAAAGGAAAAGCTAAGAAAGGTTATAATTCTAGACAAAAGTCTTCTACACTTAAAGCAAAAGTAGGAGTGGCTAAGGAAGAAAATTGTCACCATCATCACCAGGCTGGACATTAGACAAGAAATTACCCTCTCTACCTTGAGGAGCTGAAGAACAAGAAGCAGCGGATAGAGATCTCCACTTCATGTATATATATTATTGAAAAAGACTTATTCACATCGTCATCATGAATATTGGATAATGAATGCCATATGTTTGAATATATATAATAAAAGAAGAAGTAGACCTCTAAACAAAGGGAAGGTGGAACTACGCGTAATAAATGGACCAAGAGTTGCTTCCACTACAATAGGAAGCTATTGTTTGTCTCTGGTCAGTAAGCTTGTAGTAGAGTTAGAGACATGATATTATGTTACTTCCACAAATAGAAATATTACTTCTGTATCGTGTTTGGACAAGAATGGTTTTGAGTTTCTTATAAAGAATGGGCTAATTTCCATTTCTAAAGATGAGACCTTTAAAGGAAGTGCCCCTATGTCTTATGGTATTTATGTATTAGATCTTACGACATATGTATATAACATAAACACCAAGAAGTTCAAACTTAATGACTCAAACAAAACATACCAGTGACGTCTATGAAATGTAAATGAGAAATAGAATTTATCGACTCCATAAAGATGATTATCTAGACTCTTTTGATTTTAAATTACTAGATATATGTCAATCATGTTTATTGGGGAAGATGACAAAAGCACCTTTCACAGGAAATAATGAGAAAGCAAGTGACTTAGTAGGAATGACACACATTGATGTCCGTGGACCTTTTAAGACAAGTGCTAGAGGTGAATATCAATACTTCATCACTTGTATTGCTGATTCAATATATTGGATGTGTGTATCTTATGAAATACAAATTAGAATCCTTTGAAAAGTTTAAGGAATTCATGAATGAAGTACAAAATAAGATTGACAAAAGTATTAAAGCACATTAATTAGATAGAGGTGGTTAATATCTTAGGCAAGATTTTGAGGTCCTTCTAAGGGATTGTGTCACAATAGACTTCACCTGGAACACCACTACATAATGATATATCAGAAAGAAGGAATCATATCTTGGTGGATATAGCTTAGATGAACTTGTATTTCCATTTGGGAATATTCTTTCAAAATTGCTACATTTACATTTAATTGAGTACCTTCCAAAATATTTGAGAAGACACCATATGAGATGTGGGATGGGAAATGTCCCAATATGACTTTCATGAAAGTTTTGGGATGTGAAGCTTATGTCAAGAAACTATTCTAAAAAAATCTTGTACTCAAATTGGATAAATGTATATTTGTTGGATACCCTAAGGAAACTAAGGGTTACTAATTCTATATTACATCTGATGAAAAAATATTTGTTGCTAGAGCTGTTGTTTTTCTTGAAAAAGGATCCTAATTCTAGGGGAACTAGTAGGAGGAATATGGAACATGAAATAGTTCAAAACCAACAACTTAATATTGAAGCTATGGAGGTATACAAGGAATAAGAGGAGCAAAAATTCATCGTGGAACCTCAAATCCCCATCATGGAACTAGAACCTTGAAGGTCTAGTAGGCCACATCTTGAGCTAGAGAGATGGATTTGTCATGACTTAAGAAGATGATGTGTTGGTAACTGAAGATTAAGAGCTAACTACCTATAATGAGGATATTGAGGAAAACGATTTTGAGAAATGGATTGAGGACCCCATATATACAAAGAAGGCACAAACCTTAGTGGATTCACCTGAAGATGTAAAACACACATGGTGAAGATGGATCTTCGAGAAGACTGACATGGATGGTAACATACATACCTACAAAGGTCAATTGGTTGCAAAAGGTTTCAAACAAGTTCAAGGTGTGACTATGATGAGACCTTTTCACCATTTTCCATCAGGTTCATAATTTCTATTGCAACTTATCATGACTTTAAGATTTAGCAAATGGACGTTAAAACTGATTTCCTTAATAAGAATCTTCTAAATCTTGTGTACATGAGGCAACCTAAATGTTTAACCACTCTAAATGAATCCAATAAAGTATGTAGCCAAAACAATATTAAAGATTGAAGAAAGCATCTCAGAGTTGGAATTTTCAATTTTATGAAACACTCAAATAGTTTTCCTTTACTCAAAATTAAGATGAACCTTGTGTCTACAAGAAGGTTAGTCCGAGCATGATTGCATTTCACATATTGTATGTAGTTGACATACTATTGATGGTAAATGATATACCTACTTAAAAATTGGTTAAAACATGGCTAGGAAATACCTTTTGAATGAAACATTGAGGTGAAGCATCCTATATTATAGGAATTAAGATCTATAGATATAGATCTAGAAGGCTTCCTGGCCTAACCCAAAGCACATACTTTGGCAAAGTGCTAAAGAGGTTTAGCATGCATAATTCTAAGAGCAGAAAATTACCCTATCTCATGGAATTAGTCTCTCTAGAACTTGATGTCCCAACTCTTTATAGGAATAGGCACGCACGAGTGAGATTCCAAAAGCTTCAACAATTGGATTATCATGTATGCAATGATATGTTTGCACCCAGATGTGTATGCCTTGAGCTTGATGAGTAGTTACCAATTTGATCCAGGTGATGGTTACTGGATAGAAGTAAAGGCATGCACAAGAAAAGAAAAACAATGATGGGATCCTACAACATGCGTTTGATTCCCCACAATGGAAGAATATCAATTTATTATACCCTGAATTTGTGAAGAAGTCAGGAATCTAAGACTTGGGCTTCATACTGACGAGATGAACCCATATGGCACATTGAGCATCCAACATATCACTTGGCATGTTATGATTGTTATATACAATCCTACTTCCTGGTTGTGTATGAAAAATAAGTATGTCATGCTGTCGTTGTTGATATCGGGTCCTAAATAATCTGGCAATGAAATCAATGTTTATCTTGAACTCTAATTGATGAATTAAAGAAACTATGGGGAGAAGGTGTGATGACCTATGATGATTTTCGTAGAGAGACATTTTATTTTCATGGTATGTTGTTTTACACTATTAATGACTTTCCAACATATGGGAATTTGTGTGGGTATAGTGCAAAAGGATCCAAAGCATACATTATATGTGAAAAGAACATCGATTCAATATGGCTAAACATGGTGTCAAGACTGTATATCTTGGTCATCAAAGGTTTCTTCCAAAAGTTCATCCTTATCGAAGATTGTGCAAAGCATTCAATGGATTAGATGAGGAATGGAGTGCCCCTAATCCTATATCGGGGGAGGTTGTTTGTGTAAGAGTAAAAGACTTTTTCCATTACATTTTGTAAGAGATCACAATGTACTATTCCCACATAGACTTGACAAATCTTTATACAAGAAGAGGTCAATATTCTGGGATCTTCCTTATTGAAGTTCTTTGGCAGTTAGGCATTTTATCAATGTCATCCATGTTGAGAAAAATATTTGTGATAGCGTCATTAGTACTCTATTGAATATGCCAGGAAAAATTAGATATGACATCGAATCTATAATGGACCTACTTGAAATGGGCATAAGGAAAGAATCAACACTAGAAGTTAGTAATGATTGAAAAACATATTTACCTCCTGCTTGTTACACATTGTCTAAAAAGGAGACCAAAACTTTTTATGAGTGCTTGCTTAGTTTAAGGTACCACAAGGATACTCTTCCAATATCCATAGATTGGTATCAATGAAGGATCTGAAGCTGATATGTCTTCAATCTCATGATTTTAACACTCTAATGCAGCAAATATTGCCTGTGACAATTTGATCTATACCGCCAAAGCATGTATGGTTTGCAATAACCAGGCTTTGTTTCTTCTTCAACACTCTATGCAACAAAGTTATTGATCTTGAGAATCTCGATAAGTTGTAAAGAGAAGTGGTTGTTAACCTGTGACAGCTTGAGATGTATTTTCCTCCTTCATTCTTTGATATCATGGTACATCTTATTTCTCATTTGACTAGGGAAGTAAAATGTTGGGACCCATTTTCTTGCATTGGATGTATCCTTTTGAAAAGTACATGAGTGTTTTTAAAGGTGATATTTGAAATTATTATCAGCCTGAAGGGAATATTATTGAGGGTTATGTGGCTAGGGAGGTTATTGACTTTGGTAATGACTTTTTGAGTTACAATGAAGCTCCTAAAAATGACAAGAATATTGAGGACTATTTTGGAAAAGGGACTTTAGGAGCAGGAGTGAAAGTAATCAATCCTAAGTAATGGGAACAATCACACTTGTATATTTTACACAACATTAGCAAAGTGAGTATTTATATCATCAAACATATTGATTTTATCAAGACAAAACATCCTCGAGCCAATTCAACACAACTTTCTAGAGAACATAATAGGACATTTATTAGGTGGTTTGAAGATAAAGTCTTACATCAACTATCTCAAACACTAAATAATGTTGCTAAAAATATCAAATGCCTAGCATATAAACCAAAAATGAATATTATGTCTTATGAAGGGTTTGACATAAAAGGATTTTGATATTACACAAAATGGCAAGATGATAAGAGTGTCATCTAATACAGTGGGGTCACCCTTAAAGCGTCTTCATTGTATTTTTCTAGTGTGAAGGATAATAGCCCACGTGAAGCTAAAATGTCATATTACAGTGTCATTGAAGACATATGCGAGATTGAACACATAGATTTTAGAGTTTTGATCTTTAGGTGTAATTGGGTTGATAACACTAAATGAGTTCTAGTGGATGAATTGGATTTCTCATTAGTGAATTTGGAAAAGATTGGCGAGAAGGATGAACCATTCATAAGGGAATCATAGGCGAAGCAAGTATTTTATATCAATGAACCCACAAATGAAAAATAGTCAGTTGTTCTTCATGGTAAAAGTCTATTCACTTTAGATCCTATAGATGAAGACGAGTACTATGACAAGTATGATGACTCAAGTCCATTCTTAGTTGGCTTGCCAACACCAAATGTTGAAGCTAGCACTTATTTATATATGTGTGGAGATCACACATAAGGATTGTTAATTAATCTAAGATCTAGTCAATACTAGAGGCATGCATTCTATTTTTTTAAATGTTAGATGTGAATCTACAATTCTTTATCACTTATATTTTGTTGTTTGACTATTCTTTTTAATGTTATGGCATTTTCTGGATGGAATCTAACTATGAGTGTGTTGACCATGAGGATGATTACCATGAGAATGAGAACCATGGCAATGACAATGGTGTAAGTTGTACTATTTTATTACATAGATTTACATTTTACAACATCTATCACATTTATAAGTTACTTTTTTATGACTTATATGTGTTTCTTGCAAATTTTAGCATGTTGAGTCTGAGGATATGCAACCTAAGGATGTGATCCCTAAGGATCTTGTTGAGCTTGCGGAGAAGCATCGTGAGCATGTAGGTCAAAGAGGCATCACAATGATGAACTAGTTAGTAGAGAAAAGGGGTAAAGACCGAAGTTGGTTGTTGACTTTGAAGATCAAGGAAATCCTATTAGGAATAATCACAGTTTCTTTGTAAAATATCTAGTGGTTCTTACTCATAGAAAATCAGATTTACATGTAGAATATTGACATAAAATTGCTCAAGGCACAAAAGACTTGATACAGAATGAACTATGTGTCAGATATTATGATTTAAAATTCTATTTTTAAAGATATTTACATAATGTTTTTAAGAATTTTCCACTAAGTATATGAACTTTTGCAGAGCATATTTGAGCTGGATGAAAAACTGCATCGTAAAAAGGTGATGAGCCGTGTACATAAACACCCTGTATTTGTGTCCGAATACTGCTCTACCACATTTAAATAAATTTTTAAAGTGAAATCAAACATTATTATCACTATGTTAATGTTGAGTAAGTTTGGTTACTTTGCTTATAATTTTGACTTAAAAATTACATTTCATTGTGAATTTTAAATTTTATTTTGTTTGATTTCTTTTCACTCATGAATAATCATTGAGTGTTCTTGGTTAATGTCCACCCAATGCTAATTGTGTATTATCTAGATCCTAAGGGTTTCCAAGTAGACAATGGGGGATACAAAATGAAAAAGGCATTATTCACCTGATTAAATTTTTATATCTTTTAAAATATATTGATACATGAGTATTTACTAATGCTATTTGATGTATTACATTAACTTATAGGGTTACAAAAGAATTCAGAAAGGCTGGAGGAAAGGTGGATAAGAAAAAGAAAGCGTTGAGTTGGCAGAATATTGAGGTAGTTTTTCTGACTCCAATGCATATTTAACCCAACTGTTCTTACTTTTATGTATTAATGTTTTGTATGGTAGTAATAATGCCTTTTACAAGACAATGGTTGGGTATGTAGATACTACTTAATGTGATATATGGACATGATTGTCAGACAGGGGGCACTAGACATCAAATGCATACATAAGGTAATATATATATAGTCTTGATTATCACAATTAAATAGCCTTATTTGCTGATATGAAAATATCTTTAGTTATGCATGTCTTTCTCTTTGAAGCTGTTTTACACAAAAAACCTTATACGACAGAACAACCAAACGAGGTACAAAAAAAGTGGGCACAAGCTTTCATTAAGGAAGTGAGTTTTGTATTTGATTGGGATAAAGAATGAGTTTTGTAAGATTTGATGTCATCATTTCTATATGCATATGGTGATTATGACTTCTTGCAACTTCAAATTTAATGCAAGTAAATTATTGGTGCATATGTGATTAACGAATATAAACATGTGTGAATGAATGTGAAGATGAATGAACATAATGAGATTTGCATTTCTACATGTCATGAGAATGGAATTAGTGCATATTTTAATGATGTATACATACATGTGTGTGAATGAATGTGAATATGAATGAATATAATGAGAATTTTATTTTTACATGTCATGAGAAGGAAATTGGAGAATGGATCTTGTATGTTGGTGGAATGTATGTTTATTATTGTTGGTTTTGTAGGTTTATTGGCCTTTGTTAAGATGAACAGAGAATGGAACATGCAGTTCAAAACTACAGTCTAAACTACAAGTTCTATATCATGTTGAACAGTCACACAACATGTCTGTAGACTTGCTATTTAAAAGTAATTTACATGTATTGTCGGTTGTTCCAAAAAAACTGACATTGTAGGCCCGAATCATTGGTTCTAGGTCAAAAAGAGATATTACAAGGTCTTCATCATCAATTTCTTTAGAACAGAAACCGACATTAAAATGACTGTACTGGGAAGCGTGACTGTGCTACCAAATGGCTTTCAATGTTGGTTTGGTAAAAAAAGTGACGAGTCAGCTGGGAAGCACGACCGTGCTATCAATTGTCTTTTGACATCAGTTGATACATATAACTGATAATGTAGAAACCTTTATCAATAATAGATGTGACTTGGTTTAGCAGTGCAACATAGGTTCTAGTTCCAACAATCGTTGATGCAGTTACTCAGTGTGTCAGTTTCTTTAATCATAGCATTCGAGGTTTGAACTTACTCGTCCATTTGTGCATCCAAAAAAATTGACGTTGTAACAACTTATTTCTAGTGGCACCCATTTAGGTGTCAGTAGGAAATTGACATCATTGGTATATTTTTCTTGAACTACAACATGAAAAACTTTGACATACAAACAATCCTACAATTATTGTCAGAATCCTACAATTATTGTCAGAATCATACAAACAATTTTTCTTGAACTACAACATGAAAACTTTGACAAGTTGTTGACATAGTTGCTTGACATGTAGAGAACTGTTGAGGGACAAATGAAGAGACAAGCAAAAATTCATGTTTATGGTCAAGAAAGGAAAGGGGGAACCCAAGGGAAAAGTCAAAGTAAAGAAAGGTTCTAAGGCTAGCCACAAGTCTAAATATTTTGCACTAAAGAAAAATGAGTGAGTAAAGAAGGCAATTATTACCAGTGTCACCATCCCAAACATTAGAAAAGAAATCACCATTTTTACTTAGAGGGTTGTAGAACAAGAAGTAGGGAATAAGATCTCCACTTCAGGTATTTATGTTATAGAGATAAATTTATCTACTTCATTTTCATGGGTAATGGATACTAGATGTGCATCTCACATATGTTCAAATATGCATGATTTGAAAAAAGGTAGACCCTTGTTTATCTACTACAAATAGGCACTTACTGTTTATCTATTCCAAGTGGGCTTGTAATAGAGTTAGAGAACTACTATTTCGTACCTTTTATAACTTGGAACATTATTTCTATTTCTCTTTTGGATAGGAGTGGATTTGAATTTCATATTAAGAATGGTTAATGTTCTATTTATGAAGATGAGATCCTTTATGGAAGTTCCCATATGTCTTTTGGTCTGTATTAGATCTTGAGAAAAACACATATAACATAAATATCAAAAGGCTAAAACTTGATGACTCAAATAAAACTTACCTTTGGCATTGTCGTCTAGGGCACATAAATGAGAAACACATTTATAGACTCCATAAAGATGGTTACATAGACTCTTTTGACTTTGAATCAATAGAGATATGCGAGAACCACTTATTGGGAAAGATGACAAAAGCTCCTATCACTGGAAATAGTGAGAGAGAAAGTGATCTATTGGGTATCATACATATTGATGCATGTGGACCTTTTCGAACAAATGCTAGAGGTGGTTACCAATACTTCATCACATTTATAGATGGCCTTAGTTGAGATGGATATGTGTATCTAATGATATAGAAGTCTCAATTCATTGAGAATTTTAAGGAATTCATGACTGAAGTACACAACTATCTTGGTAAAAGTATTAAAGAACATTGATCCAATCGAGGTGGAGAATACTAAATCTAAAAGATTGAGAACCTTCTTTGAGACCATGGTATTGTATCATAACGAACTCCACCTAGAAAATCACAACATAATGGTGTATCATAATGAAGGAATAGCTCCATGTTGGATATGGTACGTTCAATGATGCGTTTTGCTGATCTCCCAACTTCCTACTAGGGATATGCTTTAAAAAATGTTACATTTACACTTAATTGGGCACCTTCTAAATTGGTTTTAAAAGGCACCATATGAGATATGGATTGAGAAACGTCCCAATGTGTCTTTTATGAAGATTTGGGATGTGAATCTTATGTGAGAAAATAGTTTCCCAAAAATCTTGGACCCAAATCATATAAATCATACTTTGGTGGATATCCAATGGAAACTAAGGGATACTACTTTTATATTCCATCTGACAACAAAGTGATTGTTTCCAAGAATACTGTATTCCTTGAAAAGGAATTCATTTGAAAAGTAAATAGTGGGAGGAAAGTATATCTTGAAGAAGTTTGAGACCAATAAGAAAATATTGAAGCTACAAAGGTACATAAGGAACAAGAAGAATCACAAGAATTTGTGGAATCCCAAGTTCCTCATGTAACACAAGAACCTCAAAGGTCTAGTAGGACACACCTTGAGCCAGAGAGATTTGTATATATCATGACTCAACTAGGTGATTAGTTGGTCATAAATGATGAGGAACCAACAAACTACTTAGAAGCTATTGAAGGACCAGATTCTAAGAAGTCGCTTGAAGCCATGAGATCTAATATGGACTCCATGTATGCCAATGATATATGGACCTTGGTGGGTCTACCTAAAGGGGAAATACCCAAGGGTTCAAGTAGTTCTTCAAAAAGAATATTGACATGGATGGTAATGTACAAACATATAGAGGGTGATTCGTTGCAAACATTTTCAAGCAAGTTCAACGTGTTGACTATAATAAAACTTCTTCACCAATTGACATGGCTAAATCCATCTGGATCATTCTTGCCATTAAAACTTATCATGGCTATGGGATCTAGAAAATGGACATTAAAACCATATTCCTCAATGGGAATTTTCTGGAGGATGGGTACATGACACAAACTGAAGGTTTTACCGCTCCAAATGAAGCCAGAAAGGTATGCATGATACAATGGTAAATCTATGGATTGAATCAAGCATATCAAAATTGGAATCTTTGATTTGATGAGGTGTTCAAATAGTTTGGCTTTAGTTAAAATGAAAATGAACCCTGTGTTTACAAGAAGGTTAGTGGGAGCAAAATTATATTCATAATATTGTATGTAGGTGACATACTTTGGAATGATATCCCTACTCTTCAATTGGTAAAAACATGCTTGGGAATCACCTTCTCTATGAAGGAGGTGGGAGAAGCATACTATATTCTAGGAATTAAGATCTATAGAGATAGATCTAAAGGCTTCTTGGTCTAAGTGAAAGTATATACATTGAAAAAGTGATGAAAAGGTCCAACATGCAAGAGTCTAAGAGAGGAAACTTACCCATGTCACATGGAATAAGTCTCTCTAGTTCTTAGTACCCAAGCTATTCCTAAGAAAGGGAACACATGAGTAAGATTCAATATGCATCTGCAATTGGATCTATAATGTATGCATTTTTATGTACATGTGTCCATGTCTCGTATGCTTTGAGCATGATGAGTAGGTACTGGTCAGATACAGATAAACATCACTAGGCTATCATAAAGAATATCCTTAAGTACTTGAAAAAAAATTAAGGATAAATTCCTTATTTAAGGAGTTTAGGAAGAGTTGGTGGTAAAAGGTTACACCGATACAAGCTCCAATCTGACGATGATGATTATCAATTGTAATTAGATTTTGTGTTTTGCCTCAACAAAAAATTGTAAGCTAGATAAGTTCCAAGCAGGAGATTGTGAATTATTTTACAGTAGAGGCCAAGTATATTGGTTTCCCCAATGTAACAAAGGAAGTTGTACGGATCAAGAAGTTAATTGTGAACTAGGAGTCGTTATATCCATTGATGATGTAGTAGAGCAATACTGTGATAACAATGGAGCTATAGGATAAGACTAGGAACCCAAATCACATCAACATTCCAAGCACATACTTCAGCATTTCCTTCTCATATGAGATATTGTACAATGAGGATATGTGAAGATTTCTAGAGTACCAACCAAAAGAAATGTTCTTGACCCTCAGATAAAAATACTTTCACAATAAAAGCATGATGGTCATATTAGATCACTTGGGATGAGATTCATGAGTGATTGGATCTAGTTCAAGTAGCAGACTATTGGCGATATGCCCTAAGAGACAATCATATGATGATTGTAACGATAGATCTTGTAATTGATTTTATTATTAATAAAGGCAATTCTGGTTATCATGGTTGTTTCAATATGTGATAATGAACAAATATAATAATTTCCTAAGAATGTATGACTCAATAACATGTGAATTCAGGTTGAGGATCTGAACATGAGACTATGTGCATGCTAAGAGTACTCATTCTTATCTTAGTCCCTGGTTAGAAATTATTCTCAAAATTAGGACATAAATAATGCATTAAAATCATTATGTGTGTTGTTTGACAACTACATCTCATTAGTCATGATATTGAATATCAAATCAAATGCAATGGCATTTGTTAGGAACAAGTGTACTGGACATACCCACTTTGAGTGTGATACATGGAACCCAATAATGGTGGTCAGAATCACATCCAATGGTGATAGTGGTGATTGCAGTCCTTAGACCTAAAGTCACTATAATGATTGCATGTTGTTCAATGTACTTTAACACTACTTAACATGACATTAAAAAGGGTTGCTACACAAGTAGTGCTTAGGTGAATTGTGACACATGGATTATTGTAAGTGATAGAGATGGAATTTGTCACTCCCATTAGAGTTATATCTCGACCAGTAGGTGGTTGAAAGACCCACCTTTGAATAAATTGGGTTGGGAGATATCAAAGGGGGAACCTTGCCCCACTTATCTTTCCTTGCATTATTGAAATCTGTCCACTTATCTTGTCCAAAGAAGAAGGAATATCAAATTGGTTTGAGCCTCCATAAAATAGATAGGAAAAGATTGAATCCACTTGTTGGCCTACTTCTATGTCTTGTAGCTTCTAAGGTATTTGCTTCAAAGGGGGCCCCTTATCTTGATTTCTTCTATCCACTTTGTTGGATATTTGATGTCCCCTAGCTTACAACATCTTATAAGAAGGGCATGTAGCTCCATACAATTAGCGGCCAGTTGCTTACCTATGTACAAAGAAAGCTGCAGACAAATTTGTTCATTCCCATCCCTCTCCCTATCAGTCAAGCCATTCCCTGATGAGTGAAACTATGAAATGCATTGCCATGCTCATGTGAGTCAATATATGATATTGAGCTCATGTGTATCTCAATAGAATACTCTATATCAAGGGGCAAAGATTGAACATTAAGAGGATGAAATTTCCATGCCTAGGATTCAATCTGGATATCAGAGACAAAGGGATTATACAATCACTGTAACACTAGTCACAATACTAGGTAAAAATTGTTCTCTGACTTATCCAATTACTTGGGTAGAAATGAAGTCTTGGTAGATACCCATCACTGATTGTGAAGTCATAATTTGATTATAAACATTATTGTCAACATAATTTGGAGCCTACAAGTTTACACACATATGATGCATTGTAATAGGAGTATAATCATGGACATGATTAGAAATGTTCCATGTCAAACTGTTCACTAAAGCATTTAGGTAATCAATTAGAATAACTTTGGAATATAATATAAGTTAATTGGTTTAAAGGTTTAAGCCAATTGTTTAGATTTAAATTTCTAACTTTTATGATCAGACGACCGACTAACCTTGAGTGACCAACTAGATTTTATAGGCAGATGATGAAAATTAGTTATTCGATTAATATGATTAATTGGTTAATTAATTAACAACACGATACGAAGAGGAATTCTAGTCTATCCATGTGGACTATGTAGATACGCATGCACAGAGCAATTGTGTTCAAAGGATGTTCTTAAGAACCATTCATACTCATGAAGAATGCTGCACACCACCACACAAGGAGGATTTCACTGGACTTGATGTGCGATAAGGTATATCTCACACACTGAATATATTGTTATTGATAAGATTTGCTTGTAGGATATATGGAGAAAATTTATTTATCATTTTTGTCATGCTTGCTGCCTCCACAAATCCTAACATTACCATATCATGATAAATAATGGAGGAAGATGACAACTAGTAGTTTCATACACACTATGGTTAAAAATGGAGATAAAATGGGTTGTGAGGAAGTATGTCTTTCATATAGCTTGGTATTCTATGTGACACTTGATTTACATTTCAATTTTTAATCTTTTAATGATAGAATTTTACATTTAATTCTAAAGTAAATTTTAGTACATCTAAAAAATTAGTCTTTAGGGTAAAATCAATGAGATGTAACTGGTCCTAATATAGTTTTGGTGGGTTTTTGGACTTTAGATGATGTATATAATAAAAATACCGAGACAAAAAATATAAATAACAAGTTTTTTGTAATAGGGATAGATTAAACATAGTTATAAAAAAATATGAAAGTAGAATATACCAACATCTTGTATGTTGTTCCCTTTTTTGAGAGGATGGAATATAATCATACATTCACAAATCTAGTCATAATTAAGGTAAATTGGCATCCTAATTTTTTTTGAGGCATTGTTCCTAGATATAAAGCTTTGTCTTTGGAGTAATTATAATCCTACTTCATATATTGTGTTATACTTTTATCCATCCCGATTTGACTCTACTTATCATGCAAACTAGTAGTTACCCTTGATTCCTTTTTATGCGTGACATATGATCATTTAACCAGAGTTAACTCCCCAAGGCCCATTTAACAAATATTAGTATTAATTAAATTCTTATGGGATGAAATCCTCACAGGTTAGACCATGATTGCATTCCCTAGACTCCAAAGTCACATGGACATGTATGTAGCTATACAAATACAACCATTAAACAGACTACTATGATTATATATCAAATGAAATGATTCACGTGTTTCTCTACTTTGTATTCTCCTTAAACTCTCGACATCAATATGAAATATATTTCAATAGAGTGGGATTTGTTGTATCAATAAGTTGGAGTTCCTAATCAAGTGAATACATCCCACTCTCCTAAAGTAACATAAAATATTATGTTAGAAAAGAATATTATAAATTAATCACAAAAAAGGATTGAAAATATGGAGATTTATCGTGAAAGAACTAGACAAGTAAAATACAATGTAGGAATGATTACTAAAGTAATTGTATCATATTTGTCTAGTATCTATTATAATATTTTCTGTTTGATTAAATAAACTTTAGATGATTTACATATTAATCAGTAGTTGATTAAGTATGCTAATTTTTTTCTATTACTTCCTTTGAATTCACTTGTAAATGTAAGTCAATCAATTAACCTAGTGACACCATACTTCCCTAAAATGATATGAGAACATGATATCCCATTACATAATACATTTGATATTTCCTATGGAATATATACTCACTAAATTATCTAATAAAAAAGCAAATGATTATATACATGTTTAGTTTACTATATAGAACTTGAATCATGTCTTGTTATGGTATCAAAGGAACCCGTTCACATTCCATTGCACAAAAAGATGATACAAACCACATTCAATGATAAAACAAGAAAATATAATGTAAATACATTTGATTTCCATATATATATATATATATATATATATATATATATATATATATATATATATATATAGATCAACTATACCTCACATCCTATTCAATTCTAAAAGTGGAGATAAAGAGGAATTGCAACTAAGGAAATTAATACAAGTGTCTGATTCAAAATTTTGAACATATTATGTGTACAAAGGCAAAAACTAGAAGATAACAATATTTCTTAATTAATCCATGATGTTACATGTTCTTATCATATTCTATAGTTTGTCTTTACTTTAAATTATTAGTTGCTTCATCTTCACCCCAAATGAGTGGAAATAGCTAAAAAGTGTGTATATGAGTAATATGTAAAGACTTAGGGTTTCTATTGTTAAATATGTTGACAGTCCCATAGAAACCCTAACTAGTTACATGAAACATGTACAAACACTCAACATAAGTTGATGCTTCTTAGGAATCAACCCATAATTGATGATGTTAGACTATGTCCTAAGCTTCTATAAAGTGGAATGACTGATATTACTAAGTCCATTTTAGGTAAACTTATATGTTCTATTCCAGAATGTAGAAAATGGAGAACATATAATTTAAAATTTAAATTACATGTTATTATTACATGTTACAAACAATCAAGAAACAAAAATATTCATTTTCTTTTGAAGTATCCTAATAATAGGAATTACAACCATTTTCATGTTTTGATCTATGTTTTTGTCAATACCCCACAAATCAATCTTCTATTTTATATGTGGTGTCCACCACCTTTTTTCATTTTCCCACTATGCCTTATTGATTTCCTTCAGACGTTGAAAATATTTTTGTATAGGATTCTATCTTTTGCTTCAATGCATATCATTGTTGGAGAAACATGTAAAACCATATAGAATTTCTTAAAAACCCTTGCGTATAATGTCTTGCATTGTAATTCTAATCAGAGGTAGACTTTTTTAGTCCATGATGGGCTACCCAATTGGTTAGATCCTTGGTTTGTTATCAAGAGGTCTTAGGTTCAAGCCATGACTATGACATGAATAGAATCACAATTTTTTTAAAGATAGACTTTCTAGAACCCAGTTTGGATAATAAATCTCGTAAATTCCATGTATATTTTATCTAACATATAACTACCATAACTATTTTGTGTCTCACAATTAATTTTCAAGTATTCATACGACTAACATGAGTAGATACTAGTAAATTGAATAGGAGGATGGAGTGGTGAGAGATGACATGCGACTATTGTTATTTCTATTAAGACTGAAAATTTTACACATGGAATATTTACATTTGGGAGCATCAAACCTGTTTAAATGGATTCCAAATTTCTATAATTTGTATACCAATATATTTAAAAGTGGACTCTCTTAGATATAAGTCACATGGTAGTCCACTAATATGCACCACATAGTGCCTATATTAATATTTGAGTTTACATATATAGGAGGGCATTTACTAGTATGAGGTTGAAATTATTGTGTAGTCTAAATTCACGAGGGCAAGGTATGGGAGTAAACATGTTCTTTTAGGTTAGATTTTTTTGGATTTATAAGGTCTTGGTCCTAAAAATCACTATTTTTTGGTGGTCATACTTTAGTTAGAAAACTAAGAAGCATCTAAAATTTAATGTTGATACCCTTTGTAGCCCACCACAATTGTTGGATTAACTTGATCAAACTCTTGTTTACAATAAAACAACAATTTGAAGATATAAATCACCTTCATATGAATCATGTTAGAAGTGCTCTGGTGATTTTTATTACAAATTATATATCGACTAACTTATTATGTGCATTTATGGAACTAAGTTCTATTAGATTAAAATTTTAAGTAGTTTCCATACTATTAACATTATGATAGGTTTTCTTAGTCGTAAAAAGGACAAATTTTAGAATAATAGTGTTCCTAGAAAATCATTACATATACCATATATAATGTGACTTACTTAATAAGTGATGATGCAATATCTTGGATACGAGGGATGTTAAGTGAAGGATGACCATCACCAATATGTAGCCGTAATTTTTTTGGTTTAATTGAATTTATTCTTGATATGTGGGGACTATATTTTTCCATCATGAATAGCAAAATATGACTATTTTAGTACAAGAATATCAATCTGCAACTTAAATTCTAAAGTAGTACCAATACAACCTATTGGTAATGGGAAGATCCATCATTATTTTTGATTCTTGACATTTCAAACATGGATTCACAATAATGAATTACTTATAACTATACTATGATAGAAAAAGTTAATTTCATATGTGACATTGTAAATTTCATCATTATGTATGATGTCAAAGTTGTCATACATTTATCCGACTATCCTAATTTAATGGCATACCCTACATATGTTAATAATGTGGCAAAATTTAATGTGATATAATATATATATCTTGATTATCAAAAAAGAAGAAGTTGTCTTCAAAGATTAATGCCACATTTGACATTACTATATAATATATAATTTGTAGTGGGCGATGAGCAGTAGCTCGGGTGGTCACAGCATGAGGCCCCTCATAAAGGGCGCGGCTCGAATCTCCCTAGTGGTGCTATTCAAAATTGTTTCTCCCAAAGCGTAGCCAACTTATGTTTGATTAATAGGGGTACTGTTTCTTGTGGGATGAGTGGACCTCCCCTGGTTGGGCCCGACGTAAGCCTTGCGGGTCTCCTAGTTCATAAAAAACATAATTTGTTAACTAGGAAGATTGCCTATGAAGAATTATATGATCTATAATTTATTTTAAAGAGATGAAAGGTTTTTGAAATGCCAAACATTCATGGGACATAATGAATGCATTAATAGGAAAGATATACATTTGACATTTAATAAAAGTATTTCTCTCCACAATAGGAGTTATACTATGTTATAAATTATGAGAGTTTACAATATCTTATTGATACATGGCAACCACATCCAAATACGGGCCGTGATTAAGACCACCTCCCTCCGAGTATGTTAACCTTTGGTCCTCCTTTTCCCACCCACACAAATGGGGAGGGGGGTTAACTCACACAAAGGCCAAGCTATGTGACTGGGTAAGGATGGATGAAGTATACCATCAAGAGGTTTCAAACCCATATCCCTACTCAAGGGTGCCCACTCCTCTACCACCAAACTACCACTCTCTCTACAAAATTTACAATTTCATAAATATATATTTTGTATAGAAGTTTTTCTTCAAACAAGAAGTGATACTTACAATCACAATATTGCCCTACTTCTAGATTTTGAGCAGAATTAGTTAAATATTATATCTAAATGGAGAAAATGGATACATATGCACCATAAATTTGATAATAATCATATTATATTCATCCATAAATTTTTATTCGTAGTCTTTTAAATATGGTAGTTGACCCCCACTTTAGATTGAGGGCTTCATTCACCATTGATATGAGAATCCCTTTGTGAAATGTTTTATTGATGGTTAATACTTTTAACACATTGTATAGTAGAGGTAATTTGATATATAACATTTGCTAGTTATGTATACAAAAATAAATCCTTCAAAAAGATAAGGAGATTATTGGAGTGTTCCTACCTTGCGATGCGCTGCAATGAGTTTCAAAGACAATAAGTAAACAAGGGGTTTTAATGTAGCAATGTCCAATTGTATTGAAGGAGGTTGAAAGCCGACAATGCATCCTACAATGCAATGCTTCCACCTCTCAGCATTCTTCTCTGTTTCCTCCCCTGGATAGATGAGCTTCTAGCCTTGAATCTCTATTTCCATCTTCTCCAAAGACATATCATAAACCTTTGGCTTCATAAGTTCCTCCCATGACTTGATAAAACCAGATAGATTTTGATCATTCAAACCTTGAGACAAGCCTAAATTAGGGTCAAGAAAATAGAAAGAAGGAGGGCGCCCAACATCAAGCAAAGGTCCATCGCTGCTTTCAACTTCCCCGTCATGCCACTGGGCATCGCCAAAGCTCATCGTGAAGAGAAAGAAGAAGATTTCTATCATCATTGACTAGCAATATATCCGTAGTCACTTCTAAAGTACTAATGGATATATTTAATGACTTTCCAATAACCCTTAATGGGAGAATATCATCTTGTCATGTCCAATACATACAAGATTATATGGGATAAGCTTGTTAATAGCTTACATGATAGATCCACTATTGGGCTGGCCCATGGAATCTTATTCATGATATTTCCATTCTTCACAAGAATTGGAATATAGGGTTAATGAGAGACAAATCCATATTCTCTTCTCATTGAATCCATCCATGTTGAACTCTTTCAACATTTTTCTATTGTACATAAACTTCCATTGTGAAACATTCAAGAACTATCTCATAGGTCTTAATTATTATCCCATAAGATGTTTCACTTAATCCTTCATTATTGTAGGTGTTTTCCATGCCAGTTCTCAATATTAACAATATTGAGATGTTATTCCTCATCTCATGTCAAATATTCATATATGCTCCCACAAAATCTTTTGTAAACACATATTTCATCTTTTGTCTTGATTCAAGTCAAAGTCATTGGTTATCTTATCAAGTCATAAGATCCCATCTCTGAGGTGCTTGTTTCAATCCCAGACTGAACTTGTAGTTTATAGACTTAATTTGCATTCATGAAGTTATGAAACCTTTTAGGTTGTGTCACGTACACATCCTCTAATGTATTCCCTTAAGGAATCTGGTTTCCATCTTCATATGCAAAATATCATTGTCCATTCTAACTACAACAATAAGCATGGCACTTGCTAAAGGAATTTCTATCATGTCCAACAACTTGAAATTGATTTTTTCAACCAATCTATCCTTTTATGTTATCCATGTAGGTCTTGATCATAAGACCCTATTGCACCCTCATGGCGTTAACCCTTTAGGTGGCTCTATCAATGTCCTAACTTGTTAGCTTACATGGATTCCATATAGATCAGAAAAGGCTTCTAGTTGACTAGCTGACTCATCCTATATGACCAAACCATCTGAATTGTTGGATTCACAATCCTCCAATCTCAGATGTGCTCTACTCGAAATATTTTGTTCTATATTATATGATGAACCTGAGATTCCACAACAACTTGTGATTCTCATTGTTCTCATTGTACCTCTTTGTTGGACACAAACACTTTGACTATTACTTTTACTCCCACTGAATCTCTAGGAACTCAGTTATCCTGTCAACAAAACAATTTTGTTATTGGATAGGGATTAATAGTAATGTTCAACTATCATGGTTTATGGATAAACCTTCTTAAGAAACTACTTTCTCAAGGTGGGTTTCAATCCTTTAGACCTATTGGGACATTCCCAAATCATATCATATGTGTTGTCTTACAAACCGTTCATGTGGTACATTATTTAGTGATAGGTATATATATGTGAGGATATAAGAAGATTAGATTAACTGATAATTATATCATGACTCATAATGGTACATTTCCTTCAATCTAACACATCATTATGTTCAGATGGATTTGACTTGTGATACATTATCACAGTTCATTCCAAAAGGTACTCAAGGTATTGATGTAAAGTATTTCAACATTTGATCATATCAAAGTATCTTAATACTTTCATCAATGTTAAACTTCATTAAAATCTCCTAGAACATTTTCAAGAGATTAATGATTTCATTTCATTTGGTACATATCATCATATTAGTTGTAAACATTCATTCCATAAGATCTTTATGCATCATATGTATGAGGTCTAATGGAAGACTTATCCTCCCACTACATCTAGTGAAGGATGTCATGTCATATTGTGTGTAAATAAGACTTGCATGTTTCCTTAGGTTTAATAACCAAGGGAATCTAGATATACATCAATATGTGTTCTAGGCATGCACCTATCATATTCGTACAAGATGACTAATGCTAATGATAATCTTGACTTATCCATTATTATCCTTTGGTATAAACATTATAAACATTTATCTTTGCATCATTTCACATAAATATTGCAAGATGTTTTAGGGCCAATACCATGCAAGATCATATATTTGAAATAGAAGCACTAATAATTCTTTATAGATCAGCAACCTTTTCCATACAAGATGCATAAAGAAAATGTTTCTATTCTAATGGAATAATGAAATAGCAGTTCTAATAACTTTATTACATGCCCATTGGGCTTAGATAAATTTAAATGTAGACTTTGGCTTCCGCAACACTTGCTCCGCCTTGTCCATTTTTGTCCTTCAATGAGGGCTTTTACTTCTTGTCAAATCCTGCACATTAGTATGTTAGATCTCTTATTCGATATCATATACCAAGATTTAAGACGAAATTAAATTTATATTATTTTTTATACCTGAAGTCGAGGCCTTAATGCCATCCTTCTTGGTGTTTAGTTCCTCTAACCAGAGTGGGCAATTTCTCTTCCAATGTCCATGTTGGTGACAATGGTGACAATGGCCTCTTTGTTTCTTTACTCCACCTTTTGCCTTGAGATCTACAGATTTGGGCTTTTATCTAGCTTTAGAACTCTTCTTAGGTTTGCCTTTTCCTTTAGACTTCCCCTTTGTCTTGGTGATCATCATCACAAACTTTGGCTTGTCATTCTTCATTTGTGTCTCAACTATTCTTAACATGTCGAACAACTCTGTAATGGCTTGTCAAAGTCATTCATATTGTAGTTCATGACAAACTGACTATATGACTCTGACAGGGACTATAGAATCACATCAGTGGACAACTCTTGACCCAAGGGGAATCCCAGTCTAGCTAGGTTCTCCACATACCCAATGAGATTGAGTACAAGAGGACCTATTGGATCTCCTTCTGTCATGTTGCACTTGAACAACACCTTGGAGACATCATATCTCTCCTATCTTTCTTGATCCTGGTATATGTTCTTGAAATGTGTGACCATCTCAATCACCCCCATGTTATCATGCTTCTTTTGCAATTCATGGTTCATTGAGCATAACATCCGACACTTGACATCCACGATGTCCTCAACATGCTTCTTATAAGCATCCTTGTCATCCCTTGGAGCATTTTGAGCATGTTCCTCTGGTTCTGGAATTTCTAGGACATAGAGCTTGCACTCCTGCATGACAACAATATTCAGCATGCCAAACCAATCATGGAAGTTGTTCCCAATAAGTTTGCCCTTTTCAAGGACTGATCTCAATGAAAAGTGATTGTTTGTTGTTGCCACTTGGTTCTATAAAAGAATTTGGAATTTTGTCAAAAATCATTTTTGATTTGATTTGACTGAAATTTGGGCGATAACAATTAGGTCTTTAATTAATTATCATTCTCATTATTTTGTTCAAATTGATAACCCTCAAGAATCAATTTGGAAAATTATAGCGAACAATTTTCTAATGAGCCAAGATCCAAAATGATTCAATTATTGCTCGGCCTACACCAACATCCATAATCAGCCATTAAGGTAGGCAATCATGCCAATTGCATCATATGCAAATCTTGGATAGATGACATGCACAACTCCTTTCCATGACCTTCTGCATGCTTCTGGGATTAGACTCTCTAAGAATCACTAGTTGAGCCTGACCCAATAGCCAATACGATAATAATGCACCCCACTTTAGTAGAACCTACATTATTACTATCACACTTGTATGAGGTAGACGATGCACCATGCTTTAGCACAACCTATACTTGGTCAAATAATATTTTCATGTGTATTGCAATTGGGAATCATCTTAGACTTAATATGTTTAATTGAGGGGTTTATATATACATATATATATATACACATATATATATATATATATATATATATATATATATATATACATATACTATATCCAACCACCACATATATAGTACGTATGATATACATGCTATATCCTAGAACGTAAACATGCAATATAAAATAAAAGGTGATGGTTATGGACATGTCTACTTGTAATTGCTTGGAGCCACAAGGAATTACTACCACCTAGGTCAATCATCATGTCACATGTATGAACTTGTGGTTGATGTAGATCTATGATTACCAATCTGGGTAGATCGGTTCAACCCTTGAACTGCTAATCTCGCCTCTTGGCCGGTCGATTGGTCCTTCTATTCAATCTTTGTTTGGACTCCTTCCAAATGGTCAGTTTGGCCTCCAGGGATGGTCGTCTAACCTCCTATCCCACCGATGTCTAGACTCCTTCTGGACATTTAGGTGGGCCCACCAAGTGATCTTTTGGTTCCATCGTCCTTTTTCCTCCATGGTCCTCCTAACGGTCGGATTGCCTCACAAACTAGTCATCTCAATCGGTGATGAATATCTTCAATGTCATTGCAAGAAATGAAAGTATCATATTGGTACTTTATTACATTGAATAAGAGAAACCCTGAGTTACATTCGAGGGGCGCAAAGGTAGGAAAGCATTAACTTTACATTGGGAGGAGAGAGCTAGAGGCTTAGTGCGCAAACCAAAATAAGCAATAACCAAACCATACAACCACACACAGATTTAGGGTTTAGGACATAATCATGCTGCACATCCACCATAAAGACCGCTTTTAGAGCAACACATGTAAATTTCATATATATATATATATATATATTAGTTTAGGATTATGTGGTCTTTGATCGGATACACATATGAGAGAAGTTTAAATATTCACATCGTATGCAATAAATAAACTGTAAAACCAAAAATCTGATCATATCAATTATCCTAAAACATAGTAAATTGATGTGGCTCTGACACCACTGTTGGGAAATATGGACACAAAGTATAGCCGTAGAAACTAAAAATTTATCTATCTGTATTCCCATAATAGCAAGATCATTTCAACTTCTATGAAATAGGTAGGATGGTTTTAGCGAGTTATACCTGGTCTTGGAGTAAGTTTAGTGACAATACTTTCTTCTTCGCAATTGTTGACAAGTTGCTCTTAGACGGTGGTTGTGCAACTCCTGGTCTTCACCATGAACAACGTCTGCTCAAGCTCTGCAGTGACTCTGGTGGTCTGGTCATGGACTGTAGACTACAATTGTCCTCCTAGGAGTAGCCAACAAACTCTTGCCTCTAGAGTAGATGACACAAACCAGCTAGAACTCATGTCTTTCACCAAGAACGGATAGGAATTTGTTATCCTCCCTATTGGTGTACTAGTCACCAACCTGCTATCCCACAACGACAACTTCTCAGTTGTTCTCTCTGGTTGGCTATCCCTCCTTTTTAGATAGGACTTTCCTAAGCTCTCTTGGTTACCACAACCAGAGAGGACAACAAATTGTTAGAGGAGCTGATTCTCAGTTGCTTGTATTGTAGTTGTGCACTGGAAAGCCCCCAATACCCCTCTATTTATACTAGAGGCCAGGGCTAAGGTTCCCAATTTCTATCTAATATGGGATTAATGTGTGGGAGTGGAAAGGACCATAAGATCTTGAATTTTCACAACCTACAATAGATGAAATTGCCATTTTACACACCCAGACGGTCGTCTCGCACTACCAAATGGCCATTTGGCAGTTCCCAATCTTAAACGAATTTGGCTATTTTGTATGCAAGTAATATCTCATATTAATTTCCTTGTTCCTCAAGTAAAGAACAATTGAAACTATTCAGGAAACATCATGAACCTTCATTCAACCCAAATGGGTCATCTCACCCAAGAAAGACACCCTTCTCACTCACCCAGACGAATGTCTGGTGAGTTGAGTTGAGTTAGTTGGTTCAATCACATTGATTCAGTCAGTTCAAGGGTATAACTTAGCCAAATCAATCTCTGGTCAACCTGACCCCAAAATAGACGTATCAACTACTTGATATGCTTGTCTAGTAACCCAAACGGCCATCTCACTCAGTGAGATGGTCGTTTGGTAGACCTAGTCAGTCAATCGAGCAATCAGTAGCATGAATTAAATACCTAAACACTTTAGTAATCAATCTAATTGTCGTTCAAGATCAAACTCCTCTTCTAGATGAGTTCCTATGTGTGTGACCCTATAGGTCCCATATCATGTTGGCAGTGAGTGTCCATAACTATTTTATGACATCACAAGAAGAGAGTGGTGCCTAATTGCACATAAGTGCTACCCAAGTGAAATGGAAAGTTGGAGAACAAATTCAACCTACAATCTTTGTAAGGTGTTTCACTGATTGTATAATATCTTTGTCTCTGATGTCTAGGATGAACTTGAGGCATGGTTGATCATCCTCTCAACATTCAATCCATGTTTTTTGAACCAAGAGAAGACTTCCTGAGATAATGTGACCTTAATATAATATATTGATTCACATGTGCATGCACATGCGTTTCTCAGTCTCGATTATCAAGTGGCCAGGATATCATACTCTAGTAGGAGGGACAAATCACATATCTATCACTCATAGTTTATCCCCATGTGTTAAAGTCACCCAATCATCACCATTATAACAACCCATGTTTCAAGGCTGCATTTGATGATGTCAAAGCGTACCCAACAACATGTTACTAGTGTAGTGATTTCAAGTCTAAGAATCACAATCACCACCTTCACTATGAGAGATGGCTATAACCACAAAACCACGTGTCACTCTCAAGGTGGGTGTTTTCGATACACTGTTCCCTAATATGTATCTAGGAGAAGCATTCTTTACTTGATGTCCTTTTATTCCATATATTGCTCAATTGTATTTTAGTATCCACGTACCAGCTTTTTGATGATGTCACATACCTTGTTTCTTTTTCTTGCTGGGGTATGCTTCCAACCCCAGGTTTAGGTGAAGGAGAACATGGCATTCAACATGGACCTAGCTTCAGGAGTTGATGCTTGGAGACAAACTTGTTATGGTTTAGATTTCCCTTTATTGGATCCTTATGATGTAATATCCATGGAAACCATATATGGGAGATGCTGATATGCTTTTGTAAAAATTGATTATAGTCATGATACTTTAATTTCGTTGCTTCACTTCAGTCTTTTGTATACCATAATGTATGATTTGAAAATTTTACACCTATTATAGCATATCTTTTGAATGTATTTGGAACAGATGTTTTATTCTTAAAATTTTAGTAGGGAGTGCATCCCCTCTGAGTCCCACTCCTTACAATATCTCATATTTTGGAGATCTCAATTGTGAAGATCTATCAGCACAAAAAATCACTTAAATCATACCTCTAGTGGCCAAGTTATGAATGTATTGAGTTGAATTAACTTGTGTTCCAACTAATTCAATTGAGATTTAAACCTTGTTAGGCCCAATTACCCATGACCTAGCCACTTTCCTAGTTTCTGTAGGCAAAACACCTCATCACTATTGGATGGAATGTGGATCATGATAGACCTATCCATCCAACGTCTCTCCCTCATCTTCTTTGTTGGTCCGTACTATAGCAACTGCTATAGTAGGCCACCTTTACGATCACCAATAAGCTTTAGCATTGGTGATTTTTAGCAATTGGAACTTGTTTCAAATTCACCCCAACTTCCTCTTTCTTTTCCCCCTTATTTCCCCTCACTTCCCTATCCATGTGGCCCTTCTTTCCCTCTACTCTTCCTTATCAGCTAACAATAGAGCCACTTTATTGGTATCTTTGGGTGCCACTATGAGTTCCTCAACCACATCGATCAACTTAGTTGGCTCAAAGATAGGAGGGGTGGCTTCCTCTCATGGCCGATGTAGCCCCCCCATACCCCACAAGCTTTAGCTGACATGAGCTGCGACACCTTCACACCCAAGAAGGTAGGTTAAAAGGCTGGAGGGGTAGCAATAGTCACACGATCCCCCTGGGTCTACGCTAAACCTAGGGCCGGATGACCATTGCTATAGACCACATTGGTTGTTGGCCAGTTTCTAGCAAGGCCGATGGGTGGTTAAAGGCGATGGACGACTGTGGGTCGTGGTTGAAATAGATGGCTGAGCGGTTAGGCCATATTGGCACAAGGAGCACGAGGCGCTAGATCGCTCCTCTACGGACCAGATTTGTCAAATGATAATCATGTAAACCACTATCTACCTAGTTTTTATGCTCTTTCTTTGAAAAATCATATCTCATCAATCTTAAAGTCAAAATATATGAAACTACATATGTAATTGGTTGTCTAGAAAAGATCAACAACATGGGCATAGTTTTAGATACTAAAACATCTTCCTTTGTCCCAGTTTTCATAAATATGTAATCTTTGACTATGTTGACCATATTAAGTGCACTATTATGGTAAATATTGGATCTTTGATACCCAATCTACTTCCTACACTTGAAATCAATAACTTTTACATAAGATGTAATTACAATAAATAAAACATTGAAAAATGAAACATATAAAAAAATATAAACATGAAAAACCACTAGAGGGGGAGTGAATAGGGTTTTATGGATATTTTAAAATTAATTCAACTCAAACAAGCAACCACAAAAAGATTGGATAAGGGGACAAGGATTTAGAGTGGTTCCAACCTTAGCAAATACTAAGGCAGTCAATCCACTACCCGATTGCTTACCCAACCAGGATTTTGAAAGTATTTAATTTTATTACCTCACAAGGATGTTACATAAAAATACAACACTTTCACCAAACCCTTCGGACAACCTTCACCTAGAAGTAGTCTCACCAACCTTGAAGCAGCCTTCCTTGAAGTAACTTCAAGATCCCCCTTGAAGTAGCCTTCCTCTTGAAGTAGCTTCCCATTGAGACAACCTTCTTGAAGTAGTCCAAAGTCCACCTTCTCCACCTGAGAAGTCAAACCCTCTCCAATCCGTAGCCTCCAACCCTAGGAGTAGCAAGGAGAGTACAAACAATATAAAGGAACAAGAAGGAAAAATAGAAATTACAATACCGTTGTAGCACAAGGCTTGATTTCCTATATCAAGCGTTTTGATCTCCTAACCAATGTATATGGAAGTGTAAGTGCAGTGGGTAGGAGATGCTAGCCTATATGACACGAATTTGGAGTAATGGAAATTTATATAGCCAATGTTGGAGTTGCTCAATTGCTCACTAGAATGAATAGCCAATTGCAAGTATTATGCTCAAGTGTTGCACAAGTGTGTTTTTAGGTGTCCTATGGCTTGTCCTATTTATAGGAATGGCCTATGGATGCTTAAGGACGTTCTAGACACTTTCTAGGGGGTTCTTAGTGCTTAACTAGCCGTTAGGTATCCATTAGTTACTTTAGCAACGACTAGTTAATTAACTCTGAAAAGTGCAGATAGAACTCTTCTCGGTCAAAGAATTGTCGACCGAGAGTCCTTCTCGGTCGAGGACTTGTCGATCGAGGGACTGTCTGGGGCAAGTGTATATAACGTTCTACTCCAACTCCCAACTACCTTGTCTGATGTGTCTAACGGCTACCTGGGTCTTTCTAGGTCGAAGAAGTTGTCGACCGAGAGTGTCTCGATCGAGGAGTTTATCGACCGAGAATAACCCTATTTCAACATTTTAAACTAAGTACCAAGTGTGTGTATGAGTGTGCAGATGTGACACTATTTTAGGGGATGACCTATCTAAGTGTTGTGATTGACTAGGGAAGATCTAAACGCTTGATTTACATGATGTCCAAGTAATTGTACATTATATATCTTCTACAAGTGTTTACATTTGATTACAATCATGACTTAAGGTGATTTTAGCATATAGATCTTCCAAGTATTTGTCATCCACCTTATTCCTGCAACACTCAAGTAGCATGTTAGATCGACAAGAATGAAATGTTTGTCATTATCAAAACAAAGGGATTTAAATGATGTCCATTTAGCCAACAATCTCCCCCTTTTTGAAGATGACAAACATTTCCTAAATATAAAATAAGGAAATATAAATCATATGAGTTTCATACCTGAGGTTTACCTTTTGTAGCCATTCTCTTGTTTTGCAAGTGTGTGCTGACCGAGATATTATGAAACTCATTTTATTTTATGTTTTTGATTTTATATTATTTCTCCCCCTTTGTCATTTCAAAAAGATATCCAAGAAAATCATTTAGTATGACTTTTTATTTCTCCCCCTTTATTTTATGCTATGCTCCCCCTTATAGAGATATTCAATTTAAAAGTAAGGGTTTAATGCAAACCAATAATTGTTAAATTTAGCCACAATTTATTTATCAATCATTTGCAAAGGATGTGAAGCCTTGAAATGATATGAGTTCCTTTTAAGCTTATAGTAGAATGTATCTCTAATCAAATACATGGGATGTTAAGCCCTAATTTGTTTAGAGAATTCCATTAAGAACCATATGTATGTCATATTCATGAATATTGTAGATTTCTTTGTTTTTATAACCAAAACTACTTTTAAGGATACTAAGGTCATAACAAACTTCAAATTATGTTTACAAAGTTTTGTAAGCTTCTTAATCTTATAATCAAGATAGTTTGTGTGAGCTCCCCCTTAATCTTATAGTCAAGATAATTTAAGGATTCTAAGGTCACAGTCAATATTAGATCATAATAGGTTGACCTTTTATGAGAGTTATGCACTGGAATTATGTTTTCGATATGATAAACACATTTTGAATCAAGATACTAAGATTAAGTGCAATAAAATGATGTACAAATAAGCATTTTGTCAAGCTTATTTTAGGTCGACCTTGACTTCGACCATAGCGCCCCTTGGTCAAGCTTGATTTCAGCCAAGAGGCAATTTCTGTAGATTTCCAATTTGAACATTTATATGTGAAGTATAATTTCTGCAGATTTTCAAATTAAAATGCATTTGTGCCATGAAATTTTACTATTTATGCAAAATGGAATCTTCATATGAGCTGAATCACAATGATCAAGAATAATATCCATTCATGGTTATTATATATGGATTAAAGATTATTTTAGACAAACCAATGAAACACAATGATCATGGCACAATAATTATGATAGAATAGTAGAAGCATATCCACAATGCAATGATCAAGATAAAAGCATATAAATACAATGATTATGATTATTTTAAATTAGAATTCAATATACATGGTTCCTATATAGATAGACCAAGGAATACTTAAAAAAAACACGTGGATTATGATAAAACAGTAATTTCCTTGATTAAACTAATCATGGTTCATATTTTCAGTTTTAAGCCAAACCATGTAGTGAATAAACCAAAATAATCTCATTCAAGTTCATAAGTTTTCAATTTTAAGACAAACCATGTAAATGAACATGCTTAATAAACTTTTTCAACCAATGAATAAGGTTTGTTCAAAATCAGTCTTCATATAACACTTTTGCAATATGTTTAAGGATTTCATATTCATAGTGGTATACCTTAATTCATGATGCAAAAAGATCAATATGTCTTGTTTCAAAGATGGTCTCCAAGATTTATTCTTGATTTGCATATTAAATCAATCATTAATAACAAATTGATAGCAAACTAGATTAATTGAAAATAGGTTCAGCAGAACTTGATTCAGTCGAACTGTTTGTCGACCGAATTTATCTCGGTCGACATTTTTCTCGACTGAGAATGCTATTATTTGTACGGGTTTTATCAGATTTGTTGCAAACTTGAAAACAGTAACCTGCTCGGTCAACTATTTCTCGACCGACAATGTTCTCGGTCGAACAGTTTCTCGATCGATAATGTTTCTGTACTGTTTCAGAACTGTTTTCAGTAATTGTTTCCAAGTAAAACAAGAAAATGAAAGTTAAAGCTCGATTGTGTTGAGATATGACATTTGTATATCAAGAATCAGTTTGGGTCAAATCTCAACTAGTCAAATTTAAACCTCTAAGTTTTAGGAACCCAAGCTAGATCATCATTCCTTTTCTTGTATGGGCATGAAAAAGAGTAGTGTCCAAGACGCAAGCAATAATGACAACTAATAGAGTCAATCTCATTTCTCTTTCTAGGAGTTGAGTTGTTCTTGGGTACATACATGGATTGATTCTTTAGCACTTGTGTCCTTCTCCAACTAGGTTTTTGATAAGATTTTCCCTTAGTCTTATAACCTAGTCCTCTCCTTCCAATTTGATGATAAGAATCATTTAAGATATTATCAAGAATATTATTGTTACTCAAGATACTCACTTTTTGTTGTAACATCATAATCTCATCCATTTTCTTCTTGATATCTAATTTTGCTTGATCTAGATTAGATAATAAAGAATCTCTTTCTTTCACAATAATATCATAATCTAGATGTGTACACAAAACAGGTTGTTTTTGAAGATCATTTACTTGAGTTTGCAAGTTTAACTTTTCGAGGGAAAGAAGATTGCAGTTTGCTTCTACAGATTTCAGCTTAATATCATAATCTTCAATAGCCGTTTTGAGATCTTCATTTTCAGATGTGAGAGCAAGAAGTTTAGCATTTAACTCATCATTTACTTTATTTGATTTCTTAAATTTCTTCTTGCACTCAATATATTTCTCATGTGTATCTTGAAGACTAGCAATTAGATCTTCTTTTGGCAGATAAAAAAGACTTACGTCTTCTTCTTCTTGTTCTTCATTTGTTATAGCAATAAGACATTCTACTTCTTCTTTTCCATCATCACTATCATCACTTGAATCATCCCATGCAGATTTATATGCTCTTTCTTTCTTTCTTTTTGTGAGATTTCTTCCCTTTCTTGAGTTTTGGACAATCACCTTTCATGTGTCCCTTTTTGCCACATTCAAAGCACATGGAAGAAGAAACACTATAAGTTTTGTTAGTTTTAAAACTTTTATACTTCTTACCATTTACAATGAGAGTTTCTTCTTCACTATCATCTTCACTTGTGTCATGACTAATCTTGGTTGATGCTTTGAATGCAATGTCCTTCTTTTTCCCTTGTTGAAGTTCACGTTCTCGTCTTTCTTCCTCTTCTAAAGTTGCCTTATGTGCTTCTAGGTTGCCAATAAGTTGTTCCATCCTTAGCCGGGTGAGATCATTTGCTTCTTCAATAGCAGTCACCTTGGGCTTGTATTTGGGAGGAAGAGACCTAAGGATTTTCGATACTTGATCTTCTTCAGCGATTACTTTGCCTAAATCATTCAAACCATTTACGATAGAAGAAAATTTTGCATACATTTCACTAATAGACTCATTTTGATCCATACAAAACTGTTCAAATTTTTGCTTAAGCATTCTAATTTTAGAGTTCTTAACTTGAATAGTTCCTTCATAAGTTAAGGACAGTCTATGTCATATTTCATATGTTGTTTCACAATTTGATATTCTATTGAATTCACCAACGGAAATTGAACAATAGAGTATACTTACAACTTTTGCATTCATTTGGGCAGATTTTACTGTATTAGCATCCCAATTTGCATACTTCGTTTGAGGAAGTTCATATGGAGTTGATACCATTCTCCATAAGTCCCAGCTGATTCCTTGGAAGTAAAATTGCATCCTCCTCTTCCAGTAGGTGTAGTTAGTGCCGTCAAAAGCTAGAGGTGTAGCCACGAGTGTTCCTTCCAAGTTGAGGTTGTTGAGTACCCCGTCACCCATTCTTTAAGACTTTGTTAGAGTTCCTTGAAGCCCTGCTCTGATACCAACTGAAAAACCACTAGAGGGGGGTGAATAGGGTTTTATGGATATTTTAAAATTAATTCAACTCAAACAAGCAACCACAAAAAGATTGGATAAGGGGACAAGGATTTAGAGTGGTTCCAACCTTAGCAAATACTAAGGCAGTCAATCCACTACCCGGTTGCTTACCCAACCGGGATTTTGAAAGTATTTAATTTAATTACCTCGCAAGGATGTTACATAAAATTACAACACTTTCACCAAACCCTTCGGACAACCTTCACCTAGAAGTAGTCTCACCAACCTTGAAGCAGCCTTCCTTGAAGTAACTTCAAGCTCCCCCTTGAAGTAGCCTTCCTCTTGAAGTAGCTTCCCATTGAGACAGCCTTCTTGAAGTAGTCCAAAATCCACCTTCTCCACCTGAGAAGTCAAACCCTCTCCAATCCGCAGCCTCCAACCCTAGGAGTAGCAAGGAGAGAACAAACAATATAAAGGAACAAGAAGGAAAAATAGAAATTACAATACCATTGTAGCACAAGGCTTGATTTCCTATATCAAGCATTTTGATCTCCTAACCAATGTATATGGAAGTGTAAGTGCAGTGGGTAGGAGATGCTAGCCTATAGGACACAAATTTGGAGCAATGAAAATGTATAGCCAATGTTGGAGTTGCTCAATTGCTCACTAGAATGAATAGCCAATTGCAAGTATTATGCTCAAGTGTTGCACAAGTGTGTTTTTAGGTGTCCTATGGCTTGTCCTATTTATAGGAATGGCCTATGGATGCTTAAGGACATTCTAGACATTTTCTAGGGGGTTCTTAGTGCTTAGCTATCCGTTAGGTATCCATTAGTTGCTTTAGCAACAACTAGTTAATTAACTCTGAAAAGTGCAGACAGAACTCTTCTCGGTTGAAGAATTGTCGACTGATAGTCCTTCTCGGGTGAGGACTTGTCGACCGAGAGACTGTCTGGGGCAAGTGTATATAACGTTCTACTCCAACTCCCAACTACCTTGTTTGTTGTGTCTAACGGCTACCTAGGTCTTTCTCGGTCGAAGAAGTTGTCGACTGAGAGTGTCTCGGTCGAGGAGTTTGTCGACTGAGAATAACCCTGTTTCAACATTTTAAACTAAGTACCAAGTGCGTGTATGAGTGTGCATATATGACACTATTTTAGGGGATGACCTATCTAAGTGTTGTAATTGACTAGGGAAGATTTAAATGTTTGATTTACATGATTTCTAAGTACTTGTACATTATATATCTTGTACAAGTGTTTACATTTGATTACAATCATGACTTAAGGCAATTTTAGCATATAGATCTTCCAAGTATTTGTCATCCACCTTATTCCTGCAACACTCAAGTAGCACGTTAGATCGAAAAGAATGAAATGTTTGTCATTATCAAAACAAAGGGATTTAAATGATGTCCATTTAGCCAACAAAACATGCATGCCTGTAATATTGTGATCGTTTATCAATTAACAATCGTTCATTGTGATCTCCACACACATACAAGTCATCATTAGCTTCAATATTTTGTGGTGTTGGCAACCCAACTGAGAATGGACTGGAGTTATCATACTTATCATAGTACTGTTCTTCATCTATATGATCTTTAATGAACTGTCTTTTACCATGAAGAACAACTGACCATTTATCATTTGTAGGATCATCGATATAAAATACTTGTTTCTCCTGTGATGCCAATATGAAAGGTTCACCCTTCTCGCCAATCTTTTCAAAGTTCACTAAAGTGAAACCCAATTCATCCACTATAACTCCTTTGGTGTTATCAACCCAATTACATTTGAAGAGCGGAATTCTAAAATCTAACCTTTGTATAATACACAACATTCATGTCCATGATTACACTACTTCTTTCATGTTCACCTCATATGACACATAATGCATGAATGTTACCCCTTTGTGGTGATGCATGAGTATACTCTACTTGATGGTGGAATCTTGGTCTTGCTATCCAAATAACTCTTTTAGATCTCTAAAATATGTAATCTCATGATGTTTAGTGACTTTAACGCCTATGATCAGCCCCTTGCCCCATGATGATGATTGAAATCCTAATTCCACTAATGATGACCTAGTGTGACACTCATGGCTTGTTTGTCTAGTTTGTGCCCCAATAGAGATATGAATCTTAATACCTTGTATATCCCTTATAAACTAGGAAATATCTTGCCTTATTGTCACCTTGATGGGGATGCCCGATGTGATGCATATGTTGACCCCTAAAGATCATGAACAATATGGATAATAGCATCTATGTTGGATATGTTGATACCAATGTTAGTTATTTGATACTTAGACTCTTGTGACATCCATTTATCCTTGGATAAGGTTATTATGTCATGATTTTTCTATCTTAACCACCCTTCATGATTGTTCCTCATGTCTTGATGAATCTTGACCATGTTTGCCTTATTATGAGTCTTTTGACTACAAAATGCAAGTAAGCGACTTGAACCTTAAAATGACTAGAAACTTGAGCCGCACCCTTGTGATGGACCCTAAATCAAAAAAAGGGTCATAAAATGCAGTAATAATATTCATTGAACCTAACTTGGAAAAAATTCAAATAAAATAGTTTGGGTTAATGATGAGAATCTAATACATGTATGTAGTCTTGTTCTTAATTAGGTTGTCTTATGATCTAAATGGTAAAGGACGAGTTAAATTATGAATCGTTGAATCAAGTATAGGATTTAAATAATTATATGACTTTGGATTTCTTGCTTGAAATGTGATACACATGTATGCTTGTTTACTTGCTAAAATATTACCATGTAGTATTCTAGTATTGTGCTCGATTCTTATCTCTCTATCGTTGTTTTATAACTTGCAAACATAATATAGAAACTTCATTACACAAACTTCCTTCTCCTGCATGAAGTTTTAGGGTAAGGACATAAGGTTGAGCATCCTACTTGAGATGTAAAAAAAGGACAGATTGTTAATAAAAGGGTTAGATCCTGGCAATGTCCTTGAGGTCCCTTAAGAATAGGGTTACCTAATCTTCCGCACCCTCATAGACTCTTCCAATGGTAAGTTAGTCCATAAAAGGCCTTACGATTACATGATATTGATGAATATATGTTATGATGGTATAATTGAAGTCCTTTAAGAATAGGGTTAGCTAATCTTCAGCATCCTCATAGACTCTTCGAATGGGAAGTTAGTCCATAAATGGCCTTACGATTACATGATATTGATGAATATATGTTATGATGGTATAATTGGAGTAAAGTGACATAAAATATGGGCTCTCATTTTGCTAAATACTTAACTTGTTTATTCTTTATTTATTTATTTTTGCAACTCTTTTCAAATTATCCAAATCTTATATATATATATATTTATAATATGTATATATATATATATATATATATATATATATATATATATATATATATATATATATATATATATATATATATATATCTTTCAGCATGTACTCAACACGTCGTGTGTTGACCTACTTGTTTCACATATTTATAGGATAAGAGATGGCTAGAAGTTGATGGGCATGGTGAGCAATGTCAGGTGTACTTGTTGTAAGATCCTTAGTGTACATGAGAAGACTTGTATATTTTGTACACTTTAACATGTAATTGAAATCTTGTAATAAGACAATGTTGCTCAATGTATCTTGTTGAATGTTGGGATTATGTTGGTGCTTTTATCTTGTTATTTGTTCATGTATGGTAAGCTTTTACTCTTCCACATTAGCACTTATTTAATACCATGTTAGAGACAGACACCTAGGTCCTATCCCCATTAACTTTGTAGTCATTTGGAGTTTGGATTTGGGTAATAAACAGTTCCATGACAGGTGGTATCAAATCATGAACAATAATTTCACCAAACATTAATCACGTGAAACACAAACTAAACCCACCTTACATATAAACTGTAGAAACTTAATGAGTGTCCTTTGTGGACAAAGTTGAATTAGCCTCTGGGTTAGAACCTATATGTTCTAGAAATAGGTGTAGACTTGTGTAAATCCTAGAATTTTTATATTTTTCCTCCATATGTGTTGTAGTATGGGCTATAGTTGTAGGAGGATGAGAAAAGAGAGACCTTAAAGTTGAAATCCTAGACATATGTTTGTGACATGTGCTTAGGGTAGCTACACAAGTGTACACCATGTTCATGCTAGTTCTCTAGGTGTCATGATACTAAACTTCCTAATGAGTGTGGTAACTCATTTTGGTTTTGGTTTTGTTTGAATGAAATATGGTGGTTTCCATCGCATGTTTCAACATTGGAGAAAACCTATTTCAAACATTAAAATATATGTACATATGAAGAATGTTACTACAAGGATAAAGGTAATGAGTGTCCATGTAAAATGAAATAAAGAGATGTAACATCTTGTCACGCCCCAATCTCACATTAACCACAAACTACGAGATTAAGACGCGACATGATGGGATTTACACATAAGCCAATCACTCTTCACTTTTTAAAACATTTTAAAGATATTAATACAAAAATCTGATTTATGCTGTCAAATGAAACTAAACAAACTGCGGAAGCATCTTTATTAACTGACTAGCAATATAACAGAGTCTACAACATTTTACATTGTTTGACATAAAATAAAGTGTAACAGTTAATTTACATCTTATACACATTCTCTCTCTCTCACACCTTATCCCACAGATCGAGGGGAAAGGACTAAGAGACCTCTAATTACTAACTATGTATACCTTCTACAGGCTAAGCGATAGGACGAAAGGATCCTTCAGATTTCCTGCTGCAGATGTTAACCTGAAAATGTTTTGAGTAGAGGTATGAGCCTACTCGCTCAGTGAATAGCATTTCACTTAGCTATCACTAAACAACTCATCAGGTTTATAAGTTGAAATTAAACATAAATGCAGAATTAAGCAAGGCAGTTCTAATAACATAGCAGATATACAGATAATATTCACATTTCTAAGCATCAACAGATAATTCAGGTAAATAAATAGTTATATAAATTTACTGTGATCCTACATGATTACTTATTCATATTATTATGCCCTAATCATATGCAATGTACTCTGCATATAAAGATCCGCAGCAAGTTCATGCTACGATCCCACCGTACAAGACTTAGCGACACACCCGGGAAATGCTAAGTCTGACGCCAGCCCTGCTCTGCTACAGGACCCCTGGCTCTCTGGCCAGAAACATAGGCTCTACGGCCTCAATGCACAACCACGTGTGCTCCAGACTCCTCCTTTAACCTGAGTACACCAGAGGAGGGTCTCACAGGGTTACCTTCGTGCCACAAGCACGAATGGTGTTAGATAACCAAGTTTTCTTTTTCCCAGTGCCATCGTGACACACGCACGATTGTTGTTAGACACTGCCTCTCTTTCCTCGTTTGTCCGTGACACAAGCACGGATGATGTTGCAACACGAGTTTCACCCCTAAGTAACAGACCTTCCTTTAGGGGTTCTATGGTGTTAGGGCACCTAGGTCTATTAACCGATTAACAAATAACATTTAAACAGGAAAATCACATTTCATGCATAATGCACAATCTAAATAACACATGAAGAAAATATATATCCTTTATCATCATTAAACATGATTCAGTATCATTTATCCAGTTTCGATGCTAAACATCTATTTTGAAATCAGTAAATACATTGCAACTATAATACAGGAAATTTCATCATTTTCACTATGCATATTAAGTATTTCAAGTTCCAATGAAACTAACATACTCTAATTTTTATGTACTACACTGTTTAGAAGTTATACTAACTGATGCAGAGGCAATTCAACATTTAAATTGAGTTAATTAATGATTACTGAATGAACTACTACTCACTCTTCTGGAACTCGGCCGACCAATCTGGGAACTCGGCCGATTGGCCGGAAACTCGGCCGATCCACTCTAGGCAACAAGGCCGATCGGCTGACAACTCGGCCGATCAGTCTACAATCTCGGCCGATTGGAACCCTTTTCGATTTCCTTATAAAGGAAACTCGGCCGAATCTTACCAAATTCGGCCGATCGGAATGCTGACCCTGCAATAAAACAATAACTAGCATCTTAACCCAAAAGAAAATCTAAGGATAGCTCGATCAAAAGCTAAGTCTTAAGCTAAGACTACGAATTCATGATTTGGACCTTAAGTTGAAGTCAGAATTACCTATCCTTAATGCTTCTTACGCCCAGGTTGTTCCTAGTCGGTCATGCTGCTGCAAACAGTAGCTCCTTCACGCACAGGTTGAAGATGGTGTTCGTTCTTGGTGCTAGACGCAGCTATGGCTGCGGATTCCAGATGGGACCTCCAGGCCGAGGTCATGGTCGGCGATTCGAGGTGTTTGTCGTGCCCAAAAGGGCCCCTGGCCGACACCGTAGCTTGCTGCTCCGAACAGCAGCTGCTACTGCTGCTCTGGTTGGGGGCGGCACCCCTACTGCTTGGGCGCCGTTCATTGGTGGCTGGGCACCGCTTCTTGGTGCTTGAGGTGAAGAAGAGCGTCGGCGACACGCTGTTGGCCGCTGGCCGACGCAAAGGGGCCAAGACACCCGCCCTTCCTCTACTAGCCCGCCGATCGAGAGTTGCTGGTCGTGCTGCTGTGCAGCACCACGTCTGCAGGTAAGGCATGAGCTAGGGCTAGCCAGATGAAGAAGGAAGGAAGGAGAGGAGTGGGCGGAGGTAGGGCGCTGCTGGTCGGAGGTGAGGATGCTTGAATCGGCCATCGTCCCCCCCCCCCCCCCCCCCAGCTGCTGGTCGAGCGGACAGGTTGGGTGTCAGTTAGACGGTGCCCTGGTTCGTTGCTTGGTTGGGGAATAAATGAGATAAGGGAATGGGGGTGACCGACCCACTTAAAGAAGTAATAAATGGGAAAATTGCATCTCAAGTCCAAGAAAACTAAAAAGGCTATAACTTTTTCCTCGAGGGTCCGATTCAAATGATTCTTCTTGCAAACTCTCAAGCACGAGATTCTCTATCATCCTAAGGCATAAAAGTATGTTAGCTAGCTTGTCACAACTGGTCAAATCACTAATTGCAATAGTGAGTACTCAACTCAACTTAATTAACTAATTAATCAACATTGATATCATTAGTCGCCTCAGGTGATTCAAACTCAACTATTGATTCACATATTAACTTATTTTGATTATCCATGATATTTAATTTGATACTCAACACTAATTGAGATGTCTTCACATAATTCAAGGTATTTATTAGTTAATCATGGAGTGGGTCATAACAACCTTTTCCCCTTAAAAGAATTTCGTCCCGAAATTCCTAAAAGAGAAAGGAAACGTGTTACTCATTTCTGACTCGTATTCCTACGTAGCTCCCTCTTAGGTTAAGATTCCTCCACTAAACTATCACTAATGGTATCTCACAATTCGTGAGTTTCTTGATCCTCCGATCAACCATCTGCATAGGTCCCTTAACCTAGGACACATCTGATCTGATTCCAGATCGACCCACAAAACATTGTCTTTCCAGAACTGTTATAGCAGTATCTCACTTTATGGTAATTACCAAGAAATTATTATACTATTCATGCAAACAAACTAAAATTCTTTAAATAAACAGAATGCATGTCTATTTGGTACTAAAATTAAATCATGCAATTTAACTGTTAAACATCACTACATATCATACTGAGAATTGATATTAAAATACTTGATTCATCGTACACCCTATCCTTAGGGTTTCATTTGCCTTGTTCATTCATCACATGCCAACACCCTACTCTTAGGGTTATCTCATTCACTAATTACATGGCAACACCCTACTCTTAGGGTTTCCATTATCTCATCTGTTTGATTGCAGTTCAAATCTCAATACGGTATCATTCTGGAACTGGCAGAGCAGTATATTTCAAAATCATTGTAATTACTGAGTAATCTTTATATCTTACATGCAGACAGATTAAAAATTCATAAATATTCCAAACTCAAATCAATTTTGACACATACATACTGAATTTCATGTAATTGAACATTTTATTACACCAACAAGAGTAATTTACTCCACTTATAAGAAACCATCTGTAATATTTATCGATTATCTGAAATTTCTCGAAGAACGTGCATATTAACCAAATTCCTGGTTTATGCATCACATAACTCAATTAAGAGTTATTTTCGTATCATAACACAAATATTTAATGGTACTTGAGAATTTCTGATAATATCTTAGAGAAATGTGCCAATTCATGTAAAATGTCAGGTCACACACATTAACATAATAGGAAGCATGCAACTAGATTTATTTGCACATTTTAATGTTATCGTACTTTCTTGAAATCATGCACCTGATGATTTACCAAATCTGTGTTTTATGGGTTCATACTCAAACCGTACCATTATCAATTGTGTATTTCTAAACTCAATGTGATATGATTGGAACTGGATTACCAAGCAACCTAATTATTTTATCCATGTATATCTTAATAAAGTCTCGAGACATCACAGGTCGACTTAATATGAAGAAAGCGAGCAGACTAAATTAGTCTATCCACAATCATTCATATCAAATCACAACCTCTAGGTGTCCTGGGTAAATCTTATCACAAAATCCATTGTGGTAAATTCCCATTCTCATTCAGGAATAGAAAAAGATTACAAGGTAGCTATAGATTTCTAGGGTTCAGCCTTAACCTACTGGTACACACTACTTTTAACCATATACTCAGCTACATCCTTCTGCATATCTGACCATTCGTTTCAACTACTTGGGATTCATATACATCTTAGTATTTCTTGAAAGCATAGCATACATCAATACATACACTTCCATAAGAATCTTTTCTTTCAGCCTTTTCCCCTTAAAAGAATTTTACTCTATCTCGAGGTACACACAACATGTCATGCTAATACAACATCTTATCATCTAAAAACTTAAACTCTAGTCTCTTTTCCTCCTATCAGGTCATGCATGGTCTGGCTTAATTCACTATCACCCTTTTGTAGTTCCTTGATTTGATCATAAGAAGTAGGCTTAACTTACATCTATACAATCAAATCACTTTGTGTTGTCACCCCTAAGCCTAAGTTCAACTTCCACATTTCTACTAACAGGTCTCTATTGAAACTTGTCATAGAGAATGCATTAGTTGTTGAACTTGACTTTCTGCTGAAAGCATTATTCACCACATTCTCCTTACCAGGGTGATTATCTATTGTCACATCATAAAGATAATGACACCATGTCTTAAAAACATAAACTACATCAACTATCTTCAGGTCATATATCGGATAATACTCCGCTTTCTATGCTACTTTCTTATAATTACATTTTAGGTTTATGTTTTACTCTTTTCTCTAAGTCATTTCATGTTGTTCATGTACCGTTCAGATTAACTACCTTAAAACCCTAGATCACTATCAAAGCCAGTTTACTTTACATAGATCAAATCTCAAGGTCTTATTTTACAAAGTTACTAGTATTCAAGGTTACATCACTAATGATACCCCTTAAACTACCACAACTTCAATCATTCTAGGGTTTTGGTCCATATCTGTAACATAGCATTATTGTGTGTGTGTGTGGTCGATCATATAGATCAATTTGAGTTGCTTGGGTCAATAGCATATTAACCCAACACTCAACTTTAATTATATGGCTGAAAATTTAGTTTTCACAATAATTTCTGTAATTCGTTTATTAAACAGCTAACAGAAGCTCCAAAAATTCTGTAAATTTTATATGTTGTTTCTAATGAAGTTTCAGACCTCCACTAAAAATTTCAGATCATTTCAAGTTACCAATAATTAATTAAAAATGAAACAGTGCACTGCTATATTGCAGTCTGCAGCAGGTTCGGCTGAGTTACAAACTCGGCCGACACCCTCACTGTAGAGATTAAAAGTCATCCAAAAATTACGCCAATTTTACAGAGTGTCTAAAATTGTGTTGTTTAAGCACAGTTAAAATTGGATATCAATTGGATATACCAATAAAAAGATAAAATTCAATTACCACACTGCTATATTATTCAGAAAATGTGATCGGTCGAGTTTGAAACTTGGCCGATAAACAGGTCAGAACATTCTTCAAAAATTCTGATATTTTCCAAATGTTGCTCACATTATATATATCCAACTCATATCCCAATTTTAGCCAAATCAGAGTTACACATAAAATACTAAAAATCATTTACTGAGACACTTTACTTATCAAATTTGTATTTATGTATCATCAAAACCCTATTTTGGGCCGATTAGGGTCTATGCTTCTCAAACCCTAATTCTCAAGATTAAAGAACATTTAGACTTCTTATCTTAGTTAAAACATTCTAGTGTATATACATTCTCACTATATTACGGGTCTAAATCATCCAGAGTCTATTCTTATTTTACTGTTTATAGGAGTCATTAGATCCCAGTAACGCATCCTGCCAGCCAGACCAGGCCGAACCTGTAGTCCTGAAGCCAAGAGCTACTCGAGATTAATTAACCCCTATTAATCTAAAACATGTGGAAAGAATATCCACTTAGGGCAAACTCATTTATACATAATTTCGGGTCTACTTTAATACAAAGAAAACAAACATTAAACAATTCACTTCATGACACAACAATATAAAAGAATCATGTTTACTTTGCAAACTGAAAATTTCATTTCATGCATATAAAAGCATTTCCAGTGATCTTTAAATCAGATAAACAATGATAAACAAGAGTTGAATCGCATCTTATATGTAATCTCTTATTCCTTTATTAATTTCTGATCTCTTAACCCTAAGATTTCTAGGGTTTTCTCTCTAGCCTATCCTTCCTCTGCATACCTGGCCAGGGCATCCAGAGAAGAACAGATAGAGTAGCTTGATACCGGTCAATCTAAGTATTCAGACACCTGGCCAGGGTATCTAAACACTCAGACTTTCCAGAGCTAGAAACACATCACTTATTATTTGCCTTACTTATAACCTTATCTTTTGACCCTAATGATTCTTAACGATTCATCTTAAGCTCATTACTTGATTCTTGTGACCACATCCTCTTCCTGCTATCTGCAATAGTATAACAGAACACTTCCTGTTAGAAAATTACAGATAGAAGAAAGACACCTAAACCTTAATCCTATTGGTCTCTTATCGTCCCCTGACCTTGAGTAACTATGTACTCAAACCTAAGCTCTGATACCAAAATTGTCACGCCCCAATCTCACATTAACCACAAACCACGAGATTAAGACGCGACAGGATGGGATTTACACATAAGCCAATCACTCTTCACTTTTTAAAACATTTTAAAGATATTAATAGGAAAATCTGATTTATGCTGTCAAATGAAACTAAACAAACTGCGGAAGCATCTTTATTAATTGACTAGCAATATAACAGAGTCTACAACATTTTACATTGTTTGACATAAAATAAAGCGTAACAGTTAATTTACATCTTATACACATTCTCTCTCTCTCACACCTTATCCCACAGATCGAGGGGAAAGGACTAAGAGACCTCTAATTACTAACTATGTATACCTTCTACAGGCTAAGCGATAGGATGAAAGGATCCTTCAGATTTCCTGCTGCAGATGTTAACCTGAAAATGTTTTGAGTAGAGGTATGAGCCTACTCGCTCAGTGAATAGCATTTCACTTAGCTATCACTAAACAACTCATCAGGTTTATAAGTTGAAATTAAACATAAATGCAGAATTAAGCAAGGCAGTTCTAATAACATAGCAGATATACAGATAATATTCACATTTCTAAGCATCAACAGATAATTCAGGTAAATAAACAGTTATATAAATTTACTGTGATCCTACATGATTACTTATTTATATTATTATGCCCTAATCATATGCAGTGTACTCTGCATATAAAGATCCGCAGCAAGTTCATGCTACGATCCCACCGTACAAGACTTAGCGACACACCCGGGAAATGCTAAGTCTGACGCCAACCCTGCTCTGCTACAGGACCCCTGGATCTCCGGCCAGAAACATAGGCTCTACGGCCTCAATGCACAACCACGTGTGCTCCAGACTCCTCCTTTAACCTGAGTACACCAGCGGAGGGTCTCACAGGGTTACCTTCGTGACACAAGCACGAATGGTGTTAGATAACCAAGTTTTCTTTTTCCCAGTGCCATCGTGACACACGCACGATTGTTGTTAGACACTGCCTCTCTTTCCTTGTTTGTCCGTGACACAAGCACGGATGATGTTGCAACACGAGTTTCACCCCTAAGTAACAGACCTTCCTTTAGGGGTTCTACGGTGTTAGGGCACCTAGGTCTATTAACCGATTAACAAATAACATTTAAACAGGAAAATCACATTTCATGCATAATGCACAATCTAAATAACACATGAAGAAAATATATATCCTTTATCATCATTAAACATGATTCAGTATCATTTATCCAGTTTCGATGCTAAACATCTATTTTGAAATCAGTAAATACATTGCAACTATAATACATGAAATTTCATCATTTTCACTATGCATATTAAGTATTTCAAGTTCCAATGAAACTAACATACTCTAATTTTTATGTACTACACTGTTTAGAAGTTATACTAACTGATGCAGAGGCAATTCAACATTTAAATTGAGTTAATTAATGATTACTGAATGAACTACTATTCACTCTTCTGGAACTCGGCCGACCAATCTGGGAACTCGGCCGATTGGCCGGAAACTCGGCCGATCCACTCTAGGCAACTCGGCCGATCGGCTGACAACTCGGCCGATCAGTCTACAATCTCGGCCGATTGGAACCCTGTTCGATTTCCTTATAAAGGAAACTCGGTCGAATCTTACCAAATTGGGCCGATCGGAATGCTGACCCTGCAATAAAACAGTAACTAGCATCTTAACCCAAAAGAAAATCTAAGGATAGCTCGATCAAAAGCTAAGTCTTAAGCTAAGACTACGAATTCATGATTTGGACCTTAAGTCGAAGTCAGAATTACCTATCCTTAATGCTTCTTACGCCCAGGTTGTTCCTAGTCGGTCATGCTGCTGCAAACAGCAGCTCCTTCATGCACAGGTTGAAGATGGTGTCCGTTCTTGGTGCTAGATGCAGATATGGCTACGGATTCCAGATGGGACCTCCATGCCGAGGTCATGGTCGGCGATTCGAGGTGTTTGTCGTGCCCAAAAGGGCCCCTGGCCGGCACCGTAGCTTTCTGCTCCGAACAGCAGCTGCTACTGCTGCTCTGGTTGGGGGTGACACCCCTACTGCTTGGGCGCCGTTCGTTGGTGGTTGGGCACCGCTTCTTGGTGCTTGAGGTGAAGAAGAGCGTTGGCGACACGCTGCTGGCCGCTGGCCGACGCAAAGGGGCCAAGACACCCACCCTTCCTCTACTAGCCCGCCGATCGAGAGTTGCTGGTCGTGCTACTGTGCAGCACCACGTCTGTAGGTAAGGCATGAGCTAGGGCTAGCCAGATGAAGAAGGAAGGAAGGAGAGGAGTGGGCGGAGGTAGGGCGCTGCTGGTCGGAGGTGAGGATGCTTGAATCGGCCATCGTCCCCCCCCTCCAGCTGCTGGTCGAGCAGACAGGTTGGGTGTCGGTTAGACGGTGCCCTGGTTCGTTGCTTGGTTGGGGAATAAATGAGATAAGGGAATGGGGGTGACCGACCCACTTAAAGAAGTAATAAATGGGAAAATTGCATCTCAAGTCCAAGAAAACTAAAAAGGCTATAACGTTTTCCTCGAGGGTCCGATTCAAATGATTCTTCTTGCAAACTCTCAAGCACGAGATTATCTATCATCCTAAGGCATAAAATTATGTTAGCTAGCTTGTCACAACTGGTCAAATCACTAATTGCAACAGTGAGTACTCAACTCAACTTAATTAACTAATTAATCAACATTGATATCATTAGTCGCCTCAGGTGATTCAAACTCAACTATTGATTCACATATTAACTTATTTTGATTATCCATGATATTTAATTTGATACTCAACACTAATTGAGATGTCTTCACGTAATTCAAGGTATTTGTTAGTTAATCATGGAGTGGGTCATAACACATATAGTCTAGATGAGAGAGTTTAGATGATAGATTTGGTCTCTACAGTTGTCTAGTGCTATGATAAAGGTTAGGCTAGTAAGTAGACTAGATGACCTAAGTTGATGAGGACGATAATGATAATGATGACGATGATGATGATGATGACAATCATGATGATGATGATGATGATGATGATGATGATGACGACGACAATGATGATAATGACGTCGGTGTTGATTATATAAGCTTGCTTATATATAACCAAAAGTTTGTTTTTTGGAATGGTCGAGTATGCTTTGATGACATGAGATGAGTTTTGACCATGCCACACTATCTACTCTAGAATCGTGTTTGATGTATGTGACTTGGTTGATGTGCTAAACATAGCTAGTGGGTTGGCATGCTTGCTTATTCCTATTCATGTATATGTTGGGATACGACATGTAAGATATGGTTTGGGAGAAACATATGACTCAGTCTACTTACAAATAAGGACCTCTAGCATTGGACATACAAAAAGGGTGACTTCTTGATATGAGTCAACCAATACGCGAGAAGGTCAAAGTACCAAACATCCAAAATATACATGAAATGTTGAAAATATGAATGATGACACACATGATGATGAGTCCCTAGCTAGAATACTTTTTAAGTATATCAATTGAATCACCTAGTGTAAGATTTCCATGAATATGTTGAAATTAGGTTTCCCATGAAATGATCTAAACCTAGATAAAGAAGCAATTGAATCAGTACATGATGTGTGATCTCCATGATGAGCCTCATACTCATGTTATTGGTTGTATATAAATAATCTAGTAGTGGATCCTAATTTTGATGGTTGGGTAGAAAGTTTTTGTTATGGGTAGATGGTTTTGATTAACATGTCTTGTTGGACATAGATAGGTTTTAGATTGAGTGGATCAAGCTTGTGGAGCTCTTTCTATACACAAGTGAGATAATGTTATCCCTAAGAATAATACATGATATGTTAAAAGAATCTCACTTAAGCTAAATTTTTAATATATGTATGATAAACAACTCTCATAAGCTAGATCTAATATGAAATCATACCTTGTATAAAAGATGTAGATTTGAAACTCAAAACTGATATGATGATGCCTTAAGATCTTTTGTAGAATAATCATGAAGATAATGTTGTAGTTTATTACCAAAAATGAAAAATCATGAACATAATTGAGGATAGTTAGTAGCATCATGGAGGAAAAAAACCCATGCATGTAAATTATAACTTGATTACAATATAAGGGTAATGATAATACCAATTCAAAATCATGATGATGACATGTCACTTGAGGAATTGACAACATAGAGTTTTGATAACATACCTTGGAATTTATGAGTACGTGAAAAAAACTAATGTGGAAGGGATAAGGGTTATGTAACCTTAATGTCAACATGATTCCATATTATGACAAAGCACCAACTATTAAGTATGTTTTATTAATGGGTGACTCCTTGATGATGATAACATATGTGTGCACCGCATGAAAGGGGGATGCCTTGACACCTATATCGTGGTCAAATTAACATGATGAATGTTGACCTTGACCTTTGGCTATGATCGTGGATGAATTGCAAGGATGAAATTTCTTTTAAGGAGGGAAGGATGTGATAATTTGACTCTTTCTCTCTACCTTTATGCATATTTCACTCCAATTGAGACTCAAGTTACTAATTTGGATATTAATTTCATATATTGAGTTTTATGGTGCTCCAATGAAGTCACTTCAATGACCAATTTTGCATGGTGCAACAATAATTAGAAATATTTAACATCACCTCATACTTTAAAATTTCATACCCTTGCAACTGAAATTAAACCTCATGAATAAGGTCTTATTATTCTATTATTTATCTCATATTTTAGAGATTTAAATTATGAGTCTATCGACACAAAGATCTCCTGAATCAGACTTCTAGAGGACAATTTATGAACGTACACAAATGAGTCAAATAAACTTGTCTTCTAGCTAATTTAATTGAGATTTAAACCTTGTTGGTCCCACTTAGTCATGGCCCAACCGATTTCCTAGTTTGGGTAGGAGCAACACCTCGCCACTGTTGGATCACCCTTGGATCATGATAGACCTATCCATTCAACGCCTCTCCCTCATCTTCTTTGTTGGTCCGTACTATTGCACCTGATATAGCAGGCCACTTTAATGACAGCCAATAGGCTTTGACCTTGATGATTTTGAGCAATCATAACTTGTTTCGAATCTGCCCCAACTTCCTCTCCCCCCCTTATTTCCCCTCACTACCCTAGTTGTGTGGTTCTTCTTTGCCTCTTATCGTCCTTCTCAAGCTAACCCTAGCCGCCATGTAATGGTATCTTTAGGCGCCGCCACCTAGGAGCTCCTCAGCCACATCCATGGTAGCAATCAGCTTTGCTGGCTGAATGCCAAGAGGGATAACTTCCTCTCATGGCTGATGCGACCCTTCTCTCCCCATATGCAAAAAGATCTAGTGGATAGGAGTTGTGGCACCACCATAACCAAGAAGGTAGGGTGTGATGCTGGAGGGCTAGAAGTAGCCACACAACCCCCCTCAGTCTATGCTGGACCTGGGATCTGAAGAGTCATGGACCACAATGGTTGTTGAATAGTTGCTAGCAATGCTGGTGAGCAGTTAAAGATGGTGGTCGACTGTGGGTCTTCGATTGAAAAGGATGGATGATCGATCATGTCATGTTGGCACAATGTGCATGGTCCATAGGATCATCCCTCTGTGGCACAAATTTATCGAACGATAATCACGTAAACCCTTGTCTACCTTTCTCTAAAATCACTGTGGGCTCTGATCTCCAAACCATGACATAAACACGATTAAAACTTAACGGAAGTGATTCGATAATCAGCGGAAGACAAAAATCACGGGAAATTAAAACTTTTAAGACAAGAGCTTGAATCCATAAAAACTTCTTTCATAAAGACAGATAAACTGTTTACATCTCAGGATAATTACTTCTTGAGTAATTATATACATCAAGATACAAAATCTCAAGATCACATAACAAAAGACTCCAAGACCTGAGAGTACAAAGGACACATAGGACTGACTCTAACTACACCATATGGCAAGATAATCTCCACCTGAGATTCTACTACTGCTCCTGGTGCTGCTGCTGCTGAGACTGATCACCTGTAGGCTGGTTCCTTCGTCTCCGACGTCCACCTAAAAGTTGAAGTCTACGGGGTGAGACAATTTTACATAATTGTCCCAGCGAGAGTTATAACTCTCCGCCAGAAGCTTTAATATAACATCAAAGAATATCTTAAGCAATAAAGCCTTCAAGGTATTAGATAACAGTTGTAGCTATAACCAAGAACTCAACATTTATGAGGTATGAAGAAATATAAGCACTATTACAGTGTAACATTAATAAACTAACTTGGAGTTATCTCTAAAAAGTATATTACATGGTTGATTATGTTTTACAAACAACATTATGCCCTGTGGAGATGAGGCATACCACTCATACTCCAACTGATCGCTGAGAAGTCACATCAGTATCATACATAGGTCATCAAGAGAGCCGGATTCTCATGACCTTCACCTTCCTCAGTCAGTAAGAGGATCACTTGTAGGACATCTCGTGTCTCTACTACTATAGCTCACCAGGGTAAACTGGTCCTTCGCTATTCTAGAGTCACAGTGGCGTTCTGTACTCTCTTCGTCATCAGGAGATTTCATGTTTATCTCCACTGATACGGATATCTGTGTTTTCTTTGTCATCAGGAGGTTTCATGTTTACCTACCACTGATACGGTATGGAATTATAGTGAAGGATGGATGGATTACACTTCTACATCACTGTCCTACACTAGGATGTAAGGTTCTACACATCCATGTACCCCACATACTCAAAAGTATGTGCTCCAGGAGTTCCCTGAGGAAAACCTGTTTCACCATCACTTGATCTCTGACAATGATGGATCTATGATCAGGGCTCTACATTATACTTGATTTGTTAGGTACATTCAGTATTCTTTAACAACATACATTGTTCTCCAAACAATAACAGTAGCATAACAGCTATAAAGGAAGAATACTAAATGTAACATGCCTAACTCATATCAATCATAATTTCTCATCATACTCATCACAAGTCATCTCTAAAGCATGACTTTGATGGTATTCATGGCTCTTACAGCCCATTAACTCATGGGATGCCACTGACTGGGCATCAAGTTACTTTTCTTATTCATAAGGCTAACAACATGCCTTCAATGAATATAACATCAATATCCATACCAGGATAAGATCACCTTCATATCAGAACCTGCATGGTTAATTCAACTGATAAAGGTAATACAAAAATAAGGAATACATTTCCCACTCTTATCATAACAGTTAACTCCTCTGATTCTCATCAATTGGAGTTTAATACTCATTTGCATGCCATTACCCTTGAATTAGGGTTTACTATTCACATTACATGTCATCACCCTTGAATTAGGGTTTACTATTCACATTACATTGAATTGAACTCATAACATCATCATGTATGAGTATCATTATCATTGATGCTCTCAGATTAGTTACAGATTCATCATTCATCATAATTAGGGTTTCTATGACTTCACACAGGTGGATCATACCCTAATTATGCACATTCATGTGTATTGAAGGTTCTTTAATTGAGTTTCCACCTAAAAAAAGGTACTTTCTCTCTCTAGAAGTACTTTCTCTCTCTAGAAGTACTTTCTCTCTCCTCATACTAGTAGAGGGTGATAACACCACTCTAGATCAGGTTGGATTAAGTCATCATAGGCTAACATAGCCAAAAACATCACCACCATGTGATTAGGGTTTGATCTGATCAAGGTATTACTCAATTGACCCTTCAAGGGTATTTTGGTAATTTACCCCATTGATCATCATCATGGTCAAGTCATTAGTCAATTAATCCCTTAATGTCCTAGGTTATCATTAGGGTTTAGATTAGGGCATAATTGATCCATTTATATCTTCAAATGATTGAGTGAAGTCAACCTTGAATCACCTTGATCGATCTCAACCATCAACCTCCAATTGGTTTGAGATCGTTTGAAAGAGTTGACCGTTTAGCCAATTTTGACTTCCAAGACCGCGAAGGTGTGTTGACTGTTTGCTCTATTTTGACTTTTCAAGACTGCGAGCCCTCATCTTACTCCAAGACCGCGAGCCTTCATCTTACTCCAAGACCGCGAGCCTTCAACTTGGTTTCAAGACAGTGAAGGTTATGTAGACCGTTTGCTCACCTTTAACCTCAAGAACACGAGGCCCCTCACGGTCTTGAGACTGCGAGCCCTCTCACGGTCTTGAGACCACGAGCCCTCTCATGGTCTTGAGACCGCGAGGCTCACATGGTCTCAACCGCTTGGACCATCAACAAAGTTCAATGGTTACAACCGATGATGTCAACCAATGTTGAAGCCCTCAAAAGGTCAACGCCATGGTGACCACTTATGGATTTGGTCAATTAAGATTATGCTTAACCAATTGGTCATTCAATTGACCCTCAATTGTTGACCAATTAGGGTTGAAGTCGATTCAATTAGGGTCTATCAATGTTCACCCATCAACACTCAACAATGTGTATCAACACAAGGTTGAACCCTTCAATTGAGCTCCAATTGGGCCCAAAATTGGCCCAAACGGTCTTGAGATCATGTGGGTGGACCCCACATGGTCTTGAGACCGTTTTCCCAAGATTTCATGAAAATCTAATGTGATTTGATAGGGGTTGAACCATGATTGAGTCACAAAATCAGAATTTTGATTAATTGATAACTTATTGCAATTGGGTCCTTAATTGATCAAATTAGCTTAACCCTAGACCTTCAAACGGTCTTGGGTGATTGTCCTCTCGGTCTTGAGACTGTTTGGATGACCCCCAAACGGTCTTGAGACCTTTTAGGTCAATCAACCCTAAAAACCCTAATTAAGTCACCATAATTTCAGTACTGATTTCATCTAGGGTTAGCCCTAGTAATCACCCTTCAACTCTTAGCTCGTTTGGAATTAGACCATCAAACTTGGTGAGTTGTTAACTAACATAATTGTGAACAGTAATTTCATATGGTCAAAGCTTTGTCAACGACCTTACACGGTCTTGAGACCGTTTTCCCAAAAAGGAAATTTCAGACCGTTTAAAAATCAGGTATAAATTCAATTAAAGTTGTTACTTAAAAAGGCCATATGTCCTGATTCCTTTGGAGTTAACCTCTCAATTGTTGAGGGTGATTATCCTACATAATTAGGAACATATGTCTTATACGGTCCACGCTCGGTCAACGGGTCCAAACGGTCATGAAGACCGTTTGCCCTCTCGCGGTCCAGAGACCGTTTGCTCACCTCGCGGTCCTGAGACCGAGAGAGCAAGTTAGGGAGACCGTTTAAGAAAGTGAAAAGCGGTGGGTTTTTCTTGGAAATCACGCCTTCATCTCCTAGATCAAGAACAGTATGGATATCCAACGGATTTGCTTGCAAGGTAGCAAAGAAAAGTAGGGAACATGAAGAACTATCATCTAACCGCATAAAAGAGATGTATATAGTAAAGCATGGGTTTAGAGTTATAAAACCCGCCTAAAGCTTGCTCCTTGAGCTCCAAGCTTTCAAGCTCCAAGCTCTAATGGCTTCCTTGAGCTCTCATAGGTTGGCCAAGGTGAAAACTCCAAGGAAAGACGAAAAGAGATGGCTAGAAAGGTAGAGTTTCGTGAGTTAGCCATGAAATTGACCTTAAATCCGAGTTCTGGCCATGGAATTTAGGCAAAAGAAGGTCCCAAACCTACCTTGCACCCTTGGTCGTTCCTCTTGAGCTCCAAGACAGTCCTTAGTCGGCCAAGCAAGGGAAAACAGTGATATGCACGAAGGAAAGGTTCCTTTGCTTGAGAGGTAAAGTGTATATATACTTGGGTGGGGTTTCATTAAAGGCCCATAAGTTTCCCCTAATTCCAACTAGGTCCTTCCTTCATTACTTGCTCGTCCCTTCCTCTTTATTCTAAGGACAAACCTTCTCTTAAGGTCTAGAAAAAGAGGCAAAGAAGATCAATCTAATACTAAGGTACATACATAAAGAGCTATTGCACATATACCCTGATTATTCAATCACAAGGTATATTTCATAACTTGATCATTCAATTGAGGTGACTTCCTCATCATTTCTTCTCTAAATGATGGCAAGAGTCTTAAAAGATACATTAGATGATATATTTTTACAAATTGCATCCCTTAATTTGGGTAAATTGCATTTTACCCCAAATTCGGGTTTCAAGCACCGGGATTGCTTCCACAGCTGCACCTTGGTGCCCAAGCTTGGGAAATCCCTCAAACTTTACCAAAAAGATTCTCATGATGTCTCAACATTAGAGGAACATCTCATCATGTCCAAATTGCAAGCTAACCCTTTCAACTGGGTAAATTTCACATAGGTCCCTGTATATCAAAACAATGCTACAACTTTAAATAAAAAGGAGCAAATACTGAAATATATGTTTCTGAGAAATTTAATTACATGCTCAGAGTTAATCACAAAGATTTAATTACATATTTAGGCAAAACACCTAGGGTTAAATCATAGCCCAGGTCAGGGATGTTACAAATTATCCACCCCTTATAAGGATTTCGTCCCCGAAATCGATAAGACATATTAAGAGAAAAGGGCAGGATACTTCCTTCTCATCTCATCCTCTAACTCCCAAGTGGCTTCTTTAACACCACGATGGTTCCATAGAACTTTTACAAGACTTATATCTTTCTTCTTTAACTTTTTAATTCTTTTATCAAGGATTGACACTGGTCCTTCCTCATAGGATATATCATCATTCAATTCTACTTCCATGGGTTGTAGAACTGACTCGGTGTCTGGGTGACATTTCTTCAACATAGAAATGTGAAATACAGGGTCTAACCTCTGTAACTCAGGGGGCAGTTCTAGTCTATATGCTACCTTTCCAATCCGTTCAATGATTGGATAAGGCCCCATAAATCTAGGAGCTAACTTCCCTTTCCTTCCAAAACGAAGGACTCCTTTCCAAGGCGAGACCTTGAGATACACTCTGTCTCCAACCTGGAACTCTAAGGGTCTACGACATTTGTCAGCATAAGATTTCTGCCTATCCTGTGCAGTCTTAATCTTTTGTTGTATTACTTTAATCTTTTCTGTGGTCCGCTGCACAAGATCAGGACCCAACAACTGATGTTCACCAGTCTCAAACCAACACAGAGGTGATCTACAACGTCTACCATACAAGGCTTCATAAGGTGCCATATCAATACTATCCTGATAGCTATTGTTATAGGCAAACTCTATCAAGCTTAGGTGTAGATCCCAACTTCCGGTGAACTGGAGAACACATGCTCTCAACAGGTCTTCTAAGGTCTGTATGGTACTTTCCGACTGTCCATCAGTCTGCGGATGAAAGGCCGTACTAAACCTCAACTTGGTGCCTAAGGCTCGGTGTAACTGTTCCCAAAAATGACTCGTAAACTGAGGACCTCTGTCAGAAACTATTGTGACAGGAACTCCGTGCAAACGCACTATCTCTTAAACATATAACTCTGATAACCTTTCAGCAGAATAGGTTGTTTTGACAGGTAAGAAATGTGCTGTCTTAGTCAACCTATCAACAATTACCCAAATGGAATCATGTCCTTTGCTTGTCTTGGGTAGGCCAACAACAAAGTCCATGGTCACATGGTCCCACTTCCACTGTGGTATGGGTAAAGGTTGCATTGTCTCTGTAGGCTTCTGGTGTTCAGCTTTAACTTGCTGACACACAGGACACCTCAGAACAAATTCTGCAACATCCTTCTTCATTCTAGGCCACCAATACAAATCTTTCAAATTCCGATACATCTTGGTGCTCCCTGGATGCATAGCATACATGGAAGAATGAGCTTCTTCCAGGATTAACTTCCTCAAGTTGTCCACATCCGACACTATCATCCTTCCATTATAACAAGCTACTTGATCCTCTGAGTCATGGAAACCATCTCGCTTTTCATCTCCATACTCAGATCTAATCTGTTGAACTACAGCATCACCTAGCTGTGCTTCCTTAATCTGCTCTCTTAGGGTAGGTTTAATATGCATCTCAGCTAACAGACCGGCTAACAATGACACTTTCAACTGTACATTGTCTTGCCTTAAAGAGATAAGCATATCTCTCCTAGAGCATACTAAAGAGTTTAGTTGTGCTCTATTCATGGTTGATGTTGCTGATTTCCTACTCAAGGCATCTGCAACAACATTGGCCTTGCCTGGATGATAATCAATTGTACAGTCGTAGTCCTTGATTAACTCCATCCAGCGACGTTGCCTCATGTTGAGCTCATGCTGAGAGAAGATATACTTAAGGTTTTTGTGGTCTGTGAAAATCTGGAATGTCTCTCTGTAGAGATAATGTCTCCAGGTCTTCAAAGCATGAACCACAACAGATAACTCCAGATCGTGTGTCGGATAATTCTCCTCGTGTTTCTTAAGCTGTCGGGAAGCAAAAGAAATCACTTGTTTATCCTGCATCAACACACATCCTAGTCCATTCTTGGAAGCATCACAGAAAACTACATATCCTTTTCCTTGTCCAGGTAGCACTAGCACAGGTGCACTTGTCAACCTCTCCTTCAACAACTGGAAAGACTGTTGACACTTATCATTCCAAGAAAAAGGAACATCCTTCCGGGTCAACTTGGTCAAAGTTAAGGCTATAGAACTAAAGTTCTTAATGAACCTTTGATAATAGCCAGCTAACCCCAAGACTCTTCGAATCTCCGTCGGTGTCTTCGGTTGTTCCCACTGTAGAACAGATTCTACTTTCGTAGGGTCAACACGAATTCCCAAGGCGGATATCACATGACCAAGAAAAGATACCTCCGGTAGCCAAAACTCACACTTGCTAAACTTAGCATACAACTTATGTTCTCTTAGCAAGGTCAAAGCTTGGCGAAGATGCTGCTCATGCTGCTGAGCATCCTTACTGTAGATCAAAATGTCATCTATGAAGACGACAACACACTGATCAAGGAAAGGTCGAAAAACTCTATTCACGAGTTCCATAAATGCAGCTGGTGCATTGGTTAGTCCAAACGACATAACCGTGAACTCATAGTGACCATACCTTGTCCTAAAGGCAGACTTGGATATGTCACTATCCTTAATACAGAGTTGATGATATCCAGACCTCAGGTCTATCTTTGAAAAGACTGTTGCACCACACAACTGGTCAAAGAGATCATCAATCCTCAGTAGAGGGTACTTATTCTTTATTGTTACTTTATTGAGTTGTTTGTAGTCGATGCACAACCGCATTGACCCATCTTTCTTTTTAACAAACAAGACCGGAGCACCCCAAGGTGAAGTACTCGGTCGGATAAAACCTCTCTCAAGTAACTCTTGAAGCTGTTTCTTGAATTCTGCCATCTCGGCAGGCGCCATTCTATACGGAGTCTGAGCTATGGGTTTCGTATCTGGGATCAGATTGATTTCAAAATCAATCTCCCGAGGTGGTGGTATACCAGGAAGTTCTTCAGGAAACACATCTTCAAATTCCCTGACTATAGGAACTTTAACAGGATTGGAACTTTCCTTGGTAACATCTACCACATGGGCTAAGAATGCATAACATCCTTGCCTCAACAGCTTATCAGCAACCATGGCTGATACAAGACAGGTGGGCAGAATCTTTCTTTCACCTTGAAAGATCCAGGTGTTGCTTTCATAAGCAAACACAGCCAACTTGGACTCACAATCCAAGACAACTCTATACCTTTCCAAGGTATCCATCCCAAGGATTATATCAAATCCTTGCATGTCAAGTGGTATAAGATCCACTTGAATGTGATGGTCAGAAAAGAAGAGGATGCAGGGAGAATATACCTCCTGCAAAACGGCAGACCCACTCAACGGAGTCTCCAACAACAAACTATCTATCCTATGACTAACAGTCACATTGCAGTTACGAATCACTTCACGAGTGATGAAAGAGTGTGTAGCACCTGGATCAATCAGAACAGATACAACACAGGATGTAGACATATCAGAATATAAAAGTTCCATCTAACCTTCCACTACCCGTGGATTGACTACTGCTTCAGGTGGGTTCATAGCATAGAACCTCGCAGTCGCCTGGTGTTGAGGTGGTGCTGATGATCCAGCTTGAGATGCTTGTCCACGTCCTCGAGCTGCTCCTTGATGTTGTCTATTCTGAGATCCCTGTTGATTCTGTCTCGGAGGTTGTTGTGTCACACTAGCAGGCCTAGAACGGCAATCCTTCCTCAAGTGTCCCACCTTACCACAGCTATAGCAACTCCTCTCCTATTGTTGTGGTCTGGGTGGTCCAGTGACTGACACAGATGCAAAACTGTGCATCCCTTGCAGCGGTTGACTCCATCCTCTACCTCTGCTTGGTGTCCATTGAGTTTGAAAACTTGATCTGGGTGGTGGAGGGTTAGGTGCAGAGAATCTAGGTTTCTTGGAATCCCTAGATGAAGAACCCTGGAACTGTGGATATCTTTTATGGGTTTGTCTCTTCTCAACCACAGATCTCTCTATCCTTCGGACTGACTCAACGAAGGTAGAGAATCTCTCTCGATTCTCTAAGGTAGATACAGGGGTTGACATATCAGAATTCAAACCCTTCTCGAATCTTCTGATTCTTTCCTCATCCGTAGCAGCCATGTGCAGACAGAACCGCAACAACTCCATGAACTTAGCTTCATACTCGCTAATGTTCATCATACCCTGCCTTAGTTTCTCGAACTGAGAGATCTTCTCATCTAGGAAGGTCTTTGGAAAATATCTATTGATAAATTCCCGACGAAACTCTTCCCATGAGAACTCTACTCCAGGTCTCTTCTGCTCTTCCATGTTCCACCAGTGACCAGCATTGCCTTTGAGAAGATAGACAGCATGTCTAACCTTCTCAGCTTCCGGAATCATAAGAATCCTGAAAGCCTTCTCCAACTCTGTCAACCATAAGTCAGCATCTGCAGGGTCGGCAGTTCCGAAGTACTCGGTAGCTCCGACACGACAAAGTCGTTCGAACGTCTTACCGATACCTTGTGCTTCATGCTGGACAGGTGCCCTAGATGCAGGAATGGGCATCCTATCGGTTATATGTGTCATGGCAGTCATGAACTGCCCGAACATCGTCTGTACAGCTGGGTTACTCATGTCAGCTGGGTCGAATTGGGGTGGCTCTCTTGGTGACTCAGGTGCAGGTTGTTCTATTCTCGGAACCCTTGCACCGCCTCGAGGTGCACTAGCACTACTCTCTGCCACGTACTCATCGTGATGTTCTGACATCCTTAGGTATCTTCTTCTTCTGAGGAGTAGAAGATTCTATTAGATAAGGAAGGAGTACTAAAGATAGACTCGACATCCTAAGTCCTATGCCTCTGTAGACTCAACTGACCTAGGGCTCTGATACCACTAATTATGGGCTCTGATCTCCAAACCATGACATAAACATGATTAAAACTTAACGGAAGCGATTCGATAATCAGCGGAAGACAAAAATAACGGGAAATTAAAACTTTGAAGATAAGAGATTGAATCCATAAAAACTTCTTTCATAAAGAGAGATAAACTGTTTACATCTCAGGATAATTACTTCTTGAGTAATTATATACATCAAGATACAAAATCTCAAGATCACATAACAAAAGACTCCAAGACCTGAGAGTACAGAGGACACATAGGACTGAATCTAACTACACCATATGGCAGGATAATCTCCACCTGAGATTCTACTACTGCTCCTGGTGCTGCTGCTGCTGAGACTGATCACTTGTAGGCTGGTTCCTTCGTCTCCGACGTCCACCTAAAAGTTGAAGTCTATGAGGTGAGACAATTTTACATAATTGTCCCAGTGAGAGTTATAACTCTCCGCCAGAAGCTTTAATATAACATCAAAGAATATCTTAAGCAATAAAGCCTTCAAGGTATTAGATAATAGTTGTAGCTATAACCAAGAACTCAACATTTATGAGGTATGAAGAAATATAAGCACTATTACAGTGTAACATTAATCAACTAACTTGGAGTTATCTCTAACAAGTATATTACGTGGTTGATTATGTTTTACAAACAACATTATGCCCTGTGGAGATGAGGCATACCACTCATACTCCAACTGATCGCTGAGAAGTCACATCAGTATCATACATAGGTCATCAAGAGAGCCGGATTCTCATGACCTTCACCTTCCTCAGTCAGTAAGAGGATCACTTGTAGGACATCTCGTGTCTCTACTACTATAGCTCACCAGGGTAAACTGGTCCTTCGCTATTCTAGAGTCACAGTGGCGTTCTGTACTCTCTTCGTCATCAGGAGATTTCATGTTTATCTCCACTGATACGGATATCTGTGTTTTCTTTGTCATCAGGAGGTTTCATGTTTACCTACCACTGATACGGTATGGAATTATAGTGAAGGATGGATGGATTACACATCTACATCACTTTCCTACACTAGGATGTAAGGTTCTACACATCCATGTACCCCACATACTCAAAAGTATGTGCTCCAGGAGTTCCCTGAGGAAAACCTGTTTCACCATCACTTGATCTCTGACAATGATGGATCTATGATCAGGGCTCTACATTATACTTGATTTGTTAGGTACATTCAGTATTCTTTAACAACATACATTGTTCTCCAAACAATAACAGTAGCATAACAGCTATAAAGGAAGAATACTAAATGTAACATGCCTAACTCATATCAATCATAATTTCTCATCATACTCATCACAAGTCATCTCTAAAGCATGACTTTGATGGTATTCATGGCTCTTACAGCCCATTAACTCATGGGATGCCACTGACTGGGCATCAAGTTACTTTTCTTATTCATAAGGCTAACAACATTCCTTCAATGAATATAACATCAATATCCATACCAGGATAAGATCACCTTCATATCAGAACCTGCATGGTTAATTCAACTGATAAAGGTAATACAAAAATAAGGAATACATTTCCCACTCTTATCATAACAGTTAACTCCTCTGATTCTCATCAATTGGAGTTTAATACTCATTTGCATGCCATTACCCTTGAATTAGGGTTTACTATTCACATTACATGTCATCACCCTTGAATTAGGGTTTACTATTCACATTACATTGAATTGAACTCATAACATCATCATGTATGAGTATCATTATCATTGATGCTCTCAGATTAGTTAAAGATTCATCATTCATCATAATTAGGGTTTCTATGACTTCACACAGGTGGATCATACCCTAATTATGCACATTCATGTGTATTGATGGTTCTTTAATTGAGTTTCCACCTAAAAAAAGGTACTTTCTCTCTCTAGAAGTACTTTCTCTCTCTAGAAGTACTTTCTCTCTCCTCATACTAGTAGAGGGTGATAACACCACTCTAGATCAGGTTGGATTAAGTCATCATAGGCTAACATAGCCAAAAACATCACCACCATGTGATTAGGGTTTGATCTGATCAAGGTATTACTCAATTGACCCTTCAAGGGTATTTTGGTAATTTAACCCATTGATCATCATCATGGTCAAGTCATTAGTCAATTAATCCCTTAATGTCCTAGGTTATCATTAGGGTTTAGATTAGGGCATAATTGATCCATTTATATCTTCAAATGATTGAGTGAAGTCAACCTTGAATCACCTTGATCGATCTCAACCATCAACCTCCAATTGGTTTGAGATCGTTTGAAAGAGTTGACCGTTTAGCCAATTTTGACATCCAAGACCGCGAGGGTGTGTTGACCATTTGCTCTATTTTGACTTTTCAAGACCGCGAGCCCTCATCTTACTCCAAGACCACGAGCCTTCATCTTACTCCAAGACCGCGAGCCTTCAACTTGGTTTCAAGACCGCGAAGGTTATGTAGACCGTTTGCTCACCTTTAACCTCAAGACCGTGAGGCCCCTCACAGTCTTGAGACCACGAGCCCTCTCACGGTCTTGAGACCAAGAGCCGTCTCATGGTCTTGAGACCGCGAGGCTCACATGGTCTCAACCGCTTGGACCATCAACAAAGTTCAATGGTTACAACCGATGATGTCAACCAATGTTGAAGCCCTCAAAAGGTCAAAGCCATGGTGACCACTTATGGATTAGGTCAATTAATATTATGCTTAACCAATTGGTCATTCAATTGACCCTCAATTGTTGACCAATTAGGGTTGAAGTCGATTCAATTAGGGTCTATCAACGTTCACCCATCAACACTCAACAATGTGTATCAACACAAGGTTGAACCCTTCAATTGAGCTCCAATTGGGCCCAAAATTGGCCCAAACGGTCTTGAGATCATGTGTGTGGACCCCACATGGTCTTGAGACCGTTTTCCCAAGATTTCATCAAAATCTAATGTGATTTGATAGGGGTTGAACCATGATTGAGTCACAAAATCAGAATTTTGATTAATTGATAACTTATTGCAATTGGGTCCTTAATTGATCAAATTAGCTTAACCCTAGACCTTCAAACGGTCTTTGGTGATTGTCCTCTCGGTCTTGAGACTGTTTGGATGACCCCTAAATGGTCTTGAGACTGTTTAGGTCAATCAACCCTAAAAACCCTAATTAAGTCACCATAATTTCAGTACTGATTTCATCTAGGGTTAGCCCTAGTAATCACCCTTCAACTCTTAGCTCGTTTGGAATTAGACCATCAAACTTGGTGAGTTGTTAATTAACATAATTTTGAACAGTAATTTCATATGGTCAAAGCTTGGTCAACGACCTTACACGGTCTTGAGACCGTTTGCCCAAAAAGGCAATTTCAGACCGTTTAAAAATCAGGAATAAATTCAATTAAAGTTGTTACTTAAAAAGGCCATATCTCCTGATTCCTTTGGAGTTAACCTCTCCGTTTTTGAGGGTGATTAGAATACGTAATTAGGAACAGATTTCTTATACGGTCCACGCTCGGTCAACGGGTCCAAACGGTCGTGAAGACCGTTTTCCCTCTCACGGTCCAGAGATCGTTTGCTCACCTCGCGGTCCTGAGACCGAGAGAGCAAGTTAGGGAGACCGTTTAAGAAAGTGAAAAGCGGTGGGTTTTTCTTGGAAATCACGCCTTCATCTCATAGCTCAAGAACAGTACGGATATCCCACAGATTTGCTTGCAAGGTAGCAAAGAAAAGTAGGGAACATGAAGAACTATCATCTAACCGCATAAAAGAGATGTATATAGTAAAGCATGGGTTTAGAGTTATAAAACCCGCCTAAAGCTTGCTCCTTGAGCTCCAAGCTTTCAAGCTCCAAGCTCTAATGGAGTCCTTGAGATCTCATAGGTTGGCCAAGGTGAAAACTCCAAGGAAAGATGAAAAGAGATGGCTAGAAAGGTAGAGTTTCGTGAGTTAGCCATGAAATTGACCTTAAATCCGAGTTCTGACCATGGAATTTAGGCAAAAGAACGTCCCAAACCTACCTTGCACCCTTGGTCGTTCCTCTTGAGCTCCAAGAGAGTCCTTAGTCGGCCAAGCAAGGGAAAACAGTGATATGCATGAAGGAAAGGTTCCTTTGCTTGAGAGGTAAAGTGTATATATACTTGGGTGGGGTTTCATTAAAGGCCCATAAGTTTCCCCTAATTCCAACTAGGTCCTTCCTTCATTACTTGCTCGTCCCTTCCTCTTTATTATAAGGACAAACCTTCTCTTAAGGTCTAGAAAAAGAGGCAAAGAAGATCAATCTAATACTAAGGTACATACATAAAGAGCTATTGCACATATACCCTGATTATTCAATCACAAGGTATATTTCATAACTTGATCATTCAATTGAGGTGACTTCCTCATCATTTCTTCTCTAAATGATGGAAAGAGTCTTAAAAGATACATTAGATGATTTATTTTTACAAATTGCTTCCCTTAATTTGGGTAAATTGCATTTTACCCCAAATTAGGGTTTCAAGCACCGGGATTGCTTCCACAGCTGCACCTTGGTGCCCAAGCTTGGGAAATCCCTCAAACTTTACCAAAAAGATTCTCATGATGTCTCAACATTAGAGGAACATCTCATCATGTGCAAATTGCAAGCTAACCCTTTCAACTGGGTAAATTGCACATAGGTCCCGTTATATCAAAACAATGCTACAACTTTAAATAAAAAGGAGCAAATACTGAAATATATGTTTCTGAGAAATTTAATTACATGCTCAGAGTTAATCACAAAGATTTAATTACATATTTAGGCAAAACACCTAGGGTTAACTCATAACCCAGGTCAGGGATGTTACAATCACTATGATTTTCCTTTGCAAAATCACAACTCCTCCGTCTTAAGGCCAAAATTGATGAAATTATATATGAAATTTATCATTTCAGAAAGATCTACAACTTGGGCATAGTTTTAGATCCTAAAACCTCTTCCTTGTCCCAATTTTGATAAATATGTAATCTTTGACGATGTTGACAATATTAAGTGCATTATTATGGTAAATATTTGATCTTTGATACCCAATCTATTTCTTACACCTCAAATTAGTAAATTTTATGAAAATGGAACACTATGAAAGACGTTGTCACGGAACTGGAATCCCAGTCCCATGAACCAAATGTATACCAAAGGTGAAATGCAGAAGCATATAGCTTAGCACACATGAACTAGTAACAAGAGAAAGGAACCAACATAGACTCAACATTCAACAATTATAAATTATACAAAATGCATTATATTCATGAATTCAATTACATATTTCCATAGTCAAGGTACAAGTCATTCATGTGCACTAAATCTGGATCTTACAACAAGTACACCTAGCATAACTCACCGAGCCCATCAACCTTCTAGCCATATCTGAACCTAAAAAAAATACGAGAAACGGGTCAACACACGAGGTGTTGAGTATAGGGTAGAAAGATACATATATGTATAAGCTTTGCATAATTTGAAAAGATTTCAAGACCAAATGAACAAGAACAAACATGTTAATTGTTTAACAAAATGTGAAACCATATTTTATGTCATTTCACTCCATTATACCAACAATATCAAGCATGTTTAAGGCCTTTGACCATCTTCCCGTCGAAAGGGTCCGTAAGGGTGCTCAAGCTTAGCTAACCCTTTTATTCAAGAGGGACCTCAAGGAAGTAACCAAGAGTTAACCCTTTATCAACAATATTATAATGGAGTTCTATATATGTGTGTGTGTTCAAGTTATAAATCTGACGAGGCAAACATCGAGTAAGACATAGCAATACTACATGGCAATATTTGAGCAAATAGACAAACAAGCATACAATATATGTCTTTTCAAGCAAGAAAGCGGTAGTCATATAACTAGATAAGGTCCATACCTGATTCATAGATTCATAACCTAACATATCTTTCACCATCTAGCCACATGCCAAACCTGATTAACAACAAGATTACATATATGCATTAGATTCTCATCATTAACCTTGATTATCTTCATTTTAGGGTTTTGTAAAGCCCGGGCTCACTGCCCAAGGCTCTATTAGAGTTTCAGGAATGATGACTGGCCCCAGACCACCACTAGCCTTAACTGCACGCTTTTGTCCACTCACGCGCAAGCTAGGATCAACTTCCCGACTGGTCACGCATCCTAGTACTACTCCAAGTTGAGCACGCTTAACTATGGAGTTCTTTAGAGATGGGCTCCCAGAAAAGGAGGTGCACCTTGGTGATATGGGTAGTCCAATCATTCCTTTTAAGATAATCATATCCAAGTTCTCAAATCCTGGGATGTTACAATCTCCCCCACTTACACTCTTGACGTCCTCGTCAAGGCTCAAATATATGGCCTCATAATCTGACCCCATTTCGGTGAAGACCCACAATGGCCCATGGACACCTAGTTCTCGATCACGGAATACCAGCGCAAGGGTGGCTACATCAACCATGGACAACCCTTTCCTACATGCCTAGACTGCATGGCTCAAGACTGGCATGCCATGCCCATGTGGCCCCCACCTACTGGAGGGGTTATGGCTCTGATACCATTTGTAAAACCCAGACCCACTACCCAAGGCTCTAGTAGAGTTTCAGGAATGACGACGGGCCCCACAGACCACCACTAGCCTTAACTGCACGATTTTGTCCACTCACGCGTAAGCCAAGATCAACTTCCCGACTGGTCACCCATCCTAGTACTACTCCAAGCTGAGCATGCTTAACTATGGAGTTCTTTAGAGATGGGCTCCCAAAAAAGGAGGTGCACCTTGGTGATATGGGTAGTCCAATCATTCCTTTTAAGATCATCATATTCGAGTCCTCAAATCATGGGATGTTACAGATGTAATTACCATTTTTGATCCTTGATTGACTTTGATGCACTAATGTGACTTTTATGTGAAATTTAACCCTAGAACTTTGACCATTTGCTAATCTTGATCCATTGATTTATGAAACTCATTATAATCTTGAAATTCAGTAACCTTTTGATGATATACTACATGGATGGCCAATATCACACTACTTCTTGCTTGTTCACCTCAATTCCAATCGATGGTGGAATCTTGGTATTCCTATGCAAACAACATTTTTCGATCTCTAAAATATGTAATGTCATGATTTTAAGTGACTTTAGCGACTATGATCAACCCCTTGCTCCATGTTGATGATTGAAATCCTAAGTCCACTAATCATGACATAGTGTGACACTCATGGCTTATTTGTCTAGTTTGTGCCTCAATAGTGATATGGATCTTAATACCCCATGTTTGAAATATCTAGAGGGGAGTGAATAGAGCTTTTTGGTACTTTATAAATAATTAAAACTCAAACAAATAAGGAGGAGGAAATAGGGAAGACACTTCGACGTATAGTGGTTCCAACCTTTGAATCAAAGGTTGTCAGTCCACTACCCAAATGTCTCCAATTGGGATTTTGAAAGTGATTAATTTTATTTAGCTCTCAAGGATGTTACAATAAAATACAATCACCTTCCTTGAAGTAGCCTTCACTTGGAAGTAGGTTCAACCTTCTTGAGGTAACCTCAAGCCCTCAGAGAAGTCTTCACCTCCTTGAAGTAGCTCCACCACCTTGAGATAGCCTTCACCTAGAAGTAGCTCCAACCTCCTTTGAATCAACCTTCTTGAATTAATCTCAAGCACATCTTAAAGCCGCCTTTACCTCCTTGAAGTAGCTTCACTCAAGCTCCCTCAGGAAGCCTCCACAACTTGAAGTAGCCAAAGAGAACAAGTAGCAAAAACATGTGAATGGAGATTGGGAGAAAGCAAGTACACGAATGGAGTATTGCACTTTGATCCTATATCAAGTGTTAGACCCCTCAAACCACTTAGGATTGGCTTTTATTGGATGGTGGCTAACAAGATATGTCTATATGACACAAATTTGGAGCTTAAAGAACAAGATGGCAAGTGTTGCTCAGCTTTGTTGCTTGTGTGCTTGAGGTGTCCTAATGCCTCTCCTATTTATAGTAATGGTTTGAGAGTGTTTTAGGGACGTTCTAGGGAGTCTCTAGAGTGTTCTTAGTGCCTAACTAGCCATTAGGTAGATTGCAGTTGGCTAGCAATGGATAATTTGTTGGAGCTAAGAAGAACAATCCAAAACCCTGACCATGTTCGGTCAAACTTTTCTTCGACTGAGCCCGGGTTTAAAGCAGATGTGTACCAACATCTATTTCCAACTCCCAACTTCCAACTCCCAACTACTTGGTCTTACAGTCATAATCTTTTGTCTGAGGCTGGGTCGGTCCACCATATATTCAACCAAAATAGTTTCTAGAGAACAAATATGTAAGTCTTTGATAGTGCTCTAAGTGCTCGACCGAGGTGGTTCTTAGTTGACAAGTGTGTCTCAGTAGACTAGTTTCTTGACCGAGAGTGATCCTATTTTAGGTATTTGAACCACCTATTTATGTATTTTCTAATGCATGATAATGACTCTAATCTCTAAGGAGGATCCTAACTAATGGTTATGAGTAGATAGAGAAGATCTAACACTTGATTTACATGATATTGAAGTACTTGTACATTATATCTTTGTACAAGTATTTACATTGAGTACAATCATGAAAATATAAACATTTAAGCACATTGATCTTCAATTATCCACTTAGTATGATCTCCTTATTTCCTTGAACCCTGAAATACTCAAGTAGCATGTTTGATCCACAAAAACGAAATGTTTGTCATCATCAAAACAAAGGGTATGTTGATGTCCAATTTAGCCAACAATCTCCCCGTTTTAGAAGATGACAAACATTCCTAAAATATTAGTAAAATAATTGAAATGAGATGTGTTTCATACATGTGATATACGTGAGATGTAGATTCTCTTGTTCTCATAAAATGTGTGCTAATATACTTAAAGAGATATGGAACCTGATATCTATATCTTAAGGTAATGTAGCACCAATTAATGTCAAGCCAAGAGATTATGAAACTCATGAAAATATTTATTTCTCCCCCTTTGTCATTTAAAAAAGATAGACATATTACCATTTTAGACTTACTCCCCCTGAATGGAATACAACCCCTCAATAGAATACCCAAAATAAAAGTTTGAAAATGTTCAATTTAAAGCCACAATTCAAAAAAAATTGTAATGATTTTGTTTTCATGGCCAAGTGAACACAAATAGGCTCAATTTCATTGATTATAAGGTGATTACATTGATCTTACTACTCATGACATAAGATAACAATATCACTTGAAAGATTTTCAAGATTACATCAACTTCAGGATCTATCCCATATTATGGAGTATCATCATAATACTTGACAAGTGTCTTCCAGTCAAGTGCACCCATCTTTGTGAGGGCGTATGCTCCCAGAAATGTAGGTGCTCGATCAAATTGGAAATGAGCAGCTAATGCTTGCAGTTGCATTGGTGACTATTGGGTATGGGTAAGATCATTTGATGGTGGTGGCGAAACTTGAGTGAATTGGATGTAAAGATTGAAAGGATAGATGCTCCTAGGATATTGTGCATAAGGATATGTGTAAGGAATATGAGGAGATAAGGTTTGCATCCTTTGGTTTAGATAGGTCATAGCATGGTGGTTGTAGTACAGATGTCTAACAATTTAATATGTGGCTCATTTGAGGTAGGAAACATCATTTGCAAGGTTTTATATGGAATAACTAGGAGGAGTACAAGGTGAAGGATTGGCTTCAGTGGAAGTCTCTCCTTCAATCCTAGATTTTTTATGCCCAAAGTCATCCCCATTTTTTCAACAATATTGTGTGTGATTCTTTGGGGACGTCTATGACATTTGTAGCCTAAGTATTCTAGGTTTTTGGAAAGAGAGTGTTGGATTATTTTGTAAACAAAATCAGCATAAGGTGGATTCCCAGAGAAATCAAACATGTTGGAAAGGATAATATGAATGAAGTTCTCAAGAATACTTTCAAGTATGGCATAGAAAAGGAACATCTTAAATTGTGGAATTTAAATTTTATTGGCTCTAGGATGAATGTTATGGGTAATATTGAGGTTCACTATCCTAGCTCAGGGGTTAATCAGGTAGCATAATAGGTTCCCCTATGTTCATGTGATGAGGTGTTGAGAACAAAGATAACCTTTTTGATATCACTAAGGCTAATGGTTTCTTCTTTGGTGGAGAATTTAAAGATTGGATTATCAGTGGTTAGGTCTAGAAATTCTCCATATGCTTTGACATCTATGTATATTATTTTTAGGATATCATTTTCAAAAAATGGAAGGATAGTCCATCAACCATGGAAGTGGAGGAATAAGGGTCATTGGAATCTCTAGTGAGGTTGACACAAAATTTATTCACGGCTTGGGTAACCCAGAAACAAAAGGAGGGGATACAAAATTCCTTCAGTTTTTGCACCTTGAAAAATATGGAGAGATCGTGAAGAGTGATGAAGTTGTTGAGTTCCACCTACCATCGAGAGAGAGGAGACTTTGAGGTGAGCTTCAAGTAGCATTCTCCAGCAATAACGTCATTGAAGGAAATGTGGTTGATGATGCTCAATGCTGGAGTAAGCGTCTCTTTGCATCATTGCCTAGATGCATGAAAAATGTGCAATGATAACATATTCAATGGAGGTAGGTAAAGAAGAAAGCTCAACATAAAAGGATTAGAGTGGGATCTTGAAATATTAGTTCTATGACATGTAAGTATTTAGACATAGTTCTTACCATGAGTAGAAGAAAAGTCAGTATAGCTTTCTTGGCAGAAACCAAGTGAATAGGGGAACGACACAAAGAAATTGGAGATACATGGTAACATATATGGTATATAACTATAGATAAGCATAGAAATGGTGTAGGTATTATTTTTGATAATATGTTAAAGGACGAAGTTGGAAAGTGCACAAGGATGTGTGATAGAATAATAGCTATTAAGGTTTTTCTTGAATAAGATATTTTTAAAATCATTAGCGCTTACGACCCCAAGTTAACCTTAGTGAGGAGGAATAAGATTTTTGAGATAATATGGATAGATTGATGCAAGGAATACCAATTGAAAAGAAGATCATTATTGGGAGTGATTTGAATAGACATGTGCGGGTAGAAATGATGGATTTGAGAGAGTTCATGATGGTCTTGGATATGGCAGTATAAATTGACAAGAAGACATGATATTAGATTTGTAGTTGCATATGATATGGTTTTGGAAAACACCCATTTTAATAAAAGAGATTCTCATAAGATTACTTGTAAGAGTGGGAACAGTTAAATCCAAATTGATTACTTCATTACCAGGTGGTGGATCATGAAGTATGTAAGATTGTAAAGTGATCTCTAGCAAAGAACTCACCACCCAACATATGTTCCTGGTTTGGATATTAACATGAAGATCAACAAAGGCAATCATAATAGAAACCAAGATAGCATGATCAAGTGATGAATTCTTAAAGGAGAAAATAAATTGACCTTTTATGATAAACTCAACAAAGAGGGAACCTTGAACTTGGAGTTTGATGCTATTACTACGTGGCATAATATGATCTCATGCATAATTTTTTTCTAAAGAGGTTTTAGGGAAGTTTAAAAGGTGCAAGCCTCAAAAGAAAGAGATTTGGTGGTGGAAGGATGAAGTGCATAACTCTATTAAATTCAAAAAGTATATCTATAGGAGCTTGCTTACATCTAGAGATTGAGTATTTTTTTTTTGGAAGCAAGCCAACAAAGAAAGAAGCTAAAATGTTTGTTCTAGAGGAAATTTCTAGATAGTTTTAAGAGATTTATAAGCTATTGGATATAAGAGAAGAAAAAAAGATGTTTATGAAATGAATCATACTAGAGAAGGGAAAGAAGGAGATATGAGTCAAGTAAAATGCATCTAGATTGTAGATGATAGATTGTTGATGAAGGATATTGATATTAAGAATCAATGAAGAAACTACTTTTGTAAGCTTTTCAATGGAGAATCTATCAATGATGTAAGATACATGTGTGACATTCATACAAAAGAAACCATTTAAACCTGATAGGGGTCAAGATGCTTTTAAAAGGATAAAATGAGATAAACATACAAACCAAAAATTATTTCTTTGGATGTATGGAAGAGTATTAGGGATGTAGGTTATATGTGGTTAATAATTTTCTTCAACAAGATTTTGAAGGTCAATCATTCATTTGAAATAGAGGAAACAGTTTCTTGGGCACCATTTGGAAAGGAACCTACAACTTGCAATTGCTACCAATAATTGTTACCAAAGACCAGATTGCCCACCGCTAGACTTTGGTATTGTTTTTAATTTAATGCAATGTTCAATATCATTTGAAGAAGTATCTTCTCACCAAGAGAAAAATAATATGATGATCTACCTCACCTCACCAGGGCATTGAAAGAACTAAATGCTTATTAAACAATATACAAGAAGATGCCAAATAAGTGGACAAATAGAATTATAGTCCCCATGTACAAGAACAAAATAGATGTTCAGAGATGCACAAACTACATAGGTATCAAGTTGATGAGTCACAATATGGAGCTTAAGGAGAGAATTATCAAGCAAAAGGATAATATTTATAACCTAAATAACAAACAACCAATTTGGTTTCATGCCAAAAAGATAAAAATAGACGTCATTTTCCTGATAAGGAGGCCTATGTAGAATTATACAAAGAATAAAAGAGATCTTCACATTGTATATATTGATTTGGAAATGGATTAAGATTGAGTACCCATGGATGCATTGTTGAGGATTTTTTAGAAAAAGGATGTAGGAATGCAATGCATCGACTTGATTAAACACATGTATGTAGCTCAACTGCATATATGAAGACTCTAGAATTGGAGACATCAACATTTCCGATCATAGTTAGGGTACATAAAGGATCAAAACTAATCCCAAATCCATTTGTTCTTATTATGGATGAGTTGGTAGAGAATGTTTAGGATGATATTATTGGGGCACGTTATTTGCTAATAAGACTGCATTGATTGATGAAACAAAGATGGATTGAATGATAAAGTTGGTCTATAAATGTGTTTGAATCAAATTTAATGATGATTAGTATGAGAAAAATTGAGTACATGCGATGCAATTTTATCCAATAATTCACTTAACAGTGGGGCTAAGTTGCATGAAGTGGATGTATAAAATGAAATTTGTTTCTTGAGTTATATTTTTTAAATAGATGGGAATGTTCATGATGATGTTTTGGTGAATGGATATTCATCTTAGTTTCAGTCTTACTATGCTCAGGTTTTGTACTTAAATCCCTTAACTTACCTTTGAATTTTCCTCTTTGTAGTTTTTCTTAGTTTAATGCAAATAATTAGGTTTTTTGATTGAATCCATCGCTTTCTAGTAGGATTGAGCTTCACATTATGTGCACCAACTTAGATCATGATGGTTTCACTAACATACTAGCGGGCCTAAGAACTTTTTGATGTTTTGCACCTATTTATCAATGGAGAATCACTTCTTCAACCCATGGCTTGGTCGACTAACGCCTTCATCGATGAAAACCTCTGACCTCATGTTAATAGCCCCCACACAATGGGGTGGGTTGCCATAACACTACCATATAATCTACTGAATGACATCTGCCTCTTCATCAACCTTCTACCTCATCGACCACTGAAGATCTACCTTCCCTTTAGTTGTATGACACCCATGCTTAGAAGTTTTGTCACTCACTGAAGCATTAGTGCCCCAACAAGGAGATCTCATCTCGTTGACCACCAAAGCAATGCTTGCTGAGGAACCAACTCCTGTGAACCTTGCAGTCATGTCACCGACTGACATGAATTCTAACCCCATCAAAGTTTCTACACAAAGAACAACCTTGTCAACCAAAGACTTTCTAGAAACTTGTGGACCAATGAGGACCAATGCCCCAACAACAAACATGGCCATCAGAATCTTTACTTCTGGCTCCAAGCCTGATGGCCATGCAACACATAGACACAACCTATAAATAGCACACCCCTTCCTCCACATAAGGGAAGAAGGCTTCTTCTCCATTTCACCACCAGGCTAGTGCACTCCAACTACAGCCAAGGGAGAGGATCTCCATCGGCCGCAACCAACACCCTATGGTTATTTGGTTGTACCGACGCCCCACCATCATTGTGGTTCCATACTCTCCATATTATATCCATGAAGGTGGAAAAATCTCCATCTTTTCCATCCATCCATCCACATGTTGCTCCTCTTTGTTGACTTAGAGTCAAGGAAGAACAAAGGATGAAGAAGAACACTACCCCAATAAGAGTCTAGACCATTCTTCCTTCATTTGACTGATTTTAGTTGCTTCATTGGCAGAAAGGACTTTCTTGTTCACACCAAGTTGCACTCCTTCTCTATCAATGATGATGATGGCCAGATTCTCCTTCTCTTCCCCTTATTTTAATCTCTTGATGATGAGTGTGTTGGTATGTATGACCTGAGAGACAATCATGTGATGATTGTAATGGCATATATGTAACAATTTGATTATTAATTAAGGCAAGCTTCTAATTTATTTTGTTTGTTTAGTTATGAGATATAATGAAATAACATAATAAATGTCTATAAAATAATATTACATAATGACGTATGTCTTCAAGTATTAGACTTGAGAAATGAGATCATAGAGATGTTAAGAGTACATATACATATTCTCATTTTGTCCATGATCGGTTACTATTATGGAAGGTTGATAGACAAAAATAACACATAAGATCAAAGTTTGATTTAGTTTATGAATGAGCTCATTGGTCAGGATATGGCTATATAAAACCAAGCACACAAATACATGTTAGAGAACAATGTATCAGACAGACCCACCGTGAGATTGACACATGGAAGCCATCATCATGGAAGTCATAGTCAACTCTCACAGTGATGGTGGTGTTTGTGATTCTTAGACCTAAAATCATTGCACTCATCACATGTCGTTGGTATACTTTGACATCATCAAACATAATCCTGAAACATGGGTTGTTATAATGGTGATTATTGGGTGGATTTGACTCATGGGGATTGACTGTGAGTGATACATATGGGATTTGTTCCTCCTATGGGAGTTTTATGTCCTAGGCCTCTTGATTAGCGAGACTGAGAAAAACATGGCCATCCACATGTGAGTCAATATATGATATTGAGCTTACACATATCTCAGATAGACTTTTCTTGTTCAAGAAATAAGATTGGATAATAACGAGGGTGACTTCTCCATGCCTCTAGTTCAATCTGGACATCTGTGGCAAAGGAACTATACAAACACTGCAACACCATACATAGATTGTAGGTTGAAGTTGCTCCCCAACTTTTCCATTTATTAGGGTAGCATTGATGTGAGACTAGGCACCACTCCTTGATTGTGATATCATAAGTTGTTATGGACACTCACTTCCAATCTAATATGGGACCTATAGGGTCACACAAACATGTATTGAACTAAAAGAGGACTTCAGATCTCGAGTGACAGTTGAATTGAGTGCTAAAGTGTTTAGGAATTTGATTCAGGCAACAAAAAGACAGACAACCCCTCCAAACACCCATCTCAACTATTGAGATGACCATTTGGAAGAGCCAAATAGTTGTCTCAAGTGTTGAGACAGGCGTCTAGATGTCAGGCTAGTTGTGAGTTGAATTTCACCAAGGAATGAACCGATCCGACCAAACTAGCTCGAATTGGGTCATCCGATAACTGTCTAGGTGACCGAGAAGGATGTATCGCATGTGTGAGATGGTCCAATTTGGTAGGGGAAGGTTCTAGATGTTTCCCTATTCATTTCTCTTGAGAAATACTTATTGCACAAGAAAATCAATGTCTAACATCAATGTGAATTGATTTTCCAAATTTGTGTACAATTGGGAAATTGCAAAATGACTGTCTCATAGTGTGAGATGACTGTCTCACATGCAAGACAACCATCTGGATATGCCAAATGGCCGTTTTGTCTATCGTAGGTTGTGAAAATTCCAAACTTGTTACAAAAATTTGAGATCTTCCGATCCCTTCCACTCCCACACATTAATCCCATATCAGATAACAACTGGGAACCTTGACCCTGGCCTCTACTATATATAAAGGGGTACTTTGGGCTTCCCAGAGCACAAAATAGATAATTGAAAAATAGTTGCTCTGACAAACATTATCCTCTCTGGTTGTTGAAACCATGAGAGCCCACACAAGTCCTACCTTACTAGGGTGGGATAGCCAAGGGGGAGAGATACACTGAAATCATTGTTGTGGGAGAGCAAGTTAGTGATTAGTACATCGACAGAGAGGGATGAATCCTTCCTGATCATTCTAGCAGGATGACAGGAGTTCTAGGCATTCTGTGTGGACTACCATAGAGGTGGGAAGTTGTTGTTTGCTGCTAGGAGGACAACATCAACCAGCAGTCTGTGACAAGAGGAGTTGTTGAAGAAGGTGACATTCGTGGCTGCAGTCCATGGTACAAACCAAGAGGCACAACAGTCATATGAGTCCCAGTGCAACTAGGATTCAGATCTTCTCATCTACGATGATGAGGATTGTCACTGAACTTGCTCGAGGACCAAGTATATTCTCGAAACCATCCTTCCCACATTATTGTTATTGACACGATCAACTGATAATGGAGAATATGGTAGATAAAATTTTAAATTCTGATGCCTTCTCTGTACCATATTTCCCAATAGTGGTATCTGAGCCAACACCAATTTACTATATTACGGGATAATCATTATGATTGGATTTTGGTTTTGTCATTCTATTATTGCATGCGATGAAAATAATATATTGTCAAATCCAAATACCACGACAATCCCAAACTATATATATATATATATATATCCAATATACACACGTTTCTCTAAGATGGTGGATGTGTAGCATGGTTATAGCCAATAACCCCTATTTGTGCATGGTTGTATGTGGTTGGTTTATCCATTTATCTTGGTCTAAGTACCAAGTCTCTATCTCATCTTCCCAATATAAATTTAATTATCTTCTACCTTTGCCCCCCTCAAATGTAACTCGAGGTTTTCCTATAATTATGTAAAAGTAGGATAGTTTACTTTGATGTTATGACAAAGATGAAGGCATCCCAAAGATGAGTCGACTACTGAAGGACCTTGGAGGATATGGTGGACAAGCCGGACCGATCATCTGGTGGGCCCCACTGATCAGCTGGAGGAGCCAGCTGATGGTGGGTAGAAGGACCAGCCAACCAGTGGGATGACCTAACAACTAGCTAAAAGGCGGGCCGATCGGTTTGAGGGTTGAACTGATCAATCCAGATTGGTAAGCACATCTTCACCAATAATAGATTTCTGCATGTGATGTAGACCTAGATGACCCTAATTCCTTTTGTCTCTAGGGGATTACATTAGGACTAGACATAACCATCACTTTCTTTTATTTCTTGTTTTTGTTGTGGGATATAGCATGTATATGACACATACTATGCATATGTGGTGATTGGATAAAGTATATGTATTTATACAAACTCTCTTAATTATAATATTAAGTCTTAGATTCTTTCCATAAAGCAACACACATGAAAAGCTTGATCGACCAAGTGTGGGAATGCCCTAGCGTGGTGCGCCATCTATCTCATGGAAGTGTGATGGTAGATATGTTGGTCTACGCTAGCAGGGTGTCTAGTCTATTGTGTTGGCTTATGGGTCATGCTGAACTAGGTGATCTTAATTCGATTAAGAACCTAGAGGCATGTAGATGATTATGGCAAGGAGTTGCACATATCATCTATCAAGAGTTGCACATGATGCAATTGGCAAAAGTTGAATCAAGTTGTGGGTGACAACCCTAGTTGGTTCATGATTTGGATGAAATCAGGATCTTGTCCGACTAGAATATTGTACGCTACAATATTCCAAATTGATATTGAGGGCTATCAATTTGAATTTAACAGTGGGAATGATAATTAATTAGAGACCTAAGTAATATCAACTTTTAAAATCAAATCAAATCAAAAAGGATTTTTGACAAATGCAAATTTTCTATTTTAGAATCAAATGACAAAAAAATACGTATTGTGATTGGATGAGTTAAATGTGATTTATTTCCATAATTGGTTTAGGATCTTGAGAAGTATTCTGCATGATCCTAAAATACCAGTGCCAATATCCACTCCAAATTCATGCAAGACTAACATGCATGATTCTTTGAAGCATGCCAATGGTGTTGGGAACATCAACAACCTTATGATGGACTATATGCACTATGACTTGCATAAACAACAAGATAAGCATGAAAGGTATATTGTCTCTAAGGCTCTATTTGATTGCAAACTGAAAGAAGGATATCCACTAGAGCCTCATGTTCTCAATATGATTGGGCATATGAAGCATCTTGAGACCCTGGGATTTCCTTTAGGTCAAGAGTTGGCCACATATATGATTTTGCAATCTTTACCTAAATCATATAACCATTTTATCGAGTGTTACCACTTGAGTAACATGGCTAGACCACTGTCAGAGTTTCTTGACATCTTGATAGGCATTGCAGCACAAATAAAGATGAAGAAATCCATGATGATGATCAATGGATTTGAGTCTAAGGACAAAGGCAAGGCCAAGAAGCATTCTGTGGCTAAGCTAAGGTCCAAGTCTTCAACACTCAAAATTAGGAGATGGATAAGGGAACCTAGGAAGAAAGGGATTGAGATCTCTACTTCTGGTGTATGCATTATTGATGTTAACTTCACTACTTCCTCATCATGGGTATTAGATACCAGATGTGGATCACACATTTGCTCAAATTTGAAGGATCTTAAAAGAAGTAGACCTTTAGAGAAAGTTGAGGTTGAACTGTGTGTTGCAAATGGCGCAAGAGTTGTGGCCAACACAGTTGGAACCTATGAGTTATCTCTACCAAGTGTCCTTGTAATAGAGTTAGAGAACATCTATTACGTATCTTCCTTTAATAGGAACATCATATATGTATCTTGTTTGGGCAAGAATGGATTCAAATTTCTTATAAAGAATGGAAGATGTTCTATTAGTAAAGATGGGATCTTTTATGGCAGTGCCCCAATATCTTATGGTCTTTACTTGATAGATCTAGAGATAAATGTTTATAACATAAATACCAAAAGATAAAAACTCAATGACTCAGATGAAACATACCTTTAACATTTCCGTCTAGGGAACATAAATGAGAAACACATATCCAGACTCCATAAGGATGGTTATCCAGACTCTTCTTATCTTGAATCAATAGAGACATGTGAATCTTGTTTGATGGGTAAGATGACCAAGAATCCCTTTATTGGCAAGAGTGAAAGGGATAGTGATCTATTAGGACTCATAAATACTAATGTATGTGGCCCTTTTAGAATAGATACTAGAGGTGGGTACAAGTACTTCATTATCTTTACTGATAACTTTAGTAGATAAGGACATGTCTACCTGATTAGACACAAGTCAAAAACTCTTGAAATGTTCAGAGAGTTTATGAATTAAGTACAAAACTAGCTTGGTAAAAGTATTAAGGAACTTCATTCGGATCGAGGTGGATAATACTAAATCCAAGAGTGTTAGGACATTCTGAGAGCACATGGGACTGTATCCCAGTGGACTACACCTAGAACACCACAACATAATGGTGTATCAGAAAGAAGGAATCACACATTACTTGATATGGTGCAATCTATGATGAGTTTTGTTGATCTTCCAATAACCTTGTGGGATTTGTCTCTACAAACTTCCATGTTTACACTTTACTTGTACCATCTAAATCAGTTGAAAAGACACCATATGAGATATGGTATGGGAAACATCCCGATGTGTCTTTTATGATGATTTGGGGATTTGAAGCTTATGTTAGGAAAATGTTTCCTGAAAAGCTTGGCCCTAAGTCTGATAAATGTTATTTTGTTGGATATCCCAAAGGGACAAGCGAATACTACTTATTCCACCCAACTGGCAACAAGATAGTTATGAAAGAAATGATGTATTTCTTGACAAGGAATTCATTTCAATAGGAATCAGTGGGAGGGAAGTAGAACTCAAAGAAATTCAAGACCAATAAGAGAATATAGAACTGATAGATGAACCAGAGGAACTCAAAGAATCACAAAGTTTTTGGAGACTCAAATTCCTCAGGTGACACAGGAGCCTCATAGATCTAATAGGAAACACCTTAAACCTAAGAGATTTGGATGTCTTGTGACTCAGGAAGGAAATGAATTAGTCATAGATGATGAGCCAATATCTTATAAAGATGATATTTAGGGACCAATATCTGAGAAATGGCTTGAGGCCATGAGACCTGAGATGGAATCCATGTATACCAACAAAGTATGGACTTTGGTGCATCCACCTAAAGGGGTAAAACCCATAGGGTGCAAGTAGGTCTTCAAGAAGAAGACTGACATGGATGGAAAGGTCCAAACCTATAAGCACAGATTGGTTGCAAAGGGTTTTAGACAAGTTTAAGGTGTTGACTATGATGAAACCTTTTCTCCAGTGGCCATGGTTAAATCCATTTGGATCATGCTTGCTATTGCATCTTATCATGACTATGAGATTTGGCAAATGATTGTTAAAACCACATTCCTTAATGGGAATCTTGTTGAGGATGTGTATATGACACACCCTAAAGGTTTTATAGATTTGAAATTTGCAAATAAAGTCTATAAGCTAAAAAGGTCAATCTATGGATTGAAGGAAGCATGTTGGAGCTGGAATATTCATTTTGATGAGACAATAAAAGGGTTTGGATTTGCTCAAAATGAAGATGAACCTTGTGTGTACAAGAAAGCTAGTGAGATCATAGTGAAATTCCTCATATTGTATGTAGATGACATACTATTGATGGGGAATGAAATACCTACTTTACAAAAAGTAAAGACATGGCTAGGAAATACATTCTCTATGAAGGACTTGGGAGAAGCATCCTACATATTGGGGATAAAGATCTATAGAGATAGATCAAGAAGATGTCTCAGACTAAGTCAGAGTGCATACATTGACAAAGTGTTGAAGCGGTTCAACATGGGGAACTCAAAGAGAGGAAACCTGCATGCACGTCATGGTGTCCCCATCTCTAGAGATCAATGTCCCAGTTCTTTTGAAGAAAGGGAACACATGAGTGTGATTCCATATGCCTCGACAATTGGATCAATCATTTATGCAATGTAATGTACCAATCCATACGTCTCTATGCCTTGAGCATGACAAGCAGATATCAGTCAAATCCATATGATTCTCCATGGATAGCCATGAAGAACATCCTCAAGTACTTGAGAAGAAATAAGGATCATTACTTGGTCTATGAAGGAGAGGAAGAGTTGGTGGTAAATGGTTACACTAATGCAAGCTTCCAGACTGATCAAGATGATTACAAGTCACAATCAAGATTCATGTTTTGCCTCAACAATGGAGCTATGAGGTGGAAGAGTTCCAAGCAAGAAACAATTGCCGATTCTACAATAGAGGAAGAGTATATTGCTACATCAAGCGTGGCAAAGGAGGCTGTATGGATCAAGAAGTTCATCATAGAACTTGACGTTGCTCCTAGCATCAACGAGGAAATCAAGCTATATTGTGATAACAATGGAGCTATTGTGCAAGCCAAGGAACCCAGATCGCATCAGTGCTCAAAGAATATACAAAGGTGGTATCATCTCATATGAGAAATCATATAATGAGGAGATGTAAAGATTTACAAAGTACTAACTGAGAACAATGTTGATGACCCCTTCACAAAGGAACTTTCACAAAAAAAGCATGATGGAAATGTAAGATCACTTGGAATACAATTCGTAGGTGATTGGCTCTAAGTGCAAGTGGGATTTTTCTGGTATGTAAGCCCTGAGAGCCAATCATGTGATGATTGTAATGGAATATATGTAAATGATTTGATTATTAATGAAGGCAAGCTTCCAATTTATTTTGTTTATTCAGTTATGAGATAATGAAATAACATAATAAATGTGGGAAGAATAATATTACTAAATGACATATGTCTTCAGGTATTAGACTTGATAAATGAGATCATACAGATGTTAAGAGTACATATACATATTCTCATTATGTCCCTAATCGGTTGTTATTGTGGAAGGTTGATACATAGCAATAACACATAAGATTTGAGTGCGAGTTGTTGATGACTGAGTCTCATTGGTCATGATATGGTTATATCAAACCAAGCACACATATACATGTTAGAGAACTGTGTATTGGACAGACCCATCGGGATACTAAAAAATGGAATCCATCATCATGGAAGTCATAGTCAACTCTCACAATGTTGGTTGTGCTTGTTGTTCTTAGACATGAAATCACTACACTCATCACATGTCATTGGTACAATTTGACATCATCAAATGTAGTTCTGAAACATGGGGTGTTATAACGGTGATGATTGGGTGGCTTTGACACATGGATATTTACTGTGAGTGATAGATATGGAATTTGTACCTCCTATGGGAGTTTGATGTCCTAGGCCTCTTGATTAGCAAGATTGAGAAAAGCATGTCCATGCACATGTAAGTCAATATATGATATTGAGCTTACACATATCTCAGTTAGTTAGCTCTGGTTCAAGAAACAAGATTGGATAATAATGAGGGTGACTTTTCCATGCCTCTAGTTCAATCTGGACATCAGTGGCAAAGGAACTATAAAATTCTTGTAACACCATACACATATTGTAGGTTGAAGTTGTTCCCCAAGTTTTCTATATACCTGGGTAGAATTAATGTGTGACTAGGAACCACTCCTTTCTTGTGATGTCATAATTTGTTATGGACACTCACTTCCAACGTAATATGGGATCTACAGGATCACACACATGAGTTTAAATCTCAAATGACAGTTGAATTAAGTTCTAAAGTGTTTAGGCAATTGATTCTAGAAACAAATGGGTTGACAACACCTCCAAACGCCCATCTCAAGTGTTGAGATGACTGTCGGGATGTGCCAAATGGCCATCTCAATAGTTGAGACGGGCGTCTGGGTGTCAGGCTGGTTGGGAGTTGAATTTGGCCAAGGAACGAACTGACCCGACCAAACTAGGTCGACTTGGGTCACCAAACGAACGTCTGGGTGACTGATACGATCATCTTGCATAGGTGAGATGGTCCAGTTTGGTCTGGGAAGGTTCTATATGTTTCCCTATTCATTTTTCTATTCGTCCGGTGACCGATATGACCATCTCACATGGGTGAGATGGTCCAGTTTGGTCCAGGAAGGTTCTATATGTTTCCCTATTCATTTTTCTTTAGCAATACTTGTTGCACAAGGAAATAAATGTCTAATATTGATGGGAATCAATTTGCCAAATTTGTGTACAACTGGGAAACTACAAAATGACTATCTCGTAGTACGAGACGACCATTTGGGTTTGCCAAATGGCTGTTTTTTTGTCATAGGTTATAAAAATTCCAAAATTGTTGCAAAAATTTGAGATCTTCTAGTCCCTTCCACTCCTGAACGTTAATCCCGTATCGAATAGAAATTGGGAACCTTGACCTTGGACTCTACCATATATAGAGGGGTACTGGGGGCTTCCCAGAGCACAACATAGACAATTGAGAAATAGTTTCTCTAAAAAATGTTGTCTTCTCTGGTTGTAGTAACCATGATAGCCCAAATAAGTCCTACCCCACTAGGGAGGGATAGCCAAGGGAGAGAGATCCTGAGATCAATTTTGTAGGAGAGCATGTTAGTGACTAGTACACCGAGAGAGAGGGTTGACTCCTTCCTGATCATTCTATAAGGATGACTATAGTTCTAGACAGCCTGTTTGGACTACCATAGAGGTGGGAAGCCGTTGTTTTCTGCTTGTAAGACAACGTCAACCAACAGTCTGTGACAAGAGGACTTGCTGACGAAGGCAATGTTCATGGCTGTAGTCTGTGGTACAGACCAAGAGGCACAATAGTCACACAAGTCCCAATGCAACTAGGATTTAGAGTTGCTTATCTATGATGACAAAGATTTTCATTGGACTTGCTCTTGGACTAGGTATATCCTCGAAACCACCCTTCCTACATTGTAGTTATTGACACGATCTACTGATTATGAAGAATATGGTAGATAAAATTTTGAATTCCATTGCGTATTTGATATCATATTTCCCAACAGAGTGAGTAGTCCATCTTGTTGTGGTGTGGGGCTACCCCCTCTACCCATTCTTTACGTCCATTTTAAAAACATTCCATAGCTTGTATATAACTCTTTCATTTCAATGTTAATTGTTTTATGCAGGTTTTGTGGTTTAATAACCTACTCTACATGATCTAGTGTATTCTTTTATTATATGAACTTCAACACTTAGGATTTTAATATCAATTAACTTGATTGATGCCTGAAGGAGAACTTCTACTAGTATATCTCTAGAGTAGTTGGTATACGACCTATGAGTAATAAGACATCAATCTCATTGGGATATCTACATGATTTTTCAAACCTAACAGATGGATATTTATTTTTCTTCATTTGAATGGTTATATCTAGCCTGGATATGTTATGGATATATTTGTGCATTTATAGGTGGTGAAACTCTATTCCACCCCAGTGACTTCCATCATTAATCTAGACCCTGTTTTAATTCTATTATTCTAATTTTCTTGCAATTAGTTTAATTCAATCCAAATAAACTCTTGGTTCTAAATATTACTCTTAGTTCACATGGATACAAACTAGCAAGAATCTTAAAAATATTGTCTCTTAAGATTCGATCCTTAACTATACTGTGATAAGAGTCGTTCACTTGCATGTGGTATTATTGCATGTTGTTTTGGTAAAACCTTAGGGATCTCAACCCTTAGGTGAATTTGTTAGAGCACTAACATCCATGTCATATTTATCATGGGGTCACTACAAGACGGTTAAAATGGATGAGTGCAACTGCAATATTATGTGACTGGAGGATCCGTCTCAGATCAAAAAGTGAGTTTAATAGAACAACTATACCACCAACCATCCTATATGGGAGTGAATGTTGGGAGATAATATAAAAGGCATCAACAAGATGAATATGGCCAAAAGCATATGCCATGAAGGATGTCTGGGAAGACAAGAAAAGATTGTTTGGAGAAATTACTAGACTAGGAAAAAAGTACAGGTAGTGAGTATTAAAGACAAGTTGCATGAGGAAAGTTTTTGATGGTCTCGAGATGTCAAATGTAAACTAACTACAACACCTATACGATGGGATGCTATTGAGTAAAGCATAATTAAAAGTAAAAGAGGCATGCCTAAATTAACCTGAGAAGAGCTTATAGAGAGACATTTTTTTCTTTATGTCTTTATTAGAATATGACCTGTAACAAAGTTGATTGGAAAAGAAGGATCCATGTAGTTGACCCCAGCATGGACATGATTGAGGCATAGATGATGATGATTATTATTATATTTTTCAAAAATACAATTTTCATTTCATAAATAAAGTGACAGAAGAACTAATGATATGATTGCCTCATCGGAGTCCTATACATTCATTTTACCATAACAAATGTTATGTTTTTGGGAAATCATGGCAAATATAGGATCACAATTCCTATTGAAGAGAAGATTCTAATCAAATGTTGATGCCTGATAAAATTTAATTCACAAAATATCATTATCCAGTTTGTGAAAAGACTATGAAATATCTGATATGCAAGGGTAAACTTTGATATGAAGACTTGATCAAAAGCAATTATGTGAATAGGAAGATCATCCATTGAAATTTTTGGTGGAATAGCATGACATCAAAATTTAATAACATAAAGAAAATATTAGGCATTTTCCATGACTCAACATACCACTCCTTATCACTATCAACTCACCCTTAGGGTCACAGTGTGAAGGGAATTCATGTGGCCATCCCTACGTGGCTAAACCACATACAACAAATATGCAATGTAAAGACAGCAACTCTAACTCTATGTATTGAGACATAAATGTCTTAAATATAACATGTAAGAGAATTGAAGGAAAATCTACATTAATGAGAAAGGAAAAAAGTAGTATACAAATATGAATCTAAATCCCATCGTTATCTAGAAAATCCCTCATAGTGTTCTCGTTTGGTCATGCATGTATTATTCCTATATATTTGGAAAGTCTCATCTTATTGCATTTCAAAAGTCACGTTAAATAAGACACATTGAACACATTTACATTGGTACTCTAAAAATATCTAAAAATATGAGTCTAATAAAAACATATTTCTGGGATAGACTTACAAGAAAGATAGATCAATATTAGTTTGAAATAGATCCATTATGAAATAAAAATAAGTGATATATTCATTATACACTCTCATTATATTCTATTTCCACATATTCCCAAAACTTCACCAATGAAGGGGGAAGGTTTTATGTATTTATATGTTCCACTCAACCTCACACTGATCTAGAGAATAGGGACGGTTTCTTGTATTCATATGTTTCACTCCACCTCATACCTATCTGATAACTAGGGAATATTTTCTATATCAATATTGGCAAATAGTGTAGTGAATGATCATTCGTGTTCTTGCAATATACTTATATGAAAATGAAATCATAATAATAAAGTACATATATTTCATCAAAATACATAACCAAGAAAGTTTAAGAGGTTTAATTAGAAAATTAACATGGTCCAATGTCACTAGTCTAGTTAATAATACTTAAAGCTTACTTTGTATGTTGATTCGATATTAAATAAGTATATATTTCATATTTATATCAAATACTAGAGTAGATATATTAAAGAGTGTAGGATATATCATATGGAATAGTTTGGGATCATATTTCAATACAAGGTCCAAAGGATCAATGTTAGAGTGACTAAGTTCTAGGATGATCCAATGTTGGATGAAGTCACCCTGAATATCATTATTCATATTGTAATTCATTACACATTCCATATCATACAACTATGCATAAAGGATACACGACATAGGTCAAACGAGTAATTGGTCCTAAGATCTACTTATATCTAAATCGTATATGATTTTCATATTCATTGTTTGAGAATGTTATTAAAAAGTCATTGACTACTATTAAGATTAATAGGAAATAATTTTAAAATCGATAAGTTTTACGTAGGAGTTTAATAACCAATGTCATGAGGTTTGCTCATTTGGAAATTCTAGTATACATGAAAAGGGATATTTTTAAATATCAAGGTCTATTAAAATGGATTCTAATCATAAAATTATTATAATGGAAATCTTAGGTAATTCTAACCAAAATGATATATTTACCTTCATGTTTTGGATAAAGAAGTTTAAACTATAATTTTATCAAAGATATATAACTTTTTGGATTTTCTCAGTTAGACAATGTAATTGCCCCTCATAGAAAAGGGGGTCCTTCAGATTGATCAGGTAGTTGAGGCCACATGTTTACTGTGGATCAAGGTGTATGGTGGTTCATGCTTTAGAGAAGTTGGTGATTGTGATGCACAATGCAATAGCTTGGGGTCATTGCCCTCACTTGACTCTAATGTCAGCCAAAGCCAAAGCTTGCACTTCCATGCGTCATTGGAGTTAACTACAATAGGGATAAGAGCCTCAGTGAGAGGCCATGGCTTGTTGATCAAATTTGGTGTGTACAGTCTATTCAAATGGTGGTGAGGAATTCCATTGAAATAAAGAGAAGGAGAAAACTCCAAACCTACTACCGTGACATAGCAAAGGGACATAGGAGATCTCAAAGGGGGTTTTTATGTGTACAAAAGACACTACAAATACTATAGGAAAGCAAGAGGCATCAAAATTGAGAAGGAAATAGGTTTACAATGGGCTATATCTCTATTGTTAGGACTGGAACTCTCAATCACTTCTAGGGTGATAATAGGTGGGAGGGGGATTACTGAATCTCCTACTTGAGGCCTCAAGTTTGATCAATGACCCATGGGAAGGATTTGTGTAGAGAATCAAGGTGAATGGAACCCTTGGTATTGTATGTGGAGGCACAGGTTGCACAAAAATCATGGTCAAGTGTATATTTCATCTTCAATCAGATGATATGGAGATAAACAATGATCATGGGTCCATCCGACCAGGGCTACAATATGTCAGATCATTAATTAGGTGGTCACAGGTCATGCACCCGTCCATGCACATATTTGAGTTCTGGTGTGGTCCTGTATAATTGCAACTTGTTAATAGGAGGATCCAAAAATCATGGTAAAAGGAATTTCGAAAAAGAATAGAGAAAAAGGAAAAGAGAGGGAAAAATGTAATTTTTGTTTTGAGATTTCCAAAAAATGTATCTCACAAAGATAAACACCCAAATTAGTAATATTTTGAACAAATTTCATATTAGTGAAACATTTTGTAGAAGAAGTTTGGATATGATTTGAATATACCTAAGGGATCAATTGATTCTAGTGAACTTTGAATTTAAAAATTAGGGGTTCATGTACATATGTGAAGAAGGGTACTAAAACTTCCATTTACTATGTATATGTGATAATAATCTACAAAAAAAATGAAATGAGAGTAGATGCTAGAATTGTGGAAAATAAAATACCAAAAAATATGAAAAACCTCACTTCATCACCTACTCATCTCATTAAAAAGAATTTTTCCTTCAAAATTCAATCTTCTTGAGTATCAAGAAATATTTCCTGCATATTGCCATTGAGATCCCAACATCAACACTTTTCTCATGCTTTATAACACCTTCCTGTATCAATTCTCTTCTGTGTGAGATCATTTGTTAGGATGTATAGAATCTTGAATGAGACTTCATGATACACAATAACTCTATAGGCTCATAGTTAAGGTGATTATGGGAATTTTTGAACACTTCTTCATATTTTGTACATCAAATGGATTATGCAGAAGACTGTATTGTGTTGGTAAGGAAAATGTGTATTCACGCTCCACAAATAGTCTAGAATCTTAATGGAACAATATTTTTAGGACAATGTTTTCCTTTATTCTTCTCAATTTCATTGATTGGCCTTTTCTTTAGGAATATATAGTCACCTACCCAAAAGTGGGCATTGATTCTATGAGCATCAACATATAATTTTTAATAATATGTTCCCTTTCTATCTAGCCCCTTTAATTTCGAGATACACATTTCACTAACATCATCCCAATAGAGTTGTTATTTTGCAAAACCTCCTATTTAGAGCTTCATATGTAGGCATGCCAATGATGGACTGATAATAATCATTGTAGGCAAACTCCAGTAGTAGAAGGTAATGATACCATGAACCTCCCCAATTAACGACACACAACCACAACAAGTACAGTAACACATAGTTTTGTCATTCATATTGCACATCCATTAGTGAATGGCCCATAGTACAAACATTAGTTGAGCTTCCACTTCTCCATGTACTTATTTCTATTAGTGAGAAATGAACTTGGCATCCCAGCCAAACAAAATGGAAACATGAACTCCATGTGACAGACTATGTGTTAGTTATGTATTCAGAAAACTCTAGTAATTTGTTGGGTTTTTAATTAGTACAAAGAGGGATAACTTGGTCAGTAAGTCATTTACAACCAAAATGGAGTCACTTCTTCTCCTAGTCCCAGGTAAACCAACCACACAATACATAATGGTGTTCTGGAATTTTCATTCTGGGGTAGGTTGGGATTGTAGTATACCCACTAGAGTTTGATGTCTGACCCTAATATGGTGAAAGTTCAATCATTTGTATATGAAAGTAGCTATATTGGTATCCATATTTAATCCACTAGAAAGTTTTGTAGGTCCTAATACATGTCAGTATAACCTAAATGAACTATATACTTGTAAATAAGAGATTCTTGCAACACCTTGTCCTAGATATCAAAGTATATAGGGACCTATGTGAGTTATATGTGTTGAATGCCACCCCCGTATCGATGGAAAGATTGGTATGGGGTTCTTAGATGCTTGATTGTCTTATCTAGACCTTAACTAATAAATTCCTTTATAAGATTTTAGAATAAGGACTAGGCTTTACAATGAAACCGATAACTTGATATTTTCACACATGAGTCTTGGGGATCACAGAAACAACACCTTCATATTCCTCACTAGGTGTTAACAAATAGTAGCACATTTTTTCTTTATGTTGAAAGAAACAACCACAACATTTCCTTTAACAATGTGCTAGTAATTGTAAAATCACAATCCTTCAAATATTCCATCCATCTTCTCTATGTATTTTTCAAATAGTTATGTGTTAGGATGGTAAATATGGATATCAAAAGAAGCACCACATTTATAATGTTGCTATATATTAAATGAATAAATGATGGAAACCAACTTGATTCTAAGGGTTGGATACGTAAATTCATTAGGCGTCAACTTCCTAGACAAATAATCAACAACCTTTTCTTCTTGAATTTTAATGCCTCCTAACATGTAACTTTGTGTGTTGATAAAGATGAAGAAACCATCATTTAAGAAATGAAGAGAAAGAACATGAGAAGTAGTGAATTTGGTCTTGAGTTCTTGGAAATCAACATAACATGCATCATACCAAACAACATGACCTCCTTTGTTAGTGACTTTTGTGAGTGGTACATAAGTCTTGCTAAAATTAGAAATAAATGGCTGGCGGTATCCACAAAAATCAAAGAAGCTAAAAGTTTTGAGAGATGTTTTCAGTGCTTTCCACTCAAGAACATTAACAACTCTGTAAGAGTAAACATAAATTTTCTCACCATGGATTGAACAAAGTATGACCTTATAAATCTAGAACTCACATTAGATAACATGTCATTGAACCTTTGAGTTTGTACAATATCAAGACTTTTGTAAAGTGTATATAGTGTGACTTGGTATATTTCAAATACATGAGAATACTCATCAATGAGGACCACAAAAACACTTCAATAAAGGGTTGTATCCATACATAAAGTTCATGAAGATAGTAGGAGCATTTATAAAATTGACATCCACAAAGATCAAAGAAGATAAATTTTTTAGAGATCTTTTCGATGGTTTCCAATCAAGAACATTAACAACTCTATAAGAGTAAACATAAATTTTCTCACCATGGCCTAACCCAAGTATGTCCGTAAAAATCTAAAACTCACAATTAGATAATATTTCGTTGAAGCTTTGAGTTCGTACAATATCAAGACATTTGTAAAGTGTATATAGTGTGACTTGGTATCTTTCAAATACATGAGAATAATCATCAATGATGACCACCAGAAAATCATCAATATAGGTTGGATCCATACATTAAGTTCATGAAGATAGTAGGATAATTAATCAAATTGAAGGACATGAGTGGAAATTCTTAATGCACATATCATGTTCTAAAGGTTGCTTTTAGGGATATATTCGCACTTAAATTTGAGTTGGTGGTATGGTAATTTTGATAAACATAGTGGTCAAGATTTGGTAAGCACATTGATAGAGCAAAGTTGTTCAACTATATATTCGGTCCTAGATAGAGAATACATATTCTTCATAGTACTTGGTTGATCATGTAGTAATGAATGCATTCTTAGCAATATATCCTTCTTCTTGACAATGAGTACCGGTGCTCCCCAAGGGGAAGTATAGGGGAAAATAAAACCCTTGTTCAGTAGTTCTTGCAAATGCATCTTGATTCAATAGAATTGGAGTGTTCCATCGTATATAGTTTCTAATAGATCGGTGTGATACCCATTGTTAAATCTATAAAGAAACCTAGTATTGTGGTTTGGATATAGCCTTGGGAGATCTTCAGGAAATACACTTGGGTACATATGCATTTCACCGTCATATTATAGGACGGTCATATCCGGAGTGACTAGTCATATGTACTACGTAGGCCTTATATCATATATTGATATTTCATTGAAGAAATGAAAAATTCTGGTTTCGATCCTTTCTTTTAAGAATAAAAATAATACATAATTTAAAAAGAATATGACAATCTATTTGGTTTTTCATTCAATCACATAATGGTTCCTATATTGCTAATCAATACTAAGGATTGGATCAAAGTCATCTAGAATAATGAAGTCAATCTATAGCAGTTGGTTGGCATAACAAAGTTGGACATTTCTCCTACATTTTGAGAGGTATGAATTCTTCTACTACTAGTATTTACACAAAGTACAAGATCTATGTCCCTCAATTCCAAATTAATAATAGAAGCCATACTTCTAGAAATTAAGGTATGACTACGTCTAAAATCAAATAAGGAATTTACTAGAAGATTAGAGATATATCATATTGAACATATACAAACAAGGTATTATTTTGGAATTTTGACATGATATTGGATTAAGAAACTACATCCTAACCAAAAAATAAACTTTGTGGAACAATTCCAATTGGCATTTGACTCTTCAACATTTATGAACATAACATGGTTTTATTTGTGGTCAATTTATTTATTCCAATATGGAGGAAGGTGGAGATACTTATCCTTTAAATAATACTCCTTTTGCAAAAGTGGCACATTGTCTTGTTAAACTTTCACAACCTAGGATGACATGTTCTATAGTTGAAACACCTCTAGATATGGAATTGCTTCTCTATAACTGGACCTTGATTATAATTCTAAGAAGGACCATAAGTCAAAACATGGGTTTTCCAGGGGCCTATTTATCTGCTGGTGTACTTATTTACAAGATTGTGCGTGGTTCCCTTTTACATTCAGCTTAGTTGGTGCATCATCAATAATTCATAAGCAGGTTATTGTTCATAGTTTCATTTGTCAAACCCTTAATGTTCTTTCCATGAATAAGGCATGCTTATTGTCTTGTTCTAAGGTGTTATCTTTGGATTATGATATAAAGCAACACATAGTAATGGGGAGTCCATCTAGGAAACAATCCACTTTATCTTCCTTAGTTTAACCCTTATCTTGGCATTATGGGAGAGAAAAGTTTCAATCACACTCAATTACTAACAACTTTCCCTAGGTATGTCTAGAGAATAATTTTTAGTTTCTGTTCACTAAGGTGGTTATGAAACTATTTTTTGAAATGGTTTTAAAAATCCACTAGTTCAAAGGAATTACTTGTTGTGAGTGTATACAGTTTTCCTACCATAGGTTTGCAGAACTCTTGAAGTGCTAGGACGTATAGATCACTTTGTCATTTTAGTAAGTATAAGGACCCTAAAAATATTTTCCATGTAAATTAACCAAGTATCAAAATTTTCAAGGACATCACCTACATCCTCACTAGAAAATGTTCTGTGGTTCAATTTTATGAAATAAAATATGGAACTAGACTTGGGATTCATGATTGGATTATTGAAGTTGACACTTCAAGGTAGTATTGATGTTGTATGAATGACTTCTAACATCCTCATTTTTTTTGGGAAATTTAGCATAATTTATGAATAACATATTACTCATTGTATTAGAATAGATAAAAAAGGATCTTTTGATTTATTGGATTGTTAACATCCTATGGGAATTCTCCTATGAATATTGAACATGGAAAAGGGATAACACACAGAATAGCATGCCCCAAATGTATTATGATAATTCATTATCTAGCATATAAGAAAATTCTTGTTTTAGTCAAATTAGATGTTGTGATCAACTAATTGGAAAAATAACTCCATTATGATATTCTAGACACTAAAATGAACAAGTGATCAAATTTTGGTTTTACTTTGAGGTCATTTGAATAGGTAATTAATTTATACAAGAAATGGCCAATAAATATAAGATAATAGCAACTTATCAAATTTCTCTTATTGGGAATTTGTGTGAGCCATTAGATGGAGTGTAGGATGAACTGGGATAATCCCAACTATATGTAGATCCCCTCCTTTCTTCAACCTCTATCTTCTTTTAAACAAAAAGCTACACATTAGTTCATTGCGATTATCTCATGATCTACTTATCCATTTTGGAAATGATTTTCATCATCGTTATCTGGACACTAACCCACACCTTTTAAGCCTCTACACAAACCCTAGATCTCACCCTGTAGGAAACGCCCAAAGCGCCTCCAACCTTCCTCGAGCCCTCAAGTTTTTGAGCGCATATGAGTGCTACCCTTGCTTCCCTGGACATTGGGATTGCTTCAGCCTACCCGTCTTAGCTTGCCACAACCCCCGATTTGACCTCTAAAATATCAAGCCTCCCTAACCTACTCAATTTCTTGACCATTGATGTATAGGGCCGTTCTCCCAAGTGGAACAAATGATATTAAATTACTTGGTTCTACACCAACTACAGGACAATGCGAACTCAACCACATCCTCATTGTAGGGCACGATTCACTGGACTTCTGTCCCGACAAGCCAGTGGTAAAGCCTATGCGGAGCTCATGGAAACTAGATGAAGAGCTTTGAGATGACCATCCAAAGAGGTTTCTACCACCACACTATTGTTTGAGGTGAATCTCAGAAACCCATCTTGTCTTATAGTTGTTCTACCTACTCATCGACCGCCATGAATTCTGCTCAGTTTGATCACACAATTGTTGCTTTGAGCTCATTCTAATCTCACGATGCTTCCTAGTTTCTCATGATGGTGGGAGCTTCCCTCCTTTCTTCTGGCCATATTCCGGTTTCATTTCCCTATTCTCTCCTTCCGTTGGCAAGATGACGTCGCCACCCCAGTTGTCCCCTATAACCACATAAGGACTCTTCTAGTATGATTTGTCCTGTCAAATTCATCCTTTGGTCTTAGTTCATACTCACCATGATTGGGCCTGGAGATCATGCTCGAGGTCTTAGTCACCTGGAGACATAGTTTGTCTGCTTGAGCAATCTCCTTGAGCAAGATTCCATCTTTTAAATGACCAATGCTACCCTGTCACACCATAATAGTAGAGAAATGGTCATGAGGGGCACATCGGTAATCTACCATGCCTCCACATGGAATTTATAAAATCGTTTCTTGGGTTTTTCTTGCATCTAATTGGTTGATTATGAATTAATGTTCAATAAATCATAGGAATTACTGCAAGCCTCTCATGAAGATGATCCTAATATGAATTTTGATTGATTTTTTGAGATCTAGATGATGGACTTGAATTCAAAGCCTATTTTGACTCTAAATTTCCATGTTCTAGCTAGAAAACATGAAACTCTATAAACTATAATTAGAATAGTTATTAATGAAGGATTATTAAATGAATAGGGTAATCAGGATCCATCAACCCAAAGAATATGATTAGGATTCTTCAATATAAGAAAAGTAACTCGAATTTGCTCCAAAATAGGTAAGTTATTCATGCCCATGTGTATTTATATTTATTAAACTTAGTAAAATTACATGTTTCTTAGATGAGGCTTTCATGATCCAATGTTCCAAGATTTTAAAGTCAAGATATGCAAGCAAGATTTTCAATACTTTTATGATTTTTTTCATATCTCAAGTAGAGATATGTCATACCTATATCATACAATGTTTAGGGTTTGTGAACTAAGTACATAAGAAGAACAAAAGAATATACTTCTATCACTGTTCTTAGTAATGTTTCATAGTAATGTTCAGGATTACATGATAAAAACACAAAAAATATTATCATACTCCCATGGTTATGTGATATAACCATGTCTTGAGATTTCAATTAGAAACATACTATTAAGATTTCTTATATAGATAGAGATCAAAGAGCTAAGAAGTTATTAATATTTCTTTGAATGATTAAGATCTAAGAATTACGTACATGATAAGATTATAAGAGTAGAATGCATTAAGTTATGATAAAGTTTGAAAGATAAGATTTTATATGATTCATCTTTTAGGATTTAAGAGTTAATCTCACATGAATGCATTAAGATTCATGTTAAGATAAGACTTCATGAGACTTTCAAGAGGTTGAGTTATTGTTACAACCCCAATTTTGCATATGTTTTCATAATTAAAATGTAATGATTTTATGAATATGTACTTAATTGAAAAGGTTGTATGCTTTGCTTCAAAGGATGGATTTATTTGCAATTATCCCTTTGATAGGAATTTCGTGGTTCCTATTATTATGTTAATCCAATAATGGATATAAAAGAGAAGAAAAGAAGAAAAGTCCAAATAAAAGGAAAAGATACAAGATAATGGATATTAAGCAAAGTAATTATGAGAAATACATGGAAATCTCTAGAAAGTGGCATTAATGGCCACAATTGAGTAAATTTCATTTACATATGATTTTCTCATGGAAGAAATAGAAAAGAGGAAAAAGGAAATAAAAGGATATAGAGAAAATCCTCAAAAAGAGATATTTTTAATAGAGAAATAAGTAAGATAATGAGAAAATGAAGAAAGTAGATGCATCTAGAAGGATAATAAGTATCCTTAAAAAGGAATTTCGAAATCTTATGATTTCTTGGGATCCAAAGAGTCCCAATGAATAAGAAGAAAGAGAAAATGCAAAATAATAAAAAATAAGAATATAATGTGATACATAATTAATGAATTTGTGGTATTATTAAAAAGAGGTACTTTCTTCTATGAGGAAGTATAATTTCGTGGCCAATGGATTAAAAGCCAAGTACAAAGAGAATAAAAGAGGTAATTTTCGAATTCCTAAATATATAAAGAATATAGATTATTAAGAAGATAATGAAGAGAGAGAAGATTGCTTCTTAATGAAGGAATACCGTTTCCTATTGGGAAAGGGTCTTGGAACTCATGGATGAGAATCCTAGGGCTATGTTACCCACCCATATATATAAGTGGTAGAACCCTTGGCTGAGTCCAGTAGGATCCCATGCATCCTTCTCATTTCTTCTCCCTTGTTTTCATCCATAAACCCTAAGAAAGAGGAGCATCGTGATCATGAAGCAACAAGGAGCCAAAAAGGAGTTGCGATAGAAGCTTGATGAGCCACGATGCCAGGGAGCAACTTAGCCATCGTGGCCATGCCCTAAAGCGTGCACAACAATAGCCATTTGGCTGCAACGACGGCTACGAGTTGTAGGCCTGACGAGTATGAAAATAGCCACGCTGGCTGCGACCAGGTGGCGCCCCATGTACGCAAGGGGGCGGAGGACCTAAGGAGGTGGCTGGCGGCAAGTTTCGTGGCCTAGGGAGGAGAGGGCAGCCCCGCGAAGGGGTGCAATCGGCGACCATTGCGGTGGGCTGGAGGTTGAAGACGAGCTAGGGAAGTTGGACAGTTCTGCCCATCAATGTATTAAAGAACCGGCGACTTAAGTAAGGGAAATATGGTTATTTCGTTATGTTTTCAAGTGGCTGAGATGCGTTGCATGAGTTGGATGACGTGGCATCCTGCCATTGGTCCAAGTAAGTATTTCTTACAAAAATCATATCTAAATATTGGTAGATCCGAATTGTACATATAATATATGTATTTTGCTCAGAAAAATGCGAGGAACCCACTAAAAATAGATTTAGAAGCTAATTCCTCTTTCAATTTGAAAAGTAGTGGAAGTTATCAACTTTAATGAATTAATGATTAAGAAACCCTAATTTAAGATGATTAATGTATCGAGAAGGGTTATATGGATGATTAAAGTTGATATTAACCTGTTGATTATAAAAAGACTCATTAGATCTAAAAGGATGAACTTTATGTGTAATTTGATTTAGTTAGTGTTCCCTGTACATTAATATGCTTTAATGAGCCTTGAAACCATAATGTTAGTAATTATGACTCTTAATGACTTTAATTGTTCAAATTCATGAATAAAGTTGAGATATGATGGTTCTAAGCTATTTCGAGTATAAAAGTTCTTAATTGTGGATGAATACCCTTAATTTAGTAATTAGGGTTTTCTAGTGGATTAATGGGGAATTAATGATAAATGGAGTCCATATATGAATTAGATCATAATGAAATATGAGTTGTCAATTCGAAAGAAACTAAAGGTGATAATTGGCCTTAATGATCATGTCATGACTTAAAAGGATAAAGATGGTAGATTTAGTGTAAAAGAGGCATAATAGATTTAATTGACATTCAACTATGCTTATGATGTTGAAATTAGGGTTTGTGATCTAAAAGAGCATTAAGCGTGATAAAAGCATTATGGAGGCTAAAACCCTAATGAAACCCTAAAGTTGGCCTAGAAATCCTAGGATGGCATCCAAGCCTATCTTGAGAATGTTTTTGATAAAATAATGACATTTGGATGTTATGCATTGATTTCAGGATATTGATGATTGCTTATTTGATTGTTCTTGAATATTATTGCTTGGACATCAAGTTACCTCTGGATCAGGTATGTGGTTACTCTTATGGTTAATCGCTTTAGTTTCACGATGATTCTAAGATGTTTTATCGGTTGCTTGAAAATAACTACTTGGATGACTTTTATTTCATGCAACTACAAAGTGACTATGATTATCATCATAAATATGTATGCATGACTAGCTCAGATCCTGGTCCTCCTCTGTGGCTTTGCTAATGATGAAAAGGGTAACCTGGTATAGGGCCTACTTGTTAAAGTAGGACATCAGGATATCATGAGTTAGAAATTGGGCTACCCACATGTAGTGCCATGAGACTCTTTAGCACACCATGAGTTAAGGAGTGGGCTACCTATGAGTAGTGCCATGTGACTCAACCCTAGAAATTGATTCACCTATTAGGTAGGATCACGAGGGGTTTAATGGGGATCTACCATAAGGAAGGTAGCATCCAAGTCCACTACAGGGACAACACAGAGGCTAGGGTATGGATGGATTGAGCAATTATGTTTAAAATGTAATGTTATTTGCTAAATCATAATTGACTACAATAAGTTGTTATAGTTAATTGCACGAATTTTGTTTCCCCCACATACTGACATATTCATTTATGCTGACCGACATTTTGTTTGTCGTCGTTTTAGGTATAATTGAAAAGGACAAACAATAAAGTGGCATATTGTGAAATTAAGAAATAAAGTGCAAGGAGGATTAGTTAGAATAGAGTCCAGATGTGGATAGAAGTTAAATATCCAACTTTTTGAAGAAAAAAAAGGTATGCAAAGTTTTATTTTATTCCATCTTACAGTATAGTCATGGTAGAATTTAATAATTATTACTGATTATTTGTCAAACCTTTGATTCGAGAAATTGGGATAACGGCTCTCACCTCTTGGTCTCCCTTAATTGGGGGTTATCGGGAGGTGGGGTTATTACATTTGGTATTAGAGCACTGGTTCCTCATTTAATCTTTAGTAATTCTTAAATTTTACAAATTCCATAGAACCGAGGGAGTTATTAGAGGATTTTCCAAAGTCCGAGGTGTCTAGAAAAGGATCACGGTATAGGGGCTGGCAAGATTTTCCTCCGCACTGCTAGTTAGAATATGAGGACTCCCGGATGCAATGTGACTTCCTGGCCAATGTCTGAGGTTTTGACTTGAAATAAGATAACTTTAGGACTCTCTCATCTATTTTCATCCCTTCTCAACCCTAATTTTGTTAGGATTATAAGGCTTAGGGTTTTTCTCTCTCTTCCTCACCCTCTTGAGGTCAGGGTATGTATAATAAGGTTAAGGAATCCTCCACCAAATTAATTAAAAGCATGTAAATAAGATTTCATGGACATAAGCTTAATAGTTTAAGCGTAAACTAAAGAATAGTTGCATTCTTAGGTCGTATGACATGTGTTGTCATACCCTCAGGAGAGACCTGAGGTTAGACCTTCTTGTTAGGAGGATGAAGTAGAGAGAGTTGGTCTCGGAGGAAGAAACCTCCATTAAAGGTAGAAACCTGACACATCTTATGAGGATGATGCTAACCCTAACCCTAAGTGAAGGTTAGAGAGAGATGATATGATGAGCTAGATGTCATGGTAGACCATGTGTGTGTGGACATGCTTTTAGTTTGGATACCCATGACGATATGAGCCATGTGAGGTTGGATGACCTAGTACCTGGGTGACCCAACCCTGTGAAGGGTCGTGCATGGTAGAGTGAAGGATAGCTCCTTCATTGATGAGGTTAGTGATGACCATATAGAAACGCTATGGGCTTATATGAGCATGGCATAGTATGCACCTAGAGTACGTCAGTAGTGTTGACAGTAGGCTAAAACCCTGGCCAGGAGAGTATGATGGATAACTTATGAGATGTGCATAAAGAGCTATAAATAATCTAGAGCAAACATAGGTTTCACCCATATAGGTGTACGTTATGAGCTTGATCCACCTTCAAGAGAGAAGACCTCTAGTAGTACGGTTGTTTGTAGGGTTAATCTCTAGAGAGAGAGAGCAGGGCCCGAGTTAGAAGGTTGGAAGTTTAGACTCCGGGCTAGGAGAAACCCTGAGAAGTTGAGGATGATGCGACATAAGAGGATGGTTGTGGTTGCCTCGTGCATAGTCCTTGTGGTTCTTGGTTGCCTTTAGCGGAACTAAATCCTAGAAGAAGGATGAGGCTGCTGGTACCTATGTGCAGATGATATAGGTGCTTACCTTCTAAGGATAGAAACAAGAGTTCCTTAGACCCTGAGGAGGTTTAGTAACAAGTTGTAAGTCTTATACCTAGTTGGTTATCCTTGAGGAGGACTCGACTCTGAGGTGTTGTTCAAGTGAATGGATAATAGGACGTGCATGATGCACCTCGTACATGCTTGGTTTGTTGTTAGAATGTTGAGCATGTAGTTGGACAACTGTTGTATAAGAGGTGAACCTAGGGTTCCTAGAACTATAAGAGGGGAAGTAGTAGTTCCTGGTGCACCTAATTCTCACACGGATGTTTGAGTTCCTACGCATGGGAGCATGGCACCCCTCATGTTTAGAGGAAAGGGAAACCCCTTGGATTAAGGTGTATGTTTGGTGAACCCCTCACATATAAGTTGGTGACATGTAAAAGTATGATCGTGGTCTAATATTGAGGATTGAGAACAAGTATGACCTACCGTGGAGACCTAATATGGTTTAGAAGGTGGTCTGTTTGTTAGCTATGTGCCTTTTTAGCTTGCTAGGGATAAGCATGCTCATGTGGGTGTAAACCCTAGACATAGGGACGTTTGTGACCTTTGTTTCTATCAAGAGATAGTTTCCCCCCATCCTGGGAGAGGACCCTTTTGTAGGGTATGTATCAGCTTTTGCTGGGTTTGAGGAAACCCTAAGAGGTCTCATAGGATCTTGAGAAGCTAAGTGGAGAGTACATAGTAGAAGAGTGAACATGTAGACCCATAGATGATCATCTCTGAGTGCATGTGGATGTGTTACCAAGGAGGTAACGGGTATGGGGCCTGACCGAGGTAGATAGGTCGCCATGACCCCTATGAAAGGACCTAAGTCAGACCACAAATGCTGAGAGAGATGATGGAGACTTGGATAAGGTTTCAAGTTGGATACATACTATGTTAGAATCCTAAGTCTATCCTAGGGTCAGGTGGGGATAAGACTGATCGGAGTAGGAGTTGCCTAATTCCCTAGTTGAACGTGACCATAGGGTCGGGAGGTAAGATATGTCATTGTCTGAGGGCCACGGGTTAGGAGATTGTTTACCTTCATGAACTCATGGGACCCAAAGGGCAAATGAAGAGGGCACTCTCTAATGCATAAGGGAAGAGGGATGACCCCAAAAGTGTCGGCACCCTATAGAACTAGAGGAGATGACTAAGGATTGTATGATGACCCAAGTGGGTTTGAGACCAATTTTTCATGGAAGTAACCTGGATATTGAGATGTTCATGATGTAGATGCATGTGAGGCACATTTCAGTTTAGATTTGTAGGTGTATTGGAAATGTGGGATGTACCATCTCTACTCTTGGAATGGGAAGAACTCTATATTTGGACTACAACCAAATGCTTATTTCCTCTTGTTATGGGAGTGAGAGATAGAACAACACACATGCCATACACCAAGGATAAAGATAATGTGAGTGGAAATGTTTCTATGATGCATGAGGATGGAGATAATAACGTACCCTTGTAGAGTGTAAGATGTGTGGATGTTGTACAAATGCTAAGAGAACTAAGGTAGTCATATTATGAGGATGTTTTTATCATGAGCTATGTGGAATTCGCGATATATACAAGGTTGAGTTCAAAAACTAAGATGATGAGCTATAAGTTCCCTTGATGAAGATAGGCTTAGAGTCTGAGATGAGATGATCAGTGGAATATAGGGAGGTTTATGTCTTCACTGTTACCTAGAACCTAAAGATGAAAGGTAGTAATGGATGCTCTGGTTGAGATGTAGTTGCTTAGTTTAGCTGGAGGCTAGAAGAGGTTGTTAGGTTAACCCTAAGTTTGGAAAAGGAGATATGTTTGGCTAACACTCAGATGTAATGCCATTCGTTGATTAAGTTAGTGATTGTTTGGTTAGCCAACCTAGGCCTTGATGCGATAGAAGGATGGTTGTAGAACCTCAGATGTACTTCTCTGGAAAAGAAGGTGATGAAACCCCAACTAGAGTGGTTTAGGGTTTCCAAGGAATAAATCTTGGGGAATCATGACATACAGGAGATCATGATTTTAATTCACCATACTCCATGGTACTACTAAGATGGTAAGTTTTAGTATTACTTTGGATGCCTAAGATGAAGTTGCATGTGGCTTGTCACCATGCATGTCAAGAGGTGAAGGACGAACACCAATAACCCAGTAAGTTGATACAAAGGATAAAAAATCCCTGAGAGGGAATGGGAGTTCATCACTATGGATGCCGTGGTAAGTCTCCCCTGGACTAAGGAAGGTCAAGATGCAATATGGGTTATGGTAGATCACCTTACCTAGATGAAATAATCTAAGAGAAAGAGAGAATACCGTCGGGAGACAGATCCGGATGAACTACAAGTAAGAGAGATGGTTCAACTGCACCAGGATGCAAGTTCAAAAGTTCTTGAATATGAACTAAAGATTCACTTCCATAAGGTGGAAGTAGATTCATGAAGAACTCGATGTGAGTACAACTTATCACCCCTAACTAATGGTTAGTATGGTCCAGACAAGAGGGTCTGATGAGATCATGTGTGCTCATTCAGGGTGATACATGGGGGGCAATTCTTGCCCTATGAGAGATGTGATGATAACCACCATAGCCAGTATCGAGATGTAAAGAAGCTTTGTAAGAGAGGTTATGTCGGTCACCACTTCATTAAGATGATGTTGGTGAAGGGATCTCACGAAGGTCGTAAAAGGACCACCGTGTGTGCAGGTGAAGTCCCTTTGATCATGCAATGGATAAAAGAGAGCCCACGGGCGACATGAGTCGTGAGCTGATGCAAAGTAGATTGACATGCAGTTCACTGTGGGAGAATATGTGATATGAAAATCCGACCCCTCTGAGCTAGAGATAAGATAGATGAGTTCCCGATACATGGGTCCATTTGAGATGGATTGGTGGAGATGCATGTGTATAGCCTTACCCCTCAAGATAATGTGATGTGTGATGAGTTCCATGTGTCCAATTTAGAGCACTATGTGAGGTACCCGAGCCATGTGTTGAGCAATGAACCTAGTGAGCCCCAAGGGAGGCTGAAATGTCCTGAGTCGCCTATGAGATTATAGATGCCAAGGTGAAAGAATCTCATAGAAAGGAATATGTGATGATAAAGGTTCTTTGGAAGCGCCATGGATAGGGTAAAGCAACATAGGGGCCAATGATGGACATGGAAAAGTCTTATCCTGAATTATTTGTATGCTTGATGGAATTTTGAGGACACAATTCTTATAAGAGGGGAAGGATGTTACAACCCCAATTTTCCATATGTTTTCATAATTAAAATGTAATGATTTTATGAATATGTACTTAATTGAAAAGGTTGTATGCCTTGCTTGAAATGATGGATTTATTTGCAATTGTCCCTTTGATAGGAATTTCGTGGTTCCTATTATTATGTTAATATAATAATAGATATAAAAGAGAAGAAAAGAAGAAAAGTCCAAATAAAAGGAAAAGATACAAGATAATGGATATTAAGCAAAGCAATTATGAGAAAAACATGGAAATCTCTAGAAAGTGGCATTAATGGCCACAATTGAGTAAATTTCATTTACAGATGATTTTCTCATGGAAGAAATAGAAAAGAGGAAAAAGAAAATAAAAGGATATAGAGAAAATCCTCGAAAAGAGATATTTTTAATAGAGAAATAAGTAAGATAATGAGAAAATGAAGAAAGTAGATGCATCTAGAAGGATAATAAGTATCCTTAAAAAGGAATTTCGAAATCTTATGATTTCTTGGGATCCAAAGAGTCCCAATGAATAAGAAGAAATAGAAAATGCAAAATAATACAAACTAAGAAGATATTGTGATACATAATTAATGAATTTGTGGTATTCTTAAAAATAGGTACTTTCTTCTATGAGGAAGTATAATTTCGTGGCCAATGGAATAAAAGCCAAGTACAAAGAGAATAAAAGAGGTAATTTTCGAATTCCTAAATATCGCAAGAATATAGATTATTAAGAAGATAATGAAGAGAGAGAAGATTGCTTCTTAATGAAGGAATACAGTTTCCTATTGGGAAAGGGTCTTGGATCTCATTGATGAGCACCCTAGGGCTTTGCTACCCACCCCTATATAAGGGGTAGAGCCCTTGGTTGAGTCCAGTAGGATCCCATGCATCCTTATCTCTTTTTCTTCCTTGTTTTCATCCATAAACCCTAAGAAAGAGGAGAAGCGTGATCATGAGGCAACAAGGAGCCAAGAAGGAGTTGCGATAGAAGCTTGATGCCCCACGATGACAGGGAGCAGCTTAGCCATCGTGGCCATGCCCTAAAGCGTGTGCAGCATCAACTGTTTGGCTAGAGAGACGAATGTGAGTTACAGGCCTGACGAGTGTGAAAACAACCACGCTAGCTATGACCAGGTGGCGCCCCATGTGCGCAAGGTGGCGGCGGACCTAGGGAGGTGGCTGACTACAAGTTTTGTGGCCTAGGGAGGAGAGGGCGGCCCTGCGAAGGGCTACAATCAGCGGCCGTTGTGGTGGGCTGGAGGTCAAAGACGACCTAGGGCAGTTGGATAGTTCTGTCCCTCTGCGTATTAAAGAACCGACGACTTAAGTAAGGGCAATATGGTCATTTTGTTATGTTTTCAAGCGGCTGAGCTGCGTTGCATGAGTTGGATGATGTGGCATCCTGCCATTGGTCCAAGTAAGGATTTCTTACAAATATCATATCTAAATATTGGTAGATCAGAATTATACATATAATATATGTATTTTGCTCAGAAAAATGTGAGGAACCCATTAAAAATAGATTTAGAAGCTAATTCCTCGTTCAATTCGAAAAGTAGTGGAAGATATCAACTTTAATGAATAAATGATTAAGAAACCCTAATTTAAGATGATTAATGTATCGAGAAGGGTTATATGGATGATTAAAGTTGATATTAACCTGTTGATTATAAAAAGACACATTAGATCTGAAAGGATGAACTTTATGTGTAATTTGATTTATTTAATGTTCCATGTACATGAATATGCTTTAATGAGCCTTGAAAACCTAATGTTAGTAATTATGACTCTTAATGGCTTTAATTGTTCAAATTCATGAATAAAGCTGAGATATGATGGTTCTAAGATATTTCGAGTATAAAGTTCTTAATTGTGGATGAATACCCTTAATTTAGTTATTAGGGTTTTCTAGTGGATTAATGTGGAATTAATGATAAATGGAGTCCATATCTGAATTAGATCATAATGAAATATGAGTTGTAAATTTGAAAGAAACTAAAGGTGATAATTGTCCTTAATGATCGTGTCATGACTTAAAAGGATAAAGATGGTAGATTTAGGGTAAAAGAGACATAATAAACTTAATTGACATTCAACTATGCTTATGATGTTGAAATTAGGGTTTGTGATCTAAAAGAGCATTGAACGTGATAAAAGCATTATGGAGGCTAAAAACCTAATGAAACCCTAAAGTTGGCCTAGAAATCCTAGGATGGCATCCACGCCTATCTTGAGAATGTTTTGGATAAAACAATGACACTTGGATGTTATGCATTGATTTCAGGATATTGATGATTTCCTGTTTGATTGTTCTTGAATATTATTGCTTGGACATCAAGTTACCTCTAGATCAGGTATGCGGTTACGCTTATGGTTAATTGCTTTAGTTTCACGACGATTCTTGGTTGTTTTATCGGTTGCATGAAAATAACTGCTTGGATGAATTTTATTCCATGCAACTATAAAGTGACTATGATAATCACCATAAATATGTATGCATGACTAGCTCAGATCTTGGTCCTCCTATGTGGCTTTGCTAATGATGAAAAGGGTAAATTGGTACAAGGTGTACTTGTTAAAGTAGGGCATCAGGTTATAATGAGTTAGAAATTGGGCTACCCATGTGTAGTGCCATGAGACTCTTTAGCACACCATGAGTTAAGGAGTGGGCTACCTATGGGTAGTGCCATGTGACTCAACCCTAGAAATTGATTCACCTGTTAGGTAGGATCATGAGGGGTTTAATGGGGATCTACCATAAGGAAGGTAGCATCCAGGTCCACTGCAGGGACATCGTAGAGGCTAGGGTATGGATGGATTGAGCAGTTATGTTTAAAACGTAAAGTTGTTTGTTAAATCATAATTGACTGCAATATGTTGTTATAGTTAATTGCACAATTTCTTTCCCCCACATACCGGCATATTCATTTATGCTGATCGACATTTTGTTTGTCGGCATTTTAGGTATAATTGAAAAGGACAAACAATAAAGTGGCATATTGTGAAATAAGGAAATAAAGTGCAAGGAGGATTCGTTAGAATAGAGTCCAAATGTGGATAAAAGTTAGATATCCAAATTTTTGGAAAAAGAGGTATGCAAAGTTTTATTTTATTCCATCTTACAGTATAGTCATGGTAGAATTTAATAATTATTACTGATTATTTGTCAAACCTTTGATCCTGGAAATTGGGATAACGAATCTGACCTCTTGGTCTCCCTTAATTGGGGGTTACCGGGAGGCGGGGTCATTACCGTTATCATGCCGGGAATCATATTTTAGATATTTACTACTTAAGTTACTTTTATATACTTCATATTCCTATATTTAGTTTAGATTATTTTCCCAAGCCTTTAGACTTACATGTCATAAGTCTGATATCACAATTTAATTAAGTCATTTGATCAAACAAGAGTTTCAAATTAAGATTTATCTAGATAATAAGAATATCAAATTTTGTTTCAGATTTTGATTACTCAATATGTGGGTAGCTAGATATTTGATTAAGATACATGACAAGGGTTTTAGACCCAATCTCAATTTTGTAATAGAGATCATTCATATTTAGATGTAGATTCAGATTCAGAGTTCAATACATGTTCAATACTCAGTATTTAGTTTTAGATAAGTCTAGATTCAAAATTTGGTAAGCTTAGACTTAAGACAATTAATTCAGAACCTTCATATAATACATTATATGATAAGTCCTCTTTTAGAGACTACTAGGAAGATTTAGAGGCATCTTCTGCCAATTTAGAGGAGTGTTTACTGCATTTTAGAGGGCACATTGTGACAATAGAGGGTGTGTTGCACCATATAGGACACTTCAGTGTCAAAAGAGGGAACCTAGTTTTAACAGAGGGTTCTTTGCACCATAGAGGACACTTTGGTGTCAACAGAGGATGACTTATCATATAATGGTGACCACAATAAGATATAAGTCATAAATGAAAGACACTTTAGTTCAAAGCATGCACACAATCCCATTTATAAGTATAATGAAAGAAATTAAGATAAGAAAGACATGACTCAGGCCTTTTGTGCAAGTCATGCATGTGGCCCAGACACCAAAGTGCAGGCCAATTTAGAGACATAATCCAGGCCCGGAGTGCACGTTATGTGACCCAGGCTTCTTAGTATAGGCCATGAGACCCAAGTACCAGAGTACATGCCTCCAGAGATAGATAAGTAAAAAGATAAGAACTAAGTTAATGTAAGAAAAGACATTTATGTTTAGATTTTGTAAAGTTTTTAATGTTAGTTCTCAGTATAGAATGTTTAAGAATATTTTGCACTATCTTATTTGATAAAGTAATGTATATGTTAGAATACTCATGCCACTTATGCATAAACCATTTTTTCAATGCATGGTTGGGGACAAGATGTCCGTAGGTGAGGGTAGGAGCAGAGTAGATTCCAGAGAATCAAGCACAAGGATAGACCATGACTCAATCTGGTGGGGTTCCAACTATAAGATGATCCTCAAGTTTACAGACTCAACTATATGTATTAATGTTTAGAACTTTAGAGTAGAGGCTCAAGATGTTTAATTAGTTTTCCATGTAATAACATTTATGTTACTTTTGTAAGAAAAATCATGAGAATGTTTTAATACTTTAGTTGTGTGATTGATTATCTTATTGTTATGAATGCCAGTTTTGTGTAATGCCCCCTAGAGTCACAAGTTATGGATAACTCTGTGTTACTTCTCTATGTGAATGTGTGTACTTAGGGATGGTGTTACAATATGGTATCATAGCAACATTATAGTTGGCCACCAGATGAATTCTCATGTTCTTACTTAAGATCACCCTATAAAAAGTTTAGTGAGAGGAGAGTGTAGATTCAGAAAGATAACTAGTATCCCTAAGTGATAGGAGAGTGTAGATTCAGAAAGATAACTAGTATCCCTAAGTGAGGGGAGAGTGTAGATTCAAAACGATAACTAGTAGCACTAAGTATACAAGGAATAACTGGAAGGTATTAGCAATCAAAGAAGAGGACTAGTTAGAAGCTTATATAAATATTAGGGTTATGTGCCTAGATGTTCTACACTTTTTATGTTAACTCTATAGTTGTATATAGCATTCTCTCTCTCTTTTTCTCACATGTTTGTGGTATGGGACATAAACTTATGTGGTTTTGTAGAGAGAATGTTATGTGCATAATCATGCTTGTCTTGTCCTTTCAAGTGCATGTGGTATGGGACATGTACACAAGGAAGTGCCAAGATAAGTGTGATCAAACATGTCACTTTTGAATATATGACCGATCGATATGTATCCAAAGGAGACAAAGAACATAAGTGTTCTCATTAAAAGTTTGAGACATATAGTCACCTAAACCTAATCATACACATTGTAAGACTGAGCATGTATATGAAGGGTAGATATTTCGATAGAGATAATTGAGTTAGTTTTAAGTGAACAAGAACCCTAATTCAGTCCCATAGAAGAGGCAAGCTAGAATCCTTGCCATGTTAGATAATTATATTGTGAGGTATACTTCATGTTTCATTAGTAGAATATGCACATGTTAGTCAGATTTAGACGAGAAGGTCACACCTTGAGTATATTAGTGAACCTTTAAAATAATAATATAGTTAATGTATGTAGAATATGTAAAACCCTAAGGTGGGTAGACTGATTGAATTTTGAGGGCAAAATTTTTTCAAGGTGGGTTGAATTGTAACATCCTCATTTTTTGGGAACTTTAGCATAATTTATGAAGTACATATTACTCATTGTCATAGAATAGATAAAAAGGATCTTTTGATTTATTGGATTGTTAACATACTGTGAGAATTCTCATATGAATATTGAATATGGAAAAGGGATAGCACACAGACTAGCATGTCCCAAATGTATTATGATAATTAGTTATCTAGCATATAAGAAAATTCTTATTTCAGTCAAATTAGTTGTTGTGATCAACTAATCGGAAAACTAAATCCATTATAATATTCTAGACACCAAACTATACAATTTATCAAATTTTGGTTTTATTTTGAGTTCATTTGAGTAGGTAATTAATTTATAAAAGAAATGGCCAATAAATTAACATAATAACAATTTATCAAATTTCTCCTATTAACCTTTTGTGTGATCCATTAGATGGACTGTAGAATGATCTGGGCTAATCCTAGCTATCCATAGTCCCCTCCTTTCTTCAACCTCCATCTTCTTTTAAATAAAAAGCTGCAAATTAGTTCATTGAGATTATCTCATGATCTACTTATCTATTTTGGAAACAATTTTCATCATCGTAATCAGGAGACTGACCCGCTCCTTTTAAGCCTCTACACAAACCCTAGATCTCACCCTATAGGAAACTCCCAAAGCATCGCCAACCTTCCTCGAGCCCTCAAGTTGCAGAGTGCTGAAGAGTGCTTCCCTAGACATTGGGAAAGATTCACCCTACCCGTCATAGCTTGCCGCAACCCCCAATTTCACCTATACAACATTGAGCCTCCTTGACCTACTGAGTTTCTCAACCATCGATGCATAGGACCATTCTCTCTAGTGGCGCGACCACTATTAAATTACTTGAAACTACACCAACTATAGGCCAGTGCAAACTCAACCACATCCTCGTTATAGGGTGTGATTTACTAGACTTTTGTTCATACAAGATGGTGGCAAGGCCTGTGCAGAGCTCATTGTCGAGGAGCTCATGTTGTGCCCGACTCATGGAAACTAGATGGAGAGCTTTGAGACAACCATACACATACATTTCTACCACCACCATGCCTTCATTTGAGGTGAATCTTAGAAACCCATCTTGCCTTACAGTTGTACTACTTGCTCATCGACCACCATGAATTCTGCTCAGTTTGATCACACAACTGGTGCTTTGAGCTCATCCTGATCTCATGATGCTTCATAATTTCTTGTGATGGTGGGAGCTTCCCTTCTTTCTTCTCACCATATTCCAGTTTCATTTCCCCTATTCTCTCCTTCTGTTGGCAAGATGATGTCGCCACCCCAGTTGTCCCCTATAACCACATAAGGACTCTTCTAGTCCAGTTTTGCCTCATGAATTCATCCTTAGTCTCATCTCATGCTCAACATGATTAGGCCTTGAGATCATGCTCGAGGTCTCAGTCACCTGGAGACATAGTTTGTTTGCTTGAGCAATCTCCTTGAGCAAGATTCCATCCTTTGAATGGCCAATGTTACCCTGTCATGTCATAGTAGTAGAGAAATGGTCATAAGGGGCACATCATTCATCTCCCATGCCTCCACATGGAATTTTATAAAATCATGTCATGGGTTTTTATCACCTATGATTGGTTGATTATGAATTAATATTCAATAAATCATAGGAATTACTGCAAGCCTCCAATGAAGAAGATCCAAATATGAATTTTGATCAATTTTTTGAGATCTAGATGATGGACTAGGATGCAAAGCCTATTTTGACTCCAAATTTCTAGGTTCTATCTAGAAAACATGAAACTCTATAAACTATAATGAGTGTAGTTATTAATGAAGGATTATTGAATGAACAGGGTAATCATGGTCCATCAACCCAAAGATTATGATTAGGATTCTTCAATCTGAGAAAAGTAACTCAGATTTTCTCCAAAATAGGTAAGTGGTTCATGCCCATGAGTATTCATATTTATTAAAATTAGTACAATTACATGTTTCTTAGATGAGGCTTTCATGATCCAATGTTCCAAGATTTTAAAGTTGTGATATGCAAGCAACATTTTCAATACTGTTATGGTTTTTTTCATGTCTCAAGTAGAGATATGTCATACCTATATCATACAATGTTTATGGTCTGTGAACTAAGTACATAAGAAGAACAAAAGAATATACTTCTATCATATTTCTTAGTAATTTTCAAGACCACATGATAAAAAAATAAGATTATCATACTCCCATGGTTATGTGATATAACCATGTACTTGAGATTTCATGTAGAAACATACTATTAAGATTTCTTATATAGATAGAGATCTGAGAGCTAAGAAGTTATTAAGCTTTCTTAGAATGATTAAGATCTAAAAATCAAGTACATGATAAGATTATAAGAGTAGAATGCATTAAGTTATGATCAAGTTTGCATGACAAAATTGTATAAGATTCATCTTTTAAGATTTAGCATTTAAGATCACATGAATGCATTAAGATTCGTGTTAAGATTAGACTTCATGAGACTTTCAAGAGGTTCAGTTATCATGTCAGAAATCATATTTTAGATATTTACTACTTAAGTTAGTTTTATATACTTTATATTCCTATGTTCAGTTTAGATTATTTTCCTAAGCCTTTAGACTTACATGTCATAATTTTGATATCACAATTTAATTAAGTCATCAATCAAACAAGAGTTTCAAATTAAGATTTATCCAGATAATAAGAATATCAAATTTTGATTACTCAATATGTGGGTAGCCAAATATTTGATCAAGATACATGATAAGGGATTTAGACCCAATCTCAATTTTGTAATAGAGATCATTCATATTCAGATGTAGATTCAGATTCAGAGTTCAATACATGTTCAGTTCTCAGTATTCAATTTTAGATAAGTCCAGATTCAGAATTTATTAAGATTAGAATTAAGATAATTAATTCAGAACCTTCACATAATACATTATATGATAAGTCCTCATTCAAAGAGTCCTGGGACAATTCGAAGGCATCTTTTGCCAATTCAGAGGAGTGGTTACTCAATTTTAGAGGACACATTATGCCAAAAGAGGATGTGTTGTACCATAGAGGACACTTTGGTGTGAACAGAGGGCACCTAGTGCCAACAGAGGGTGTGTTGCACTATAGATGACACATCGGTGTCAACGGAGGAGGGCTTATCATATAATGGTGGCCATAATCAGATAAAAGTCATCAATGAAAGACATCTTAGGTCAAAGAATGCACACAATCTCATTTATAAGTATAATGAAAGAGATTAAGATAAGAGAGACATGACTCAGGCCCTTTGTGCAAGCCATGTGGCCCAGACACCAGAGTGTAGGCCGATTCAGAGACATAATCCAGGACCAGAGTGTAGGTTATATGGCCAAGGCACCTTAGTGCAGGTCATGAGACCCAAGTACTAGAGTACAAGTCTCAAGAGAAAGATAAGTAAAAAGATAACAACTAAGTTAAAGTAAGAAGAGACATTTATGTTTCAAATTTTGGAAAGTTTTTAATTCTAGTTCTTATTATATAATCTTTAAGAATATTTTTCACTATCTGATTTCATAAAATAATGTATATGTTAGAATACTCATGCTAGTTATGCTAACAACCATTTTTCCAATGTGTGGCTGGGGATGAGATGTCCGCAGGTGAGAGAAGGAGTAGAGTAGATTCTAGAGAATCAAGCGCAAGGATAGAACATGACTCAATCTGGTGGGGTTCCAACTATAAGATGATCCTCAAGTTTATAGACTCAACTATATGTATTAATGTTTAGAACTTTAGAGTAGAGACTCAAGATGTTTAATGAGTTTTCCATGTAATAACATTTATGTTACTTTTGTAAGAAAAATCATGAGAATGTTTTAATACTTTAGTTGTGTGATTGATTATATTGTTGTTATGAATGCCAGTTTTGTGTAATGCCCCCTTGAGTACACAAGTTATGGATAACTCTGTGTTGCTTCCTCTCTAGGAACATGTGTACTTAGGGAGGGTGTTACGAGACTATAGAGTGTGTAGAGTCTATAAGGACCCCTATTGTTCTTCTTAGTCCCCCACAACGATGGTCTTATTTTTTTTATGAATACAATGATGGTCTTATTGTAATGACTTTCATCATTTACCTAAAAACCTTATCTATCACTCTTCTTTTTTCTTTTATTGTTGTCCTTAGTTCCTAAAGCACTAGCACCATTCTTGGCTCCATGGATCTTTGGAGCCATCCGTGAACATATTTAGGGTATAACTTTCCTTGTCATAAAATTTATGTTAGCATATAAAATCACAACACCATTACCGTTTTACTCAAATTTCATGAATTAATCCATATTTTAGTTTCCAATAACGTAGAGAGTATGCATATGATCATCACAAGAAGAGAGAGATGTGATTGTAAAAGACTCTAGTATAAGGTTGTCATTCATCCTATTTGTGGATTTAGTTTGTCCTAATATATGAAAGAAGGAACTTTAGCCACTATAATGAAGGCATATAGGAGGTGATCATGTCATAGTCATCATGTAGAAACCAAACCTGAACATTTGAAGGTCACCATTGTGAAGTAAGATTTACTAGGTTCATATTTAATTATTTAATTATGAGGTGCATGTGTTTAGATCTGATACCATCTGTCACAAGTTAGCACATGACTCCCTATCACTACCAACAAAGTATTCATGGTTGGTAGTGTGATGACGAGTCGTGTCCCTATTCATGAGTTACTGAATCAAACACAAACAAATGCAATTTAAAGGCAACAAATCCATATACTGAATAACAAATGAATTATGATATCTCCCTAAGGAAATTTGAAATATACTTGAAAGGAAAATACAATTCTAAGATAAGAATCGGTATCCCATCAATATTAAGTGTATCCTTGTATAATTCTAATTTGGTGAAACAAGTCTTGTTCCAAACAATACGAAAAATCTTTAGCTTCTTGAATTATATAAATTTTGAAAAGTAATACATTGTCAATGAAATCACATTGGTATGTAAAAATGAGTTTAAGAGCATACTTTCCTATACATTATTATAAGAAAGCAAAATAAATATCTATCTCAAATAGCTTCAACATGAGATAGAAATTGTTTCTAAGTCATATTTCCATTCTAATCTCTATTATGTTCTAGATTCCACTCATTCTAAACACTTCTACACTTATTTATATATTCCACTCAATCTAAACACTTCTACACTTATTTATATATTCCACTCAATCTCATACCAATCTAGTGAATAGGGAATTTTTCCTATATTAAAGAGTTTTTATCAACTAGACACCTATTTGGTGAAGAAGGATGGTTTCCTATATCAATACCATCATGTTATATAATGGATGAACTCTTTAATGATAAGGTTATTACAACATTCTAAAACAAAAAGATAGTAATAATAAAAAACATGTATTTCATCCAAGTGCATAGATGAACATGTTTGAGAGGTTTACATAGAAAATCAGTATCATCCAATATTGTTGGTCTAGTCAATAATAGACAAAACATACATTTTATGTTGATTCACGAGTAAATAAGTAGATTTTGGAGATTCAAAACAAATTAATAGGGTAGAGATCTCAAAAGTGTGTTATGGATCATGTGGGTTAATATAGATCATATTTCAATATAGGGTACGAAGGACCAATGTTGGTGTGATTAAGTTCATTATTGAGCCAAGTGGTAATTCATCCACCAGGTCACTATTGATATCATTACACATTATAATCACAATGCATCCTTCATAATTCCAATATTGGCTAAGTATACATTACATTGGTCAAACTATACTAATTAACCCCAAGATCAACTATGAATTGAATCATATGTCATTTTTGTAATCATTATGCAAGGGAACCATCACTAATATCAATGTATCATGGTCACTATAGTGACCTATAGAAAATCATTCAAAATATCGACATCAATAAATCATCATTCAAAATACCGACTAAGTGTTGGATTAGAGTATAACATCCATTTTCATAAGGTTTGATTATCAGAAAATTCAATTACATACAAAAGAAAATATTTCAAAATATCAGGGTATTAAAGAAAGAATTTCAATGATAAAGCATTTTTAATGGAATACCGAGGAGTTGTCAAAGAAAAACAATGCATTTACTATCATATTTTGGATAAAGGAGTAGTTACCATAAACTTTCAGAATATAATATCATTTCTTTGATTTTGTGTGATAGAGGTAGTAATTACCTTACCTAGGAAAAAGGTGAGTAATCTAATGATAGACCTAATGGTTCTACCCATCTGCACATAGCAGATCAGGGAATATAGTGGTTCAAAGTCTAGAGGAGGTGGAACATGTCTGGGATCATCTGGTTCTAGTTAGGGATGAAACTTGTGAAAGTGGGCCTTGTTAAAGCTATTGTAGATGGAGATAGGAGTCCCATGGAAGGGTCATGACCTATTTGTTGAGTTTGGTATGCACTTGTGATCCAAACAACAGTGAGGAACTATACTAAGATGCTAAGGAGTTAGAAACCATAGAAGTGCCAAGATGTCATATCAAAGAGGAGTAGATGAGATTGAATGGGCTTGATATGGGAATGAAATACACTGAAAAGACTAAAATGAAGCAAGTGGAAGTATGACAGAGAGGTAAAATGTTTATATAGGGGGATAGAGTGGCTATGGTTAGGTATTTCACCATAGGATGTTGCTTGAGTGAGAATTAGGGGGAAGGGAATGTTAGAATATCATGTTCAATGCTAAATGTTTAGTTAGATGACCCTTATATGGGATCAAGAGAACGAGGAGAAGTGAGCTATTTTCTTGTGATTAGTTGAGGAGGTGCATGATGATCAACAATCACTGTGGGGTTTATTGATCATCTCCATTAGACGAGCTATAGGTATACGATAACATGATGTTGTTGTATTGCGGCAACAATATCTGGGAGTGAGGATCTAGTGATCCTAGGTTGTGCGCCCAACTTCCAATAAATCCAAGGTCCAAAATGGTCCCACATTATATCTATGTTAAAACCCATATAGAAAAAATAAAGGGCAAAAGGAAAATAAAGGAAAAAAGGTATCTATCTATTAAAATTCCAAAAAACATATTTCCCACATATCAACTCCAGAATTAGTGAGGTTTTGACCTTGATGCTACAATGGTATTTCAAGTAGAAAATGGTATGTCAATACATTGGAATATATTTAAGGGAAGAATTATTCTAATGTATTATGAAAGTATACAATAGGATTTCAATGTACATATGTGACAAAACAGATGTGGAAGTTCAAAATTTTTGAGTATATGCAATCATGATCTAATAAAATGATAAATATAAGATATTTCAACCAAGGAAACTTAAACAAAGGAATATATATTAAAACTCACATCATCAAAATAATAAGCAAATTTAATAATTTTCACCATTGGAGCTATTTTGTCAATAATACTAGATAACCTGGAGGTTTTAATTTTGAGATTGAACTTGTGAACTCAAACCTAGCATGGTATACAATTTTCTTAAGAAGAAAGATGTGTCAACTCTATTCATTTAAAAGAACTAAAAGGTAAAGGATCTATGCATGATGTATGTGAAAATGTTGAAAGAGAATCAAAATATTTCTTTGTGAGATATTGAAAGTATCACTAGAAAGTTAGATATAATAACACGATACTCACGAATGAGTATACAAACATGGTAAAACCTAACAAATTCAACAAGTGACCTAGCTATTATTTTCATCTTTAGGTTTTCAAAAATTTTATGGACAACACGTGTGACAACTAACAATGTGTTTCTTTTCCAATGGAAATTAAAAAGGAGTAATGAGAAAAGATAAATATTGATATTTGCTATGTCATATTGCAGAATAATTTCAGATAATACTAAATCCAATATTACCTAAATATAATGTTGGTTAAAGTATGATTTAGTTTTGATGTTATGTCCATGAGAACACCACAAATAACCCAATTTTAGATCAAAAAATGGATGGGTCTATGTGTGACCTAATTCTAACACATACATCATACTATTTCAATAATCTTATGGAAACAGAAGTAACATCTTGTGTTTTAATATTTGATCACATTATTATTTTTATTAATATTTTCTCCACCAAACATTTAGTTATGTATATTGAAGAAATAAATGTTGAAAGTAGTCGTCTTTCTATATTAAAAAAAAGGTAAAAACCCTCCCCCATAAATAGGATGAGGAAAAATAGAGAACATAACAAAAACACTAATGGACCTATTATACTTAGGAACATATTACATGGAACTTTAGTAAAAAGGAAAACAATGGTAAATAGGAATAAAGAAAATACAATAGATGGATAAAAATATATTTCAGTAATCCACCTCAAGATAGAGCATAGATTTCAATCGTGCCTATCTTGCAATACAACTTCGCAACTCTCTTTCCAAAGAGAGGCTTTGTAAATTAATTTGGTCATGTGTGGGTGGAAAAGGGGTAGTGATCTTCTTTGTCATCTTCTATTTTAGAGAAAATGGAAATACACCTCAATGTGCTTGGTCATGTCATGAAAGATAAGATTACTAGCGATGTAGGTAGAAACACAATTGGGACAATACATCGGGATAGAATAAGTGTTAGAAACCCAAAGTCAGAAAGAATAGATTTGATCCATAATGTCTCACAAGTAGCATGTGCCATTGCATGATGCTCAAACTTTAAACTGGATCAATCAACAACATTTTATTTTTTACTTTGACAAGTAACCAAGTTACCCCCTACAAGGTACAATAACCAGATAAATCTCCTATCAGATTTACACCTTGATTAATCAGAACAAAATATCCAGTCACATTGAGATGCCCTTTTTTATATAATAGTCCCTATCCAGGTGTCTTCTTCAAATATCTCAACAGCCGATGTGCTACCTCCCAGTGAAATTGCCTAAGTTATACATAAATTGGCTAAGAACACCAATAGATAGCATATATATGGACTAGTAATAGCGAGATTTAAAAGTTTTCTAGCCAAACATTTATAAGCAAATTTATATTCTAAAGGTTGAGTATATTTTTGCCATTAATCATGAACTCGATCCATAGAGGAGACTATATCTAACAACTAAGCATTACGATTTCAGTTAGTAGTCTAGAGTATGCTTTCCTTTGATATAAAGATACTCCACCCTCGTTGTGTGCTACTTACTGCCAAGAAAATATTGTAGAAACTGAAGGTCTTTGGTTTCAAAATGCTTCAGAAGACATGTCTTTGTTTCAACATTTGGCATCACCACTAGCAGACAATATGATGTCATCCACGTATACAATGAGAACATTATACCCAAAGTAGAAGTTTTGATAAACACATAATGGTCACATTGAGGCTATGTGAAACAAAATTTGTGAAGTACAAGGGATGACTTATAAAACCATGCTCAAGAACTCTATTTGAGGCCATAAATAACTTTCATAAGAAGACAAACTTTTATCAGAATACTCCCCCTGAGAAACATATACCTGAGGCTATGACAGATACAAAGTCTCTTACAAATCAACATATATGAAGGCATTCTTGACATCCAGTTGATACAAGTGCCATCCTTGATTAATAGAAATATAAATAGGAATACCAACAAAGTTAAGATGAGAAACATGATAAAAGGTTTCAATAATGAGCTCCATGTTCCTGTGTGTATCCCTTAGCAACAAGTTTGGCATTTTGATGTTCAACTATCCCATCAGGCAAATATTTCATAGTAAAAATCCAACAACAACAAAAACTAGGATTACTACCTATAGGGAGATCAATAAGGCCCATGTCCCACAGGAATGAAGTGCATCTATCTCCTCATCCATGGCTTGTTTCATCCTAGAGTGTAGTAGTGTCTCCTAAACATTTTTTGGGATATAAATTATAGATAAAGTAACAACAAAATGAGCCATGGAAGAATTTAAATAAGCTATTGAAACTTGTTGAGAAATACAATATTTGGTACCAGAGCGTCGCCCCTTATGCAATGCAATAGGAATGTGAGAATTAGAAGTTGTAATGGAATCAATAGTATTACCATTGTCTTGAGGTGGATTGTTAGTCTCTGAAGATGCCAACATATGGGATACCTCAGGTAGAGTAGTAGACATAGTAGTATTAGGAATAGGAACAATAGAAAGTAGCACTTCTCAAATAGGTTCAATAAAGAAAGATGTATCTTGAAAAAAGGTGATGTCTGCATTGACATACTAGCAATGTGTAATAGGATCAAAACATTTATACCCCCTTTGAGTGAAATAGTATGGAAAGAACGGGGCGACAGTTTAACACCCCCAAGTTTGTGATTATGAACAAAATGTAGGATGTCAAAAACATTTGGTGATAAAGTAAAGATTGGTTCATGATGATAGAGAAGTTCATAAGGAATTTAATTTTGTAGAATAGAAGAAAGCATCCAATTGATGTGGCAATTTTCTAAATGAATGGTATCTACTCAATAAAACTGAGGGACTTTCATTTCAAATAGGGGAGTGTGAGATATATCAAGGAGATCCCTATTTTTCCTTTTAGAGACGCCATTTTATTGTGGGATATTGGGAGAAGAAGTGTGATGGATAATTCCTTTGTGGCACAAATATTTTGAAAGACATGTTGCACATATTTAGAATCATTATTTGTAATTTTGTAGTAGTAGAAAACTGAGTATTTATTACATTTAGAAATTTGCGCTAACATTAAAACTTTAGAATGATATTTTAGAAATTAAATCCAACTGGCATGAGACCATTCATCAATAAATGTTACGAAATATCACACACCAATACAATATAATACAACATGGTCCTCAAACATAAGAGTGAACTAGATAAACTAAGTTTGGAATCCTATCGTTATTGGTGGGAGGAAACCCTGTCCAGTAGTGTTTTTGAAGTTCAGTAGACTGACATGAAAAAAAATTTAGAAGACATATTTAGAAATAAAGACTTCAACTTAGAAATAAAAGGGTGACCAAGCCTCAAGTTCCATTGATGAAGGGAGCTAGAATGGGTCACAAGTGTAGTAGTAGGAGAGGTTGATGCGGTCTATTGGTAGTACATACCATCTTGACCTTCATATCCCCCACCAATCTTCTTCTTCATCCTGAGATCCTTCATGGAAACAATGAAAGGAAAGAAGGTAATAATCCAGTTTGAAGTCTTGTTAATTTTACTAAAAGACATGAAGCTCAATGGAAATTTGGGGACTAAAAAAATAGATTTAAAAAAACTTCTATTAGCATCACCTCTCCTACTAACCATAGAAGTGGATCCATCTAATAGATGTAGAGGAGGATGAAATTTACATTTCTCCAGGTAAGTAAACAAATTCTTATTACCAGTCATATAGGCTGTAGCACCTGAATCAATAACTCAATCACCTTTTGATGAAGAGGAATAAGCTTGAAGACATGAGCAGTCACCTAAGTGTAGGCTAATATTTGCTTCAGGTGTAATTAGAAGTAGAAGCAACCTCGATCAACCTATCAAGGTCAAAAGAATTTAATGTTACCACCTAATGATTGGTATCAGTAGTACAAATGTAGATTCTTCACCAGCACCAATAGTTGACACCTAATTGGCCCATTCTAGTTTTCCATGCTTTTTTTAACATTTGTCTTCATTGTGATTAATACACATGCAAAAGTTACAAAATCTATATTGAGATTAAGAGGACCCTCTCCCACTATTGTTAAGATGTTTTCCCTAGTCATGACCAGGATTACCACGCCCTTGTCCTAAAATGACAAGGGCAACATGCTCATCTGCAGTAGTTTTAGAAGACACATATTGAGATAGTAGAAGATAGGCATCATCCGACATTGACAAAGGTTCATATGCCAGAATTTGTTGGTGAACAACTTCATAACTAAGAGTTAAAGATGCCTGAAACTGACGTGGTTGTATCTCCACTTGATGCTAACACATTTTGGAAAGATCATATGATAAGGGGTGATGAAGTTTGAGCTCCCTGAAACCCCCTTAAAGTTCTCAAAATGTGAATTGAAGGATGAGTTATCATAAAGTTTAGACAATGCAAATGTTTGCATAGATTAAATACTCAAGATGCATTTCCTTTACTAGATTACACTTGAGGAATGTGATCCCATGCCTCCTTGATTGTCTCAGTAAAGAGTAATTTAGCTGAGATATGTGATTCACAACTATCAGAATATAGGAGAGAACCAGTGACTCATGTTCAGCCCATTTCTTATATTCTGCCTTCTTCTTGTTAGATGTCTCTTTTGTTGCATCCCTTTGGTCAGATGTCTCTTCTTTAGATGGAGGTGGATCAGTGAGATGCTATCTTTTGCAAAGAATGTGCATATATATAAAAGGAGCATGTCATAGGATATAATTAGAAGCATTAAAATTCATGGAAGTTACACACTTGGAGTGTGTCTTAGGCGCCTCAACAAAATAATAACATGAAGCAATAATATATCAAAATAAGGTATAATATAGTAGTAGAGATAAGGAAGCCACAAGTTCAGGAAGCTCATGATATGTCGTGTTAAGATATTGACATGCCATGTTGATTGGATCAACAATAGATAAGGAAGTCAGGCACACATTATGTTAGGATTCTGCAAGACGTTCAAGGTATAGTATAGGACTGAATGCAGAAGATGATGGTGACAAGCCATGTCAGATTACCAACATAACATGTGAGGTGAAATAATAGCATATTAAGGCCAAAAATTGACCAAGGACATGTGGTGAATGATATGGCACACCCAGAGAAAGAGTCATATGTTGGATAGATCCAATCATATAAAATAATAGGCAGGAAAAGCCCTATCATAGGTGGTCATAGATGAACACAAAAAGAATGGTGTACAGTTTTCTAAAAAAACCCACTCTTTAGGGCTTACGACCATCGAAAAATCCACATAGAATGACCTTAGATCCTCTTATTGGAGAAGAGGACAGGGTTAGAAAGGAGACTAGATCTTCCTAGGTGTTATAATTGGTGGAGAAGGAAGGAGATGATGGACAAGGATGGGAGGATAGATGATGTTGATATCTTGGAGTGGAGGGGCTCCTGAGATTGGTATATATCCTGCTCTAATACCATGTCACAAGAAGACATGTTTCTATGCTTTAGAAAAGGTAAAACTATTTCCTATAAATAGGAGGAGGGAAGATAGGAAAGAAAACAAAACCATAATGGGCCTATTATACTTAGGCCTAGATTACATGAGACTAAGTAAAAAGGAATACAAAGGTGAATTGGAATAAAGAGGTACAATATCTGAACATAAATATATTTCAATAATAAATATATGCACAAATACTAGGAAATTTTATGAAATCTAAACTTTTACCAAATCGGACCAACCTGGGATTTTTACATCTAAAAGAATACCAATACCATCAACATTTACATATGAGATTACCATTATCATTAAATAATTAAATATATTTTCTAGTGACAAGTCCATCCTCTCATGAGAGAATTACATGTAGTTTCCAGCATCTTACCATGCTTAGTGGAAGGTGTTTTGGCTTTTCTTTGAAGTGTCTTGCTATTAAGGAGTTGCTTCCCATTATCTTCCTTATCCTGATCTTCCATGGTATCCTACAACCCCTATTGTGGTATCTATTTGGGTGTACTATAAGCTCTAGTAAATGAAAACTCTCATCACTAAGAGAAAATCTCTATCCTTGTTGGGATTTTGGTCTCTCCTTATGATAATTTTCCTACCCCTTTATTTTGGTGATTTTTGGGGTTCTTAGATGTTTATTTAGTTAATGAGATTAACAAGCATTTCTACGATGATACAACATTTTTCATTATTACCACTCATTAAGGAGCTTGATAAATCGACATGAAACTCCTCTTACATAATACAATAATATACAATTTCAATTTTCAAAAGAAAAATTCATGGATAACTACTATATATATTTTATAATAAGCATTTGTTACGAAGCATGGAATAATTGTTTTATGGATGTTTTCATTTATTTGATAACAACCACTGATTTGGTATATATTTTTATTACTAAATGATATATGTTTGAATAAAAAAAATATATTCATTATAAATGCTATAGTTTTTTTAAGAACACAAGCCAACCCATACATATAATATGATGAAATTAAATATACCCCAAATTAAAGCCATGTATTTAAAGAGTAAAATTTCAACATAAGCATCAGGTTAATCCATGTTATAAATGACACTGTAGTGTGTATTTGCACCACATTTGAGAAGTTTAGTTCAAATGTCTTAGATATATATTCATTAGATTGATTTACATTTAGAAGTCAAGCGGGCAATAAGCTGTAACACTAGTCATTTGAGATGGCAAAACAAATCTTTTGAAACACTACATCCATAAATTTGGGAGTCTTAACATTACTATACATAACTGTTTACACCCTTTTGAGAAGGTCTACAACCTCTAACGCTAAGAAGCCAAAATTATCAAATCCTAACAAGAAAAAAATATGTTTGTTATCAATATATGCTTTCTCATGTGTGACAGTTGTAAGGGCTGCCTGTCACACTCTAAGAGTCCCACTCTTCAATCCTACTAGTAGAGAAATTCTTATCAGATCCACACACACATGTTTCCCTCCAACCCATCCAAACATAAAAACATCAGCCACGTCTAAGTGTAACAACCCTAAAATTTTGATCTAGCTTAAAATGGTATGGTTTCAATCTTAACTAAATCAATGGTAGTGTATTTACAATAAGTATAGTCTAATTTATAAATAGTTATCACATCAAGGTTAAGAGTAAAATTTTTCTAATTAATTTCCACTTTATGATCTAGTAAATTTTTATAGGATTAATATGATAATAAGTTTCTCTTTTAAAAATATTGGCCTCTAATTATTTTTGGATAATACTAAATAATTAAATTCATGTTTATTCTAGAAAGGATCATAGGTTAATATGACTCTCAAAATGGAAAATTAAATTGATATTCAGATTCCTCACCCCCAAATTAGGCAACCCAAATTCTTTTATACAATTGGACTACCATAGACCCCTAATTAAATAAGGAAAGAAAATAGATGGAAATCCTATATAATTCAATTGTATACAATTTTTTCAATTTTCTCATGTATCCTCAACACATGGTTTGAATGGTTGCTGTTTTATCTTCTTTTCACAAACACATCTAATGGTGCAACACTATCTTTCTTGTCCGTCAATATTGTACTAGGACTCCATAAATATTGTGTCCCTCTTCTTCCTCCAGCCCTCTCTCTACTAAATGCCACCAGAAATAAAGACTATTTTCACCATCCTCACATCACCGTGTTTCACCCAATTCCAAATGCCTACCATCTTGTACCCTAGAGACTCAGTACGATGGGAGTCTATATGTTATATCGAAACTCAAACGCAAGAAATAACCAAGCTATCATATGACAAAAAATATATTCATATATACCTAAAATTGATGTCACAGAAAGAGAAACTCAAATCTGTTGCCACTTCTCATCAAAGTTAGACACTCCATTATTCCCAATGAACCCTATTTTATTAGTCAACCAAGAGATTTCCAAGATAGATTTGGTTCTTCCCTTGAGTCTGTGAAGCCTCTGAACATGCCAGTTAGGCATAAAGGCAAGTACTTCATCTGATCCCCTTCTTGATCCATAGTCTACTTTATCGATGAAACCTAGATGTGATCCATGAGATTTTGACTCCTTGCTTTGTTTTTACCTAGTTTCATCTCTACCTTACCATTGCATGTGGTTCTAAATACCCATTTTTTAAGTATGGTGGGTCTTCTAGTGTTTCAATGATCACCAAGGAACTCACCATGGAAAAACTAGGATCTCATGCCTCCATCCACCCCATAGTTAGTGTGAACCCCCGCGCCACAACTAGAGAGATTACTCAAACAAAACTATGGAATAAAAATAAACATCCAGGTTATCATAAAATAGAGGAAATTAAAACCGATTTCATATAACCATAAAAGCTGCCACGCATCACACATGAGTCCACAAAATCCACTTATATATATGTATATATATACATATATATACATATATATACATATATATATATACACATATATATATATATATATATATATATATATATATATATATATATCACTTGCCCAAAACATTATACAAGATACTATTCACTAGCTCTCAAGCCACATCCTGTCACACATGGTGATCTGTTCATATACATATATGCCATTTTATACAAATGGGCATAAAGCCAAAACCTCGTATCGGTACATACAACAAAAACCTCCCCAAGCACCTGAATGTACAGGCACAACACATAGGACTATACTTCTACTCACAAGAAACATATCCTGAAAGATCTAGAGGGGGGTGAATAGAGCTATTTGATGATTTAAAAATAATTAAAGAAACTCAAACAAAGACGGAGGAGGAAACAATGAAGACACTTGTGTTTAGAGTGGTTCCAACCTTTGAATTCAAAGGTCGTCAGTCCACTACCCAATTGTCTCCAATTGGGATTTTGAAAGTGATTAATGTTATTACCTCACAAGGGTGTTACAATAATATACAATCACCTTACTTGAAGTAGCCTTCACCTAGAAGTATCCTCAACCCCCTTTAAGCAACCTTCTTTGAAGTAACTCCAATCCCTTAGAGAAGCTTTCTCCTAGAAGTAGCTCCACCACGTTGAGATAGCCTTCCTTTGGAAGTAGCACCAACCTCCCTTGAAGCAACCTTCCCTGAAGTAATCTCAAGAACCTCTTGAGGCAGCCTTCTCCACCAAGAAGTAGCTTCAACTGAGCTCCCTCAAGCAGCCTCCACGATCTTGGAGTAGCCAAGGAGCAAAAGTAGGTTGTACATGTGAAGGGGGATTGGAATAAGGAAATACAACAATTGAGTATAGCACTTTGGTCCTATATCAAGCATTTGGATCTCCTATCCACTTAAGATGAACATGGCTATGTGTGGTGTCTAGGAGATTGTAGCTATAGGACAACTCTAGAGCACAACGAAGAAGGCAACAAGGGAATCTTAGCTTTTTTTCTCTCAATAGTGAATGCTCAAGTGTAGCTTTGGTGCTTTAGGTATCCTAAGACCTCTTCTATTTATAAGAATGGTTTAAAAGTACTTACGGACATTCTAGGGAGCCTCTAGAGTGTTCTTAGTGCTTAACTAGTCATTAGGTGTACATTAATTGGCTAGCAATTGCTAATTTTTTCATGCTCTAAAAGAACGATCCAGAACCCTACTCAGTCGACAAGTTTGTTGACCAAACTATTTCTCGGTCGAGAATTTCTTTAAACGAACCTGGGTTTAAGGAAAAAGTATTGCAATGTCTATTTTCAACTCCCAACTACCAACCAATTAGTCTAACAGTCATAAGCTTTAGAATGCAATTTGTTCGGTCGAGAATATTTTCGATCAAAGACTATTTTAGAGCACAAATGTGTAAGTTATTGAACAATGCTCACAATTTCGACTGAGGTGGTTCTCAGTCGAAATTTTTTTTGACTTAGTGTGCCACGGTCATCAAGGTTTTTGACTGAGAGTGTCCCTATTTCAAACTTTTGAATCACCTACTAAGTGTGTGTTTCAATGAGTGATAGTGACTCTAACTTTGGGGGAAACCTATCTAAGGGTTATAAGTGGATAGGGAAGATCTCACACTTGATTTACATGATGTCTAAGTACGTGTACATTATATTTTTGTATAAGTGTTTACATTTGAGTATAATCATGATCATATATACAATTAAGTGCATTTGATCTTCAATTTACATTGATTTTCATCTTTCCACTTAGTAGAATTTTCTTATTCCTTTGAGCCCTAAAATACTCGAATAACATGTTAGATCCACAAGTGTAAAATGTTTTTCATCATAAAAACAAATGGGATATTAATGTCCAATTTAGCCAATAATCTCCCCCTTTTTAAACATGACAAACATTTCTAAAATATAATCAAAATAATTTAAATGAGATTATCTTCATACCTGAGATTTACGTGAGCTGAAAAGATTATCTTGTTTAAATAAAGTGTGCTAATTATTCCTAAAGAGGTATGGAATATTGTATCCATATCTTAAGGAATGTAGCAATAATTATTGTCAAGCCAAGAGAACATGAAAATCATTTATTTTGATTTATATTATTTCTCCCCTTTTGTCATTTCAAAAAGATAGCCATATAATCATTTTACTCCCCCTAAACGGGGTACTCCCCCTGAATATCATACGCAAGTTGTAAAAAGAAAAACAAAGTGATAGAAAATTTCCAATGAAATCCACTAGATAGATTTCTATTATTATGATCAAGTGAACACAAACAAGCTCAATTTCATTGATACAACATTGGATTACAAAATAATCTTCACTAGAGTGATTACATAAGCTTTAACTACTTACTAAATAGGACATCATCACTTGAAAGATTCCAAGATTACATCAACCTCATGATATTTTCCAAGAAATGGAGCATCACCATAGTACCTAACAAGTGTTTTCCAATCAAATGCACCTGTCTTGGTAAGAGCATATGCCTCCAGAAATGTAGGTGCCCGATCAAATCTGAAGTGGGAAGCTATGTCCTGGAGTTGCATGGGTAAGTATTGGGTATGGGAAAGATCATGTGAAGGTGGTGGTGGGACTTGGATGTATTGGATTTAAGGGTTAAAAGGATAGAGACTCCCATGATAGAGTGTATATGGATATGTGTCAGGAACATTGGGAGACAAAGCTTTCATTCTTTGATTGAGATAGTTCATGTCATTATGATTGTATTCTAATTGTCTCCCAAGATGATAGGTAGCCCCTTTGAGATAACAAACATCATTTGCTAGATTTTCTATTGAGTATCTAGGAGGAGTAGGAGGTGGAAGATTTGCTTTGGTGGATGTCTCTCCTTCGGTCCTAGCTCTCTTGTGCCCAAATTCAAGTCCCATTTTATCTACAGTGTTTTTGGTAAGTTTTTGAAGACGCCTATCACACTTGTAGTTTAATTCCTCTAGCTTTTTGTCAAGGCAAAATTGGATAATTTTGCACACAAAATTATCTTAGGGAGGATTTCCAGAGAAGTCAAACATATTGGATAGGATGATGTAGATGAAGTTGACATGAATACTTTCTAGGATATCATAAATTAGACACATCATGAATTGTGGGATTTCAATTTTGTTTGCTCTAGGGTAGATATTATGGGAGATAATAAGGTTTACTATCCTAGATTCAGTGGTTTGAGATGTACCATAGTAAGTTCCCCTATTCTCATGAGATGAAGTGTTAGGAAGCAAAAGGGCCGTTTTGATGTCTCCTGGGCTAATGGTATTTTCATCAGTGGAGACTTTAGATAAAGGGTTCCTTATGGTTAGGTCTATGCAATCTCCATACTCCTCCTCGTCTATATCTAGCACTTTAAGGATGTCTTTTTCAGAGAAGCAAAATGCTATCCCATCAACCATGGAGGTGAAGGAGAATAGTTCATTGGAATCCCTAGAGAGGTTAGAAAAGAACTCATTGACATCTTGGGTGGACCAGAAATGGAAAGATGGGGTAAGAAATTCCATCAATTTTTGTAGCTTGAAGAGCTCAAAGAGATCAAGGTGCGTGATGAAGTCGCTGGTGTCCACCGGGTGTCTAGGAAGAGGGGTCTTCAAGGTGAGATTGAGGTAGCATTCTCTAGCAGCAACGTTGTTGAATGGAATGTCATTGATGATGCTCAAGGTTGGAGTGATCATTCTTTCCTTCGTCGTATCTACTTACTTCTTCCCATTGCAAGATGAAGATGAGGCCATCTTGAACAATTTGAGATGGACGAAGATATAGAGATGGTATTGGACGAGTGTTGCTGAAAAATAGCTCTAAAGATCATTAGAGAAGGGATAGAGAAGGAAGAAATTGAAGTGTGAAGAGAATGGGCAGATTGGGGTCCCTTTTATAGAAAATCAGGGACCTGCTTAGTCGGCGATTTTGTCGACCAAGGGCCCAACGACTCTATTCCAACGCTCCTTGTAACGGCTAGTTTGGTTGACTGTTGGAATTAAAAAATTTGACCGTTGCAACAAGGACTTGGTGGAAATTATTTTAGATCGAGGGGCCTTTTTAAAAAAAAATTTGTTTGTGAAATTTCTAGAGAAAACTCAGTTCAAAATTGCCTTGTCAGCCAAGGGTTCCACCGAGTGGAACTCGGTCGGGAATTTTTTCGACCGAGTGTCTTTTCGGTCCAAAATATTTTTGCCGAACAAGAGACTGTGAGTAGTTTTGTTGAACTGATTTGAGCTTGTTTATGTGCTTGTTCATGCTAATAAATTATTGTGACTAACCAAGGAAATAGTTCTATAATTTTATACAATAAAAATAACATGAAATTCAAGTAAGAAAATTATTAAGAATTTTGAGCACATATATCAAAGAATACATCTTCTAGGGGAGTAATTAGCAACCTCTTTCTAATATATGGAAATTGATCAAGAATAAGAGGTTTGGTAAATATATCTGCTAATTGTTCTTCAGTATCAACATGATGGAGAGATACATTATTTTTGGAAATATGATCTCTTAAAAAAAGATTTCTAATTTCAATGTGCTTGTCATGACTATGTAAAATACGATTATGGGCCAAGTTTATAGCACTAGCGTTATCACAAAAAAATGACATAGAAAAAAAAATGCAAAGCCATAGTCATTCAAAACTTGTTGCGTATAGAGTAATTGAGAACAACATGAACTAGCAGCCACATATTTATCTTCAATGGTGGATAGGGAAATTGTATTTTTTTATTACTAAACCAAGATACTAAGGCTCTTGTTAGTAGGAAACAACCACCACTTGTGCTCTTTCGATCAAGTCAACAACTAGCATAATCGACAACCATGTAAGCTTTTAAGTCTAGAGATTGTCCTTTAGGATACCACAAACCATAGTTGATAATAGTAGTAAGATATCTTAAAATCCTTTTAACAACTTGAAAATTAGAGTGCATTGGTTTTGATTGAAATCTAGCCCAAAGTGCAACGGAAAACATGATATCCGGTCTAGAAGCGGTCAAATATAGTGATCCTATATAAGGAAGCATCAATAGGTTCACCATCTTCATCCTTGTCAATTTTGGAAGAGGTAGCCATGGGAGTGGTATCATGTTTGCAATTTTCTATGCCAAATCATTTTAAGAGTTCCTTAGTGTATTTCTTTTGGCTTAGAAAAATTCCGACTGATGTTTGTTTTATTTAAAAACCAAGAAAAAAATGTTAATTCTCCCATAAGACTCATTTCAAATTCTTTTTGCATGATATTACTAAATTGATTGCATAAGGAATCATTAGAAATGCCAAATATGATGTCATCAACATATATTTGAACAATAAGAAAATCTGATTCATATGTTTTGAAAAATAGTGTAGAATCTGATTTTCCTATTGAGAAATCATTATCAAATAGATCATTTTTAAGTCTTTCATATCAATTTTTTGGTGCTTGTTTTAGACCATAAAGAGCTTTCTTAAGTTTATATACATGATCAATATTGTCAGGAATCTCAAAGCCAGGTGGTTGAGCAACATATACTTCTTCTTCTATGATTCCATTTAGAAAGACCCTTTTTACATCCATTTGAAATAGTTTGATATCTTTGTGGGCATCTAGAGCTAATATCATTCTAATAGATTCAAGTCTATCTACAGGAACATAGGTTTCATCAAAATCTATACCTTCTTTTTGATTATATCCTTGAGCTACCAACCTAGCTTTGTTTCTAACTGCTGCGCCGACTTCATTAAGTTTGTTTCTAAAAACCCACTTAGTTCCAATGTTGGTTTTATCTTGTGGTTTAGAAACTAAGTCCCATACGTTTTTTTTTTGTATATTGATTTAGTTCTTCTTGCATAGACATTATCCAAAATAAATCCTTTAGAGTTTCATTTACCTTTTAAAGTTCAACAATTGATACAAATGCCATGTTTGCAAAATCTCTAAATGATGATCGAGTTTTTATCTCATCAAAAGGATTTCCTATGATTAAGTCTTGAGGATGGTCCTTGATTAATCTAGGAATAGGTTGTTGTGTCTCATTTTTTTTTCAATTTTAGAGTTTTGATCATCTTTTGTAGATATGGTTAGGTCCTCAATTTGATTAGTAACGTCGTTTAAGTTATCAATTTCATTTTCAACACTTTGTGTTGTTATTTCATGAAATGTGATATGAATTGATTTTTCAACCTTTTTGGAGATGGTGTTATAGATTCTAAATGCTTTACTAGAAGATGAATATCCCACGAAGAATCCTTTATGTGATTTGGGGTCAAATTTATCTTTAACATCTTTTGTATTTAAGATGTAACAGGGTGTACCAAAGGTATGAAAATAATCAACTCTTCATTTCTTGTTGATGATGAGTTCATAAGGAGTCTTCTTCAGATGGGAATGAATTGTTACATGATTTAAAGTATAACAAGCCATATTAAATGCTTTAGCCCAAAAACTTTTAGGTGTATTATGTTCAAGTAACATTATCCTAGCAATTTCTTGTAAAGATCGATTTTTCCTTCCTACTATCCCATTTTGTTGTGGGGGTGTGTGGAGCTAAACAATTGTGAGTGTACCCTTGGGATATACAAAATTATTAAAAGATGTGATTTTCAAACTCCTCACATGATCACTCCTAATGGTACATATTTTGTTTTGCAATTGATTTTCAATTTTAGAACAAAATGGAATGAATATTCTAATTGTATCATCTTTAATTGAGAGAAAATGAGCCCAAGTGTATCTACTATATTCATAAACAATAACAAAGTAATATCTTTTACCATCAATATATTGAGTCCTCCTAGGACCAAATAAATTCATATGAATGAGTTCTAATGATCTAGTAGTGCTAAGTAAGGTTTTGGATTTGAAAGAAGTTTTACTTTGCTTGCCTAAAGTACATGGTTCACAATTTCTAGGTTTTTCAAAAGAGAGTTTAGGTAAACCACAAACAAGATCTTATTTAATCAACTATTTGATAACATGTGAACTTGCATGACCTAGCTTTCTATGCCATAGATATAAAGATTCATCATTTGCAATGAGACATTTTCCAATAATAGCTTGCATGGAATTAGGTCTAAGTATATATAGATTTACTAATCTTTTTCCTTCATAAACAACATTATTAGTGTTCTCTATGAGTAGCTTGTAGAAAGATTTGTTAAAAAAAGAGCATCATAGACACTATCACATAATTGACTAACACTAATCAAGTTGTGATGCAATCCATCAAAAAGTAGGATATTTTTAATTTGAAGATTTGTACCAATATTACCTATTCCAATAATTTTACCTTTTTCATTGTCTCCAAATGTGACCGTTCCACTCTTCTTTTCTTCGAATGTTTCAAAAGCTTCTTTGTTTCTGGTCATATGTTTGGAATGACCACTATCAGCCACCCAATCATGCAAAATAGATGTATTTTGGTACCCATATGATCGTTCTTTTAGTTAGATACATTTATTAAAGCATTTTGTATTTTAGAATAGCTAATGAAGAAAAGTTTTTAAAGGTTTTTGAGCAAAAAAGTTGAATATAGTCACATGTTTATTGATTCAATACCAATCTTTTTATAGAACAATACTCGTTCAAAAATTTCTTTGACCAGATTGTTTTTTGGTCAAGCTATTTGTCAGCCGAAATGATTTTAAAAAAAATTATGTTTTTGGTAGTACATCTCTTGGTCGACTATTTCCTTTCCCGAAGAGAGTCTCGATCAAAATCTTTGTCGATCGATAAGGGTCCTATGCGTTCTCACTAAATTTATCAATTTCAAGAAAAGTATTTTGTTATTTCCAATCAAACATACAAGAATATGCAAGTTAAAGCTTAGTTTAATTGAGATAAGACAATCAGATTTTCAAATTAAGTTTTAGGTAAAATCTCAAATAAGTATTCCAAATATCTAAGTTTGTGGTTTTGGAACCCAAGGTAAATCCTTATCCTTATTTTTCTTGTAAAGGCATGAAAAGGAATAATGTCCAAGGCGCAAACAATAATGACAACATATGAAATCAATTTTGTTTCTCTTTTTAACATTGTGATCATGAACTGGATTGTTTTAAGGTACATACATGACTTTGGTCTTGGGTAATTGTGTATTTATAGCTTTAGGTTTTTGATAGGATTTATCCTTGGATACATAACCAAGGCCTCTCCTCCCAATTTGAACAGATGAGTCCTTTAGGATTTTATCAAGAATGTCTTTATTTTTCAAGCTACTAATATCCTTTTGTAACTTAGCAATTTCATTCAATTTCTTTTTAATGTCTAACTTTGCTTGGTCTAGATTAGATAACAAGCTCTCTCTTTCTTTGACAATATCATCATAATCCAAATGAGTACCTAAAATAGGTTGTGCTTGAAGATCATTCATTTTAGCAAGCAATTCAACCTTTTCTTGACAAAGAAAATTATTGTGTGTTTCCACAACAAGCAACTTGATATTATTCTCATTACTAGAAGGTTTTAAAGTATCTCTTTAAGATATGAGCATTTCATTTTCATAAGAGATGGCATATAGCTTATCATGCAAATCATCATTTGTTTTTGTAAGATTTTTTAATTTCTTTTAACAATCAACATATTTGTCATGTATTTCTTGAAGACTAGTCACTGATTCTTCTTTAGAAAGTTTAAGAAGGCTTAACTCACTTGAGTCCTCATTTTCATCTTCTTTGGCATAAGACATTCCACTTCTTCCTCTCTGTTTTCACTTTCATCACTTGATTCATCCCAAGAAGCTTTGTAAGCTTTATCTCGTTCGTCTTTATTATTAAAGGAAGATTTCTTCCCTTTCTTGATTTTGGGACATTCATTCTTCACATGTCCTTTCTTGCCACATTCAAAACACCTAACCAAAGAAGAGCAAGAAGAACTAGAATTTTTGTTAGATTTATACCTTCTATATTTCTTACCATTTACTATGAGTACATATTCTTCTTCATATCCTTCACTTGTTTCATCACTTTCTTGAGTGATGATCTTTAATTGTACCTTTGCTATAGCTTTTAGGGTAATGTCCTTCCTTTTTCCTTTTTGAAGCTTGACCTCCAATATTTCTTCTTCTTCAAGGGTGACCTTATGAGTCTCTAGGTTTCCGATGATCTGCTCCATCCTCATTGTGGTGAGATCATTTGCTTTTTCAATGGTTGTCACCTTTGGTTTGTATTTTGGAGGCAAACATCTGAGAAGTTTGGATAGTTGATCTTCTTCACTTATATACTTGCCTAATGCACTTAAGTTGTTAACAATGGAAGAAAATCTTGCATGAATTTCACTAATAGATTCATTAGGTTGCATACAAAATTGTTCAAACTTCTGCTTAAGCATAATAATTTTGGTATTTTCAACTTGGGTAGTACCTTCATGTGTTATGGAGAGTTTATGACATATATCATAAGACATATCACATGAAGATATTCTATTAAACTCACTTATAGAAATAGCACAATATAGTATGCTTATCGCCTTTGCATTTAATTGAACTTGTTTTACCGTGTTTGGATTCCATGTTGCATAGTTTGTTTGTGGGAAGCACATAGGGAGTAGACACCATCCTCCATGACTCCAAGCTAATTCCTTGAAAATAGAATTACATTCTTATTTTCTAGTAGGTGTAGTTGCTTCCATCAAAAGGTGGTGGCCGAGTTACGTGAGTTCCTTCAAGGTTGAGGTTGCTAAGCATTTTCCCCCATTCATCAAGACCTATTACGGCTCCTTGAAGACCTGCTCTGATACTAATTAAAAGATCTAGAAGGGGGTGAATATATATTTTTGATGATTTAAAAATAATTAACGACACTCAACCAAATAAGGAGGAGGAAACATGGAAGACACTTGTGTTTAGAGTGGTTCCAACCTTTGAATGGTCAGTCCACTTAAGATTAAAAGTAGGTTAGATGGCTAGAAAGATAACCATCACTACTGGACAACTATTTTTCCTGTCCCTTGTGCTCTGTGATGAGATTGAATGGTTGTGTCGAAACTTCATTTGGGATAAGACTGAGAGAAGAAATCCCATTCATTTAGTTAAATGGAGTGAGGTTGTTATGCCTAAACAAGAAGGTGGGTTAGGAATTTGATGCATTAGAGACATTATCAAAACTTCTATTCTCTTGAATGGCTGGGATATATCCAAGAAAAAAGATAGTATCTAGATTAAATGGGTTCATGAGAAGTATTTACATAAGCATTCCTTCTAGTCTCTTCTTATAAATGACTCCTTCTCTTGATTTTTCAGAAGAGTCCTTGCAGAGAGGGGATGTCTGAGAAATTTTCTTACTTTTTTCATTGGTGATGGTAATTGCACTGTTATATGGAATGATCCATGGGTTTATAATTCAAAATTCCTTATTGAGGTCCTGGGTCGGCAAAGTGTGATTCAACTTGGTTTTCCAAGTGATGCCAAAGTTAGTTGTCTCATCAGAAATGGAAAGTGGTTTCTTAAGAGTTCGAGGCTCCACAACAAAGTAATGTTCTTAAATCTATTCCTCACCCAAAGAATGGCAGTGATGGTATTCTATTTCATGGCAAGTCTGAGATGAACTTCAGAGCTATTTGGGACTGTCTTAAGGCCAAGAATGAGTCAACTCTATTTTTCCAGTGGTTTTGGAGTAATAGGAGTCCCTGCATCTTTAAAGTCTTAGGCTGGAAGATCGGGTACCGTAGACTTCCTACCTCATATTTTGTTAAGCATATTGGTATCAGCATGATGTCTATGTTCTTCTTGTGTAGAAGTGTAACATCCCTATTTTTAGGAGTAAAATAAAACCTTTTATGTAGTTTTCTTTAAATAATATTTTTATAAGATCCTTAATGAAATTTGTCCAAATTAGTTTTATTTCTAGGATTTTAATACAAAGAGAAATAAGAAAGGGCTCCAAATAAGTTTCTTTTATATTAATGTGTTGCAAATAGGTGTAATAATGATAATATATCTTCCCCTTTTCTTTTATTAAATAAATCTAAAAGTAATGGAAGAGAAAGAGAAAGAGAAAGAGGAAGAAAAGAAACAACAATTCGAAATTTAGACATTAATGTATTTTTCCTTTTTATAGATTTCAAAATAAAGCCTCTAATGTTGATTTTCTCTCTCCTCTAAGAAAAGTACATAAAAAGGCAATAAATGAGTAGGCCATGACTTTAAATAAGATGAATAGTCATAAACTCGAATTTTGGAGTAAAATCCCACAAAAGAAAGTTCCCCATCTTTTATTTAATTAGTGTGTACACTTAAATTAAGACAAGGAACAAAAATAGAAAACGTGGACCAAATGTTGAGAAAACCTAAATCTAATTGGCTAGGAATATTCTAGGTCGTATAATTAGTCAATGGTCCAAATTTAGACTCATTTAGAGCTTGTTTGACCCTCCAATTAAATTAGGAAAGATTTCAGTACAATTTTAATAGGATTTACATTTAATGTCTTTGATTTCCCTAAAGTTGGATTTATATCTCTGTCACGTGTTACCATTTCCTTATGCACGCATGATTTTTGGCCTCACGATCTCGATCTGATGGTAGTCGGCTCATCCTCTACCTCCCGCTTGTTTAGGCAAGTGGGGCGTCGACCCAACCATTTATTCCCCGACAGATTTCTCACTCGTTACTTGATCTCTGCTCACGATTTCTTCTCCCTCAAATCCACCTCACTCCCGCACATCTCCCCAAGCCTAGAACTCTGTCTCTCGTGGAGTATATAGGAAACACCCTTTAGGGCTCACGACTGTTCTCTACGCCAGTTTACGCAGCCACCGCCATACTCCCTCCCTCCTCACCTCAGGGTCTCAAGAGCACCACCGAGCCCTACACAAACCTCCTCCACATTCAATTTCTCTGCCTGCAACTCGTAACTCCCCGACCTACTCCTCCTTCCCCTCCAGTGACCCCGGCTTCGCCCGGTCTCCTCGGTCCACCTCTGATCAATAGGTAGCGCAGTGAGCATCCTTGATCTCCTTCCTTTGTCTTCGCATCGTCGTTTTGCCTCAGGTTGTCCCCAAACGATGTGTCCTATAGAGCTCGGTGGAGGTGCTCACCGGAGCTAGCCGTCATGTCTCTTTAGGGCCCCTCCGACCATGGAAATATGTGCCTCGACCTCGCCTTGCCTCAGCGAGTGTCTTAGAGATCCCTAGTTGAGGTCTCTCTATTTGTTTGTAGTAGTTTTGATCACAGTTTGTTTCCCCTGTTCTTCCTTGTTCCACGCTTCATTCACTGTCCGTTGGCCTTTTTGCCTCAAGCGACGGCTACCCCAACTCACTCATTATCTCACAGACCCTTCCACCTAGTTTCTCGCTTCCTTGATAGACTGTTTGTCGAGTTTCTGTCCTGGTGGTGATCAACGGTCATGGCCGGAGCTTGACCTCAAGCTCCTGTGGTCGCCAAACCCCAAGGCTTGGCTCGCTGGCCTTGACTTGGATCTGGGATGCCACCCAAATGCTTGGGTTCTCGATTGGGATTGCCCTCCGTGAGCTCTGATCAGAGAACTGATCTCCAGGTACCTGCGTTCATGCTGGGTCAAGGGAAAAATGGCGTGAAGAATCCAAGTCTCAAAAAGACCTAGATGCCCCTGTTGTTTTGATAAATCGATTAACATAGTAGGGGTATTTTTGGGTTTTCAAGCTTTTGCTTTTATTGACCACTTATCCACCTGGGCGAGACCCTCTCCTATATGGCGTGCTCTCATTGGCTCATGTGGCATTGTTTTTCTAATTTCTGATTGGGCCATTTTCATTAATTCATAGTAAATCGCTCGATGCTCAGAAAAATGAGCAAAAATATGTTTTGGAAATGGTTTTTCGAGAGGAATTTGAATATGTAGTTTTTAGAGTCTATTTATAAATCTCCAAATGTTGGTTTATAGGAAATGGAAATTAGGGTTTTATTTGGTGAATATAATATATAATAATGTGAGATATGTTGCAAACATGATATTTAGGGTTTCTCTGACCCAGGACGTGATTAGGGTTTTACCCAACCTAGGAAGAGAGAGAATTCACTCTCCAAGTGAAAAAGTATGTGGTCCATGCAATTGAACATATAGTTATTTTGTTTTGAATTAATATGTATGTATGAAATTCAATGAGTTACATGTTTATGTTATTTACTGTTTCTAATTGTTAAAGTCAGTAAGATTAATATATTCTAAGTTTCTTATGATGTATGATATCACCTTCATGAACCATAATGATAATTGTTACAAATAAAGTTTAAAGTAGAGATAAGAGCATTAAGAGAAAGAGAATGATAAAAATGAAACTTATATAAGTTCCTCATAAGAGAAGAGGCACTTCGGTGCATAAGAGAAGAGGCACCTTGGTGCAACCTAAGAGGCACTTCGGTGCATAAGAGAAAAGGCACATTTGTGCAAACTCGAGGACACTTATATAGGTTAAGATAAATGCAATTTATCTAAAAGGAAATGCTTGTCTTTTAAATGTTCAAATGTATGTTTACTTTAGTTTCAAGTTTTATTAATGTTATAATATGTTCAATCCACTTACTATTTGTTTGATGCATGGTTGGGGGTGTGATGCCCATAGGTTGGAAGCTAGATAAGGAGGGAAGTCCATCTAAGGAGGAAACCCTAGCTCAAGGACCTACAAGGAGAAGAGCTTTGGTGGGGTGCCAACCATACCCAGTTTATAGACCTTTTTCCCTTTTACCATGATTATGTACATGTAACCTTTGTTAAGATTTGAGAATGAGAAATTGTAATCTTGACCCTGTGATGGTTTATTTAAACTCTATTTTGTGCAATGAATATCATGATTGTGACAATCCCTCCCTGAAATGCCAAGTACCCCACATTATGGATAATGTTGGGGATTAGGCTCTTCTTCCGCTGGTTATGTATGTAACCCTAGGGAGGGGTGTTACAAGAAGAGAGGAAGAGGAGATGTAACATCTGGAGAAGGGCCAGTGAGTATCTAAGCTTTCAGATTCTAGGTTCTATCGAGGACACGTGCAAGCTTAAAGACAGGAAGATTCATTTGCTATGCCTATGCATTTTCTACTGGGTTTGGAAGGAGAGGAATGACTGAGTTCATAGGGGAGTTTCTAAGGATGTTTTTTAGCTTTGGAAGCTCATCCTTAATGATTTTGATCTTTCCTTGAGCAGCTAATTGGGTGCTCTTGTTTTATTTTTATATAGCTTTTCTTCTCTTTTTTTCTGCTTAAAAGAATGCTTAGGGAAGGTTCTTTTCCTAAGTTGGTATTTCCTTTTTGTACATTCTCAAAATTTACAAAAATAGTAATAGATGAGTTGGGTTCACCAAAAAAAGGATGATAGCAATAAAAAGGAAGAGTTGGATGTAAAGGGTTACATCTATGCAAGCTTCCATAAATGACAAAGTTGATCGCAATAAAATATGTTTTGATTTTAAAAGAGAAAAGGACGTGATTAGTTGGAAATCGAACTAATGGCCATTAATATTATTCTACATTAGAAGACGAGTATACTTGTGTTATGAACACATAGTGATACTATATCGATCTAATGGTTCACATGATGAACTTATAGATATTCCGACCATTGATGACTCAATAGTGATGTTGCGATAAGAATGGAGCAAACTGTTTGGCAAGGAATATCAGATATGATATTATGCGATTTCATCTCAGAGCGAAGAGATAAGAAACATGCAATATATCGACTATAAGCAAAGTGTTGCTAACCCGCTAAATCAACACTAGCAGCAACAGAAGCATGTTGAACATGTTTAGATCACTAAGCATGAGATCTGTTGGTGATTGGCTATAAGTGGAAGTAGGAGTCCGTTGGTAAGGTATGCCCGTAAAGCCAATCATATGATGATTGACATGGCATAATTACCTAAAAGGATTTGATTAATAATAATTACATATATAGAAGGCAAGCTTCGAATTCATTTGTTTCACTCAATTATTATATAATGAGGATACCAAGTGAATATTTAGAGAATAATATTACTCAATGATGTATGTTGTCAAGTTACTAACCTTCTAGATGAGATCATATGGATGTTAAGAGTACATATACATATTCTCATTATGTCCCTAATCGGTTGTTATTGTAGAAGGTTGATAGAAAAGAATAACACATACGATCAGAGTGTGAGTTGTTTGATGACTAAATCTCATTGGTCATGATATGGCAATATCAAACCAAGCACACAAATACATGTTAGGGAATAGTGTATCAGACAGACCCACCATGAGAGTGACACATGGGTTTGTGGTCACAACTTTCCATTTCACTTGGGTAGCACTGATGTGAAACTAGGCACCACTCTCTGCTTGTGATGTCATAAGCAAGTTATAGGCACTTACTCCCAATGTGATATGGGACCTATAGGGTCACACACGTAGGAACTCATCTAGAAGAGTAGTTTGATCTTGAATGACAATTGGATTGATTACTAAAGTGTTTAAGCATTCAATTCCTCGATTGGTTAAACCAGGTCTGCCAAATGACCATATCACTGTGTGAGAGGCTGTTGGGGCAGCCAGACGACCGTCTTAAATTGTTGAGATGGTCGTTTGGGGGTTAGGTTGATTGGAGATCGATTTGGCTAAGTTTTTCCCTTGAACAGACTCGTTCAATGTGTGATGGAACCGACCAGATTGACTCAACTCACAAGACGGTTGTCTGGGTGAGTGAGACAGGTGTCTCACTGGGTGAGACGGCCCAATTGGGTCAAACAAAGGTTCAGGATGTTTCCTCGATTAGTTTTGATTATTCTTTACTTGAAGAACAAGGAAATTAATATGAGATATTAATTGGATTTGAAATAGCCAAATTCGTTTCAAATTGGGAACTGTCAAACAGATGTTTGGTAGTGTGAGACGATCATCTCACACACCAAATGACTGTATGGATGTGTGAAACGACCGTTTCAGCTTTTGCAGGTTGTGAAAATTCAAGATCTTCCAGCCCTTTCCACTCTCGCACATTAACCCGTATCTGATAACAACTAGGAACCTTGGCTCTAGCCTCTATTATAAATAGAGGGGTATTGGGGGCTTCCCAGTACACAACGACAACACAGAAAACTAAGAATTAGTTCCTCTGACAATTGTTGTCCTCTCTAGTTGTGGTAACCAAGAGGGCCCAAGCAAGTCCTACCTGAAAAGGAGGGATAGCTAATGGGAGAGAACAACTAAGAAGTTGTCATTATGGGAGAGAAGGTTGGTGACTAGTACACCACTAGGGAGGACAACTCCTTCATGTCCATTCTTGGTGAATTATAGGAGTTCTAGTTGGTCCATGTAGACTACTCTAGAGGCAAGACTCCATTGGCTACTGCTAGGAGGACAGCTGTAGCCTGCAATATGTGGCTAGACCACCAGAGTTGCTGTAGAGGTTGTATAGACATTGGTCGTGGTGAAGACCAAGAGCTGCACAACCACTATCCAAGAGCAACTTGTCAACAGTTGTGAAGAAGTGAGTTTTGTTGCTAGACTTTCTCAAAGATCAGGTATAACTCGCTAAAACCATCTTTCCTATTTCATATTAGTTGATGCAATTGTATTATTATGGAATACAAATAGATAAAAAAAATATGCTTCTATACTCTATCCACATATTTTCCAACAAAAATGAGGTACTTCTAGACTCCCAATATATAAAGGTGGGCCAAGCCTCACCAACTTGAAACCTAGGTATGGGGCACACAACCTCCATACCAAAAACATAATAAGGGAACATAATACAAAAACCAATGTACTTACACTACTTTATGGCTACTAAGTCACATACAAAGCTTAATGTAGAGGCAAGTATAAAGTATGGCCAGAATAAATAAGATTTTTCACCAAATAAATGACAATATAAGCAACCACCAAAAAAGTAGGCAAAAAGAGCTTGTATCACCAAGTAAAGTTCCATCCCTGACCTGGGTTATGCTTTAACCCTAGGTGTTTAGATTAAGAAATATGATTATATGCTTAATCTTATCTTGTGAAAAGTAATTAGGGCTCATGAGGAACTTATGTTTCAATTTTGGTCCTGTTTGAACAATGTTGAAGCAATGTTTGCTTATTTTGGACTAAAGTGCAAATTACCCACGTTGAGGGATTAAATTGCAAATTTTGCATGATAAGATGTTCCTAATGTGCTGAAGCATCATGAGAATGAATATGATGCAAATCTATGGCTTGTGGTAGCCTGAGTACCAAGGAGGAGCTTATAAAGCAATGTTTGTGCATTAAAACCTAGTTTTGGTGTAAAGTGCAATTTACCCAAAACCTAGGGTTCAATATGCAAATTACCACTTCAACAAGGTCCTTAATGTTTCTTGGCATCATGTAGATAAAATAAAATGAGAGGGGCACCTCATTTGAATTAATTTGGAGGAGAGAGAATCTTGATATTAAAATAATCAAGATTTAAGCCTAATTGGAACCCTAATTCAATTTAATGCAAAAATAAATAAAATAATTGAAGGGGCCTTCAACCAAAATTAAAATGTTTGGATTCAGATGTGTGTGGACGAGCTTAAGCCTTGTAAAGGAACGAGCATATCCTAAGGAGGTGAAATTCCACTCACCATTATTATAAGAAAAAGAAATAGGAACGAGCATATCCTAAGGAGGTGAAATTCCACTCACCATTATTAAAAGAAAAAGAAATTCCACTGAAAAATGGATATTAATATTATAAGGGTTAATGTGCTTAATTTCTTTTCCCTTTATTCTTTGATAATGAAGAGGTTTTGCAAGAACATGAAGATGGCTTCGTGGCCAAGAAATGGAGGGGGATTTGGTGGAAATTATTTTGGGAATTAAAGGAAATAATCCCATTTTCTCTCTCCTTGGGATTTCCTTATACATATCCCCTTTTCCCCTCACTTAAGGACTTCTTTTCGGATTTCCTTTCTTTCTTTGCCTTGGACGACCCCAGGTGAAGCTCAGGAACAGGGGTAGGACGACCCCAAACTGTTGGTAAGGTCCTTGACCTTCGTTCTCCTTGATTCCATGGTGGAAATCGAAAATAAATCATTGATTTCTTCTTATTTCGATCTCCTCATCAACCCTAGCCAATCTTTTCAAACAAAAGCTTGAGGACGAGCTTAGGAGGAGTTGCAAAAGCTTCATCCACCATTTTTGCCATGATCTTGGAGCTTTGTATCTCAATTGGAGGTGGGTTTTATAACTTGAAACCCTAACTTTTTTATTGCATTCAATTCCCCATCAAATAATGATCATTTCTCTATTTACAATTATTGATTTGGTTGATTGATGCAATCTCCATGGAAATCACAGCAGGTTTCGTGGGTATTGAGCTTGATGATGATGACCTCATCATAAGAACACACCTCCCCAAATATCTACACCAATCGGTTTCAATCAAATGTCCAAACGGTTTGTGTTTTGGGAGCAAACGGTTTCAAAACCGTTTAGTAGCAAACGGTTTCACCAAACCGCATGAGACCAAACAGTTTCAGACCGTTTGGTGATGTTGACCAGGGTTGACCATTTTGGGACTTGTTCATAATGATCTACGTTAATGACCCATCAATTATTATTGATTAACTCCAATCGGTTCATGAGTTGAAGGTCCATCAATCACCTAAACCCTAATCGGGTTGAGTGCTGATTTCATAAGTGATTGAGTTTGAAACTTGGGTTGATTGACCCAAACGGTTTCAAAACCGTTTGGGAATCACCCAAACGGTCTCAAGACAGTTTGTAGGTAAACCAAGACTGTTTGGAGGTCTATGGTTGAGTATGGTTAGGTATTTGAAGATTCAAACATATGGTATAAACCCTAATCTGCTAAGTGCTGATTTTGCAATTGAATGAGTTGATGCTTTGGGTTGATTGACCCAAACGGTTTCAAGACCGTTTGGGGATCACCCAAACAGTCTCAAGACCGTTTGGGGGTCACCCAAGACCGTTTGGAGGTCTAGGGTTAAGTTTGGTCAAGTGTTTGAAGGTCCAAAGATACCCAATTGAAATACAATTAAGTGTTGATTTGGTGACCAATCCTAAGATCCAAACCCTAATTGAATGACATGGTTGATGATGATATGATGGGAAAACGGTCTCAAGACTGTTTGGAGGTCTAGGGTTGACTATGGGTAGGTGTTTGAAGATCTAAAGGTACTAAGTTGAAATGCAATCAAATGCTGACTTATTGATCAATCCAATGATCCAAACTTTTATTGATTGACTTGGATTTTGATGTTGACATGGGCAAAGGGTCTCAAGACCATTTTGAGGTCATCCAAACGACCTCAAGACCGTTTGGGGTCAGGTCATGTCCAATTTGGATGATGGTCCAATAGTTTTAAAGCAACTAGACTCACATTGGTTAATGTTGAAGGATCATCGATTCCAAACCCTAATTCAGTTGATTCAAACCCTAATTGATGATCAATTGAGGGTTAATTGAGGATCAAATCAGTTGATGGATGACCTAATTAACTCAATTGAAGTATGGTGATGGGTCCAATTGAAGATTGGTTACATGAATTCAATGATTGAAGGAATCAACATTGAGAACCCCAAATCGAATTGATAGGTTGAGACCATCTTTGGTCAATGCAGTTTTGAGGAGGTTTGGACCAAACGGTCTCAAGACCATTTGGGTCCAAACGATCCCAAACCGGTTGAGCCCATGTGGTTTCAAAAGGTGCTTTAGCAAACGGTTTCAAGTACTTACTTTAGCAAACGGTCACAAGCACCACCTTTACCAAACGGTTTCAAACCGTTTGAACTTTGAAAGACCAAGACCGTTTGGGGCTCAAATAGTCAAAGTCAATTGAGGACTCAATTGGTTAATCCACTTGGACACCTATTGTAATTGAAGATTCAATTGGTCAAATCAATTGGATACCTTATGTAATGGAGGTCCAATGAGATTGAATCTCTTGAGAATTAAGATGATGAATGATCCATTGATCCAATGATGATTAGTAATGATAATCAATGAAGGTACAAAGGTTGAAACCCTAATAGTACCTAAGTGTTTAGTGCCAATTAATGGATGAACCCTAATTGCTTATAAGAACCATGACTTGGTACATTATGTTAATCATAAGTTGTATGTACTTGATTGAAGGGTTGATGTAACCTAATCAAGTTGAGAGGATGATGGAAAGGAATTCATACATGAGTATTGATCATGTGATGAATGAAAACCTCTAGAGGGGGGGTGAATAGAGTTTTATATAGATTTTAAAATAATTTAAACTCAAACAACCACAAAGAAAGATTGGACAAAGAGACACAAGGGTTTAGAGTGGTTCCTAGCCTTAGCAAATACTAAGGTAGTCAGTCCACTACCCGGTTGCTTACCCAACCGGGATTTGAAAAGAAATTATTTTATTACCTCGCAAGGACTTTACATAAAATACATTTCTTTTCCCTAAACCCTTCAAGCAGCCTTCACCTAGAAGTAATCGCCCAACTTGAAGCAGCCTTCCCTTGAAGTAGATGCACCAGCACCCGTTGCACCAGCCTTCTGAAGTAGCTTCCCGTGCGATAGCCTTCTTGAAGTAGCTTGAAGTCCCCTTCTCCACCTGAGAAGTCCACCCTCTCCAATCCAACCCTAGGAGTAGCACGGAGAGTACAAGGAATAAATAGGAACAAGAAAGAAATACAGAAATTACAATACCGTTGTAAGCACAAGGCTTGATTTTCCTATATCAAGCGTTTGGATCTCCCATCCAAGATATATAGCAATGTGATTATTATGTGTAGGAGATCCTAGTCTATAGGACACGAAACTGTAGCAATATGAATGTATAACAAGTGTGGGAATTGCACTATTGCTCTAAACAGATTGCCAATGTAGTGTATGCTCAAAGATTGCACAATTGAGTATATAAGTGTATTCTAGTGTCCTATGGCTTGTCCTATTTATAGGAATGGCCTAAGTATGCTTAAGGACGTTCTAGACAACTTCTAGGGGGTTCCTAGTGCTTAACTAGCCGTTAGGAATAAGTTAGGCGCATTAGCAACGGCTAGTTAATTAATTCTGCAGTTGCTGTCAGAGACCATCTCGGTCGAGGACTTGTCGACCGAGATGCCCGGTCGGTCGAGGATTTTTCGACCGACAGGCTCTCTGGATTAACGTTTATTTGCAACTGTCAACTGCTGTATCTAACGGCTACTTTTGGTCAATCTCGGTCGAGAAGTTTGTCGACCGAGAGTGTCTCGGTCGAGGAGTGTGGTCGACCGAGATTGACTCTGTTTTCAATCTTTCAATTAAGATACTAAGTGAGTGCATGAGTGTGCATTATGTGATCCTATTAGAAGGAGATGTCCTAACTAAGTGTAGTGTTTAGTTAGGGAGATCTAACGCTTGATTTACATGAAGTCTAAGTACTTGTACATTATATATTTGTACAAGTTTACATATGATTACATTGCATGACATTTATAAGCATTCAAGCGTAAGGATTCCCTAGAACTTTGTCATCACCTTGTTCCTGCACACTTAAGTAGCTCGTTAGATTAATAAGAATGAAATGTTTGTCATCATCGAAACAAAGGGATTTATCATAATATCCAATTTATCCAACAATCTCCCCCTTTTTGAAGATGACAAACATTTCCTAAATATGAAATAAGGAAATATAAAGTATATGAGTTTCATACCTGAAAATTTACCTTTTGTAGCCATTTATGTTTTTCAAGTAAGTGCTGGCCAAGATGTGATGAAACTCTTTTATATATATTTTTATATTCTTTCTCCCCCTTTGTCATTTCAAAAAAATATCCAAGTTGAATGTTTTATTTTTCTTCTCCCCCTTAATATAATGCTCCCCCTTAATTAGATATCCTATTAGGAACATTGATTTTTATCTAATTTATCCACAATTTGTTTCTCAATCATTCGCAAAGGATGTTAAGCCTTGAAATGAAATGAGATACCTTTAAGCATATGATGAAATGTATATGGATTTCTCATATATCAAAGGATGTTAAGCCCTAGATTAAATGAGAATCCTCTAAGCTTAGAGTACCTAAAAATGTCTCCATCCAAATGCAAGGGATGTTAAGCCCCATTTTGGGTAGAGAGTTCCTTCAAGTACAAGATACCAATTTCAATAAATTCATAACTTTCTTGAAAATATTCAGTTATACATAGTGATTTCAAAGTTTTTGTAAGCTTCTTTTAAACAATGATCAAAGTTTTAATGGTCTCCCCCTTTTTCTTATGCTTTGCTCCCCCTTCGATAGATATCTCAAATGAAAGTTTGAATACTCAGCAAATATATAAAATGTCCAAGATTTTAACAAAGATGTATGCAATTATGTCAATCTGGAAAAACAGAAACCCAGTCGGTCGACAGTTGCTCGACCGACAATGTTCTCGGTCGACTAGTTGCTCGACCGAGAATGTTTCTGGAGAACTATTTTGTTATTTGAAAATTTAATTTTAATTTGTAATAGTTGCCTGTTTTAATTATTATTATTCCCTTATTTGTTATGCTCTACAATAATGAACTGATAACCCATATTTTGAAGATGTCATCATAAGCCAAACAAATAACCATGCAAATTTCATTTAAATCATGAAGAAGATTACAATCATATAGAATTTGACTAATCATTTGTATTACAACTATTACAACTCCAACACTTCACAGGAAAGATTTAAGAATTACATCGATGTCCGGATCTTTCCCAAGAAATGGCTCGGCTCCATAGTATTGGACCAGAGTTTTCCAATCCAAAGCACCAGTTGTAGTCAACGCATATGCTTCCAGGAAAGTGGGAACTCGGTCAAAACGGAAGTGAGCAGCTATGTCTTGCAATTGTATGGAAGAAAATTGAGTATGTGCAAGATCCATTGATGGTGAAGGTGGAGGTTGATAGTAGTTGTATGAGGGGTTAAATGGGTTGAGCATGCCAGGGTTTAAAGAATGCGGGTATTCATCGGTTTGGTTAGGAGAAAGGTTTTGCATTCTTTGATTTAAGTATGTCATGGCATGGTGATTGTAGTTTAATTGTCTACTAAGATGGTATTGGGAGCCAGCAATATAAGTAAGGGTATTTTGGATGGGATCAATGGAAAGGTTAGTAGGAGGAGGGGGTGGTATATCCTGATGTGATGACTCTCCTTCTACTCTTGCCCTTTTATGGCCAAAGTCAATTCCCATCTTCTCTACGGTGTTCTTACTTATCTTTGGTGGTCTACGCTCCCATATGTATCCCATATCTTCAATGTTTGACTTAAGAAAATGTTGAGTAATCTGGCATACAAAATCGGCATATGGTGGATTGCCAGAAAACTCAAGCATATTTTTAAGTATTATGCGAATGAAGTTGATGGGAATTTCTTTTATGATAGCATAAATTAGACACATACGGAAGATAGGAACCTCGGATTTATTGGCTCGTGGATGTATGTTGGTGGAAACAATGAGGTTTACTATTCTACATGCCGGTTTTAGGTTTATTGCATAATAGGTTCCCCTATCTTCATGACAAGTGGTATTGGCTTGAAATATGGCTCTTTTTATATCACTAAGACTAGTGGTGTGGTCATCATGGGAAAATAAATTTATTGGATTGCCGGTGGAAAGGTCAAGGAAATCTTGATATTCATCTATATCAATTTCAAGCATGTCAAGAATATCCCCTTCGGAAAATTTAAAACTATGCCCATTAACCATGGTGTAGAAGAATGTGGTGTCATTTTCGGTGTGGGATAGAAGATTGGCATAGAATTCGTTGACTACCTTAATGGAGTAGGAAGGAAAGGATGGATTGATGAAGTCCTTCAGCTTTTGTACTCCAAAGAGATGCTCCAGGTCGACTATGTTGATGAAGTCCATCACTTCGACCGGACGTCGGGGAAGAGGAGCTTTAGAGGAAAGCCGAAAGTATCTATCTCCAGCATCTCCGTCGACGAAGGCGATGTCATTGATGATCGTCAGTGGCGGAGTGGCTTCCCGATCTTCTCTTTTTTTTTTTTTTTTTTTAAAGATCAGTTTGAGATAAACATATGTGTATCAAGGTGCTATTAAATCTTTTAATTTTTGATTTTGTTATCCCTAAATGTTAAGTTGAGATAGACATAAGGATATACAAATTAAGGTCTTTGGTCATATCTCAACTTGGTCGAACCTATTTAATTTGGGGTTTTTGGAACCCATACCATCTCGACATGCTTTTTCTTGTATGGGCATGAAAAAGAATAATGTCCAAGGCGTGAGCAATAATGACAACAAATTGAATCAACCTCAAGCCTTTTTCTATGGTTTTGATCTAGGTTATTCTTGGGTATATACATTTTTGTGCCTCTAGGTATATAAGCAGATTGACTCGCTTGTGTTCTTCTAGGTTGTTGATGGGATTTCTCATTAGGCTTATAACCTAGTCCTCTTCTCCCTATTTGATGATAGGAATTTTCTAATATCCTATCAAGGATTCCATTGTTGCTTAACTTACTAACTTCTTGTTGCAACTTAACGATCTCATCCATTCTTTTCTTGATATCTAATTTTGCTTGGTCTAGATTGGATGATAACATATTTCTTTCTTTCACTATATTGTCATAATCTACATGGGTGCACAATATAGGTTGTTTTTGAAAACCATTTAATTTTGTAAGCAATTCAGCTTTTTCTTGACATAGAAGATCATAGTTTGTTTCTAGAGTAAAGATCTTTACTTCACTGTTACTTAGAGATGATTTCAAGGTACGATTATCAGACATAATGCTGTCTTTTTCAAAACTAAGAGTATTCAATTTAGCATATAAATCGTCATTTTCGGATGTAAGAGCAAGAAGTCTAGCATTTAGATCATCATTTTCTTTACTGGATTTCTTTAACTTCTTTTTACATTCAACATATTTATTATGTGTTTCTTCAATAATAGCAACTAACTCCTCCTTGGGTAAATCAAGCAAGCTTACCTCTTCTTCTTCTACCTCACTTATTGTAGCAACGAAACACTCTTTATGTGCATCTCCTTTCTTTGACCTCCATGGACATTTAGACGTAGAGTGCTTTGTTCCTAAGCACCAATTGCAACTTGTCGAACTTTGGTCCATGTTCCTTTTCTTGTGGTTGTAGTCACCTCCTCCCTTTATCTCTTCAAGACCTTGTTAGGGCTCCTTGAAGCCTGCTCTGATACCAATTGAAAACCTCTAGAGGGGGGGTGAATAGAGTTTTATATAGATTTTAAAATAATTTAAACTCAAACAACCACAAAGAAAGATTGGACAAAGAGACACAAGGGTTTAGAGTGGTTCCTAGCCTTAACAAATACTAAGGTAGTCAGTCCACTACCCGATTGCTTACCCAACCGGGATTTGAAAAGAAATTATTTTATTACCTCGCAAGGACTTTACATAAAATACATTTCTTTTCCCTAAACCCTTCAAGCAGCCTTCACCTAGAAGTAATCGCCCAACTTGAAGCAGCCTTCCCTTGAAGTAGATGCACCAGCACCCGTTGCACCAGCCTTCTGAAGTAGCTTCCCGTGCGATAGCCTTCTTGAAGTAGCTTGAAGTCCCCTTCTCCACCTGAGAAGTCCACCCTCTCCAATCCAACCCTAGGAGTAGCACGGAGAGTACAAGGAATAAATAGGAACAAGAAAGAAATACAGAAATTACAATACCGTTGTAAGCACAAGGCTTGATTTTCCTATATCAAGCGTTTGGATCTCCCATCCAAGATATATAGCAATGTGATTATTATGTGTAGGAGATCCTAGTCTATAGGACACGAAACTGTAGCAATATGAATGTATAACAAGTGTGGGAATTGCACTATTGCTCTAAACAGATTGCCAATGTAGTGTATGCTCAAAGATTGCACAATTGAGTATATAAGTGTATTCTAGTGTCCTATGGCTTGTCCTATTTATAGGAATGGCCTAAGTATGCTTAAGGACGTTCTAGACAACTTCTAGGGGGTTCCTAGTGCTTAACTAGCCGTTAGGAATAAGTTAGGCGCATTAGCAACGGCTAGTTAATTAATTCTGCAGTTGCTGTCAGAGACCATCTCGGTCGAGGACTTGTCGACCGAGATGCCCGGTCGGTCGAGGATTTTTCGACCGACAGGCTCTCTGGATTAACGTTTATTTGCAACTGTCAACTGCTGTATCTAACGGCTACTTTTGGTCAATCTCGGTCGAGAAGTTTGTCGACCGAGAGTGTCTCGGTCGAGGAGTGTGGTCGACCGAGATTGACTCTGTTTTCAATCTTTCAATTAAGATACTAAGTGAGTGCATGAGTGTGCATTATGTGATCCTATTAGAAGGAGATGTCCTAACTAAGTGTAGTGTTTAGTTAGGGAGATCTAACGCTTGATTTACATGAAGTCTAAGTACTTGTACATTATATATTTGTACAAGTTTACATATGATTACATTGCATGACATTTATAAGCATTCAAGCGTAAGGATTCCCTAGAACTTTGTCATCACCTTGTTCCTGCACACTTAAGTAGCTCGTTAGATTAATAAGAATGAAATGTTTGTCATCATCGAAACAAAGGGATTTATCATAATATCCAATTTATCCAACAATGAATAGGGTATGATCCTTAATAAAAAGGTCATGAAACCCTAATCAAGAATGTTGTTGAGCCCTAACCCTAATTTAGAGCAATATCATATGTAACCCAAACCCAGGGTAATGTTGTGACTCTAAACCAAGATAATAAAATGTGAATCCCTAATTGAGGTTGATTCCATGTGAATCCCTAATTGAGGTTGATTCAATGTGAATCCCTAATTGAGGTTGATTCCATGAGAAACCCTAATTGAGGGTGATGCCATGAGAAATCCCTAGTGGGATGAATAGTAAACATTAAGTATAGGCAATGAGATGTGAAAGCCTAATGAAGGGTGATGCTATATGCAACCCTAACTCTAATGAAGTATGATAGAATTTGAAATCCCAAAGCCCTGATAAAGGGTAAAGGTATGTGAAACCCTAATTGAAGTTATAAAACATGAAGCCTTAATCTTGGACAACATGATGACAACCCAGAACCCTAATAATAAAATAGTGGATAAAACCTTATAAGGGTGAAATATCATAAATGGTTAATTATAGGCAAGCTTATTGTAAGCAATGCCTTAACATGAGATGAGTCCATATCATTAAATATAGTTGGACTATTCATATGTGTAACCTATGCACTTCATGGTAAGAGTCATAGGTTAGTGGATGAAAGGATTAAGATGGGAAATACCTTAATCCAAGATAAGCTGATAATTTAAGAAAGTTGGAAGTGATGAGGAAAGTGATACATCAATATATTAAAGACTTCACAGTTAGCATCTCAAAGTTGATATACTTTGATAACTATGAAATCCTAATGTGAGATGGGAAACCTTAACCCTAAATTGGGTAATGGGACATGAGAAATCATAATATGATATGAATAGTAAGCCCTAACCCTATTGAGGGAATAGAGGTGTTACTATTGTATTACATGAAGTAATATGTTATGTTGCCTAGTGAGAGGTGACAAGATGCTTTATGGGACTTATGATCCATGAGAAAAATTATGGCATAGTGAGAAGTACCAAAATGATTATAAAAGTTTATTTTAAGAAAGGATAATGTTTTAATAAACTTAATAAGAGGAACAACTGTATTCAATAAAGAATGTGTAAAGCTATGCAGGATAACCTCAGGGTTCAGAGCCTAAAGTAGTATGTGATGATCAATGATGAGTTAAAGGTATTAAATTCCATGAACTATGTAATCAGGATTGGTTACAGTCCAATGTCTGGCTGTGAAATCAGGATTGGTTAAAGTCCAATACCTGGCAGAGGTGTAATGCCTATAATCATGATTGGTTAAAGTGCAATGCCTAGCTGTGAAATCAGGATTGGTTAGAGTCCAATGCATGGCTGTGTAATCAGGATTGGTTAGAGTCCAATTCTTGGTTGTGAAATCAGGATTGGTTAAAGTCCAATGCCTGGCTGTGAAATCAGGATTGGTTAGAGTCCAATGCCTGGCTGTGAAATCAGGATTGGTTAGAGTCCAATGCCTGGCTGTGAAATCAGGATTGGTTAAAGTCCAATGCCTGGCTGTGTAATCATGTTTGGTTAAAGTCCAATACCTGGCAAAGGTGTAATGTCTGTAATCAGGGTTGGCTAAAGTCCAATGCCTGGCTGTGAAATCAGGATTGGTAGTGTCCATTGCCTGGCGGTGTAATCAGGTTTGGAAGAGTCCAATACCTGGCAAAGGCTAAATGCCTGTAGTGATAACACATGATTGGTATTAACCCAATTCATGTATTGATAATAAATGAGTACATGGTAGATATATATCTTTATCTGTTTAACAGGTTGGCTAAGGCCAACAGAATGAAACAAGAATGTTTCATGGGTAACATAACAAGATGATGAGTGTCACAAGAAAAGTTTGATATGATGGTATAATATGTTGGATTAATGATATACATGTCATTCCTATTCCTTATTAAAAGAATAGATGATGTATTGCTCTATCATAAATAGTTACAATGCTTACAAAGTTGAAGATGCTTTAAACTGCTTAACCTCTGCTCAGTTTCATATCTTTAAATTGCAATACAATGTTTTGGCGGAGAGTTATATCTCCCACTGGGACAATTTACAATTGTCTCACCCTCGTGGGATCCAATGTTTTTAGGTGAACGCAGAAAAAGAGGCAGGAAACCTTTAGCAGAGAAGGAACAACACCAGCTTTAAGGATAGCAATAATATCTCAGGTGGAGATACTACATGTCTAGTTGTATAGATAGTAGTCCTATGTGTCGTCTCTGTACTCTCAGGTCCTCGGGATTTATTGATAGTTCTTTCATCATCGACTTGAGATTTTGGCTTGATGCCTCGAGGTTTTATGTTGTCTATACATAATGTTGAATAGGACAACTGATGTTGTAATCCTCAAGAAGAGATAGCATAGGTTGTGTACTTATGGAATAGAATGTAAATATTATATTTTGGTTCTTGATGAAAAAGATTTCCTATGTGTGGATCTCTTTGCAAAAAGTTTTAATTTTTAGTGATTTTCAGTAATCCGCTGGAAATGATTCGCTTCCGCTTAAGTAAATTTCGTTTTTATAAGTTGGATGCCAAAATTTAGTGGTATCAGAGCTCTCGGTTCACTAAGTCTATAGAGACATAGGACTAAGGTAGTAGAGTTTGTTGTAGTGTCATCTAATGTATCTGATAGTGTCTTCTGCTCATATAGGAGAAGAAGAACTTGAAGATGACTAGGTCACATGAGGAGTTTGCTGTAGAAAGTAGCAATGCTGCACCAACAAGAGGTGCAGGGAGCAGGTAAGAGAGGGACAATTGCTTGAGAACCCCCCTAGCTAATCCAACTGTGATAAGAAATCCTTCCTTAGGAATCACTGTTGGGGAATTTAGGGAAACCATGATGTATTTAGGGGATCGAGCACTAGCAGTGCTACCTAGATTACCAACCCCTAATGATGATGTTTTGGACATCAACAAGATATGTAATCCACATCAGCAGGTGGAAGCAATGGAAAATGATGAATTCTGGAATTAGAACAAGTCTGTGCTCAACCTCAGCCTATTGAATCAATAAATAGTGAAGGAAGGAATAGATTTCAACCTAAAAGTAGAATTTGCTATAGGTGTAGAAAGCCTGGACATATTGTAAAGAATTGTCCAACAAAGAACAAGGAAGAGAGAATTGAGAAAAGGCCTATCCAAATCCAGGGACAGAGGCCTAATAGTTCCAAAAAGGGAAGGATTTTGGTATCACCAGTACAACCAGGACCTAGTGCACCAAGGCATTGGTCAGCTAGAAAGGGTAAAAAACCCTCTAGATCATACCTGGCACCCAGAATTTGCTACCTGTGTAGACAGGTTGGACATCTGGCAAGAGATTGCTCAGCCATAATTGTTATGGTGAATCAACCTCTGAGGCAGAATCAGCCTGAGGCAGTGAATAATCCACAAATCATGACAGGTTAAACAAAATAATGTCATTCTTATATGTCTATTTATGATTTCCTGAGTTAATTTGAGAAGGTAATTGATTGAGCTTTCTTTGATCAGTCCTATGAGGACTTATATTTTGCATAATAAACATTATAGATGTTCATGTTGCTCTTACCTCTATGAGAAGAAGATGAGGTATTGAAGAGATGCCTGGGTAAAACCCAGTAATGTTAAAACTTATACTTGTGATAATATGAAAAGGAAGGAATATGATAGTATAAAAAGTGAATACTACTTAATCTCAATATTTATATACCCTGGCCAGGTATACAACTATTGATCATAAAGTGAGTATGGAAACTCTTAGATTGTAATCTTTTTGATTGCCCTGATCAAGCAGTCATTCTGATACAATCTAATGAGTATCATGAAATAAGAAGCATGGAATGAATAAATGTGTCCTGTCCTAAGCATAAGAAAGAGAAATCTAAGATAACCTCAGATGAGCATGTTTGTATGAGGAATTAAAAGCATAATCCTCATAATATTAGAATGAGGAATATGATTCCTTGTTTTCTTTTCTCTCAGGGACATGGCAATCAAGTGGGTCATAGGATACTTGATGTGCATAATATAAAGATGTTTATGTGATGGATACTTAGAAAGGTATCAGTTAATCTTGGACTTTGGCTCCAAGATGAAGATATATGTAACAAGTAATGTCCCAAGATGGAAGGAAGATAAATAAGTGATGTGTTTTTCATACATGTGATAGATACCAAGGTAAGAGATTCTGGTGTTTAAGAAATAATAGATGGTTTATGTTGAATATGTGAAATGGTCAATTATGAAATCAAATTAATCATGTAAAATAATATGAACATCACATGTTAGGGGTTTATGTTTTGCATAAACATAACAATTGAAGATATCTTTGAGATAAGTTCTTAATTGATAAGTAACCTTTCCTTATGATAAGAGAATGTACAACTAATGAGTTAGTTAGTGCAGGTAATAAGGAAAGATAGTATGGTGTTATCAGGTGAGATGACACAATCAGGGTATGAAAAGACTTATAGTCTCAAGTGGATGACAGAATATAATGGTGATCTTAAAAGAGAAATACTGAACCAACTAAGGAACATGGGAGTATGTGTTCCATGTGAACCATTCCATGATAAATTTGTGTGAAATAACTTTTTGTTGATCAAAACTCTATGGTGTCTCCATAATAATGAGGTGTTATGTGAGCACATGATGATATGATGCATGGATGATATTTGTTTCCCTTTATCTGGGATTTCGGGGACGAAATCCTTGTTTGGGGTTTATAATTTGTAACATCCCTGACCTGGGTTATGCTTTAACCCTAGGTTTTTGATTAAGAAATATTATTATATGCTTAATCTTATCTTGTGAAAAGTAATTAGGGCTCATGAGGAACTTATGTTTCAATTTTGGTCTTGTTTGAACAATGTTGAAGCAATGTTTGCTTATTTTGGACTAAAGTGCAAATTACCCAAGTTGAGGGGTTAAATTGCAAATTTTGCATGATAAGTTGTTCCTCATGTGTTGAAGCATCATGAGAATGAATATGATGCAAATCTATGGCTTGTGGTAGCCTGAGTACCAAGGAAGAGCTTATAAAGCAATGTTTGTGCATTAAAAACTAGTTTTGATGTAAAGTGCAATTTACCCAAAACCTAGGGTTCAATATGCAAATTACCACTTCAACAAGGTCCTTAATGTTTCTTGGCATCATTTAGAGCAAACAAAATGAGAGGGGCGCCTCATTTGAATTAAGTTGGAGGAGAGAGAATCTTGACATTAAAATAATCAAGATTTATGCCTAATTGGAACCCTAATTCAATTTAATGCAAAAATAAATAAAATAATTGAAGGGGCCTTCAACCAAAATTAAAATGGTTGGATTAATATGTGTGTGTAAGATCTTAATCCTTGCAAAGGAACAAGCATATCCTAAGGAGGTGAAATTCCACTCACCATTATTATAAGAAAAAGAAATTCCACTGAAAAATGGATATTAATATTATAAGGGTTAATGTGCTTAATTTCTTTTCCCTTTATTCTTGGATAATGAAGAGGTTTTGCAAGAACATGAATATGGATTCGTGGCCAAGAAATGGAGGGGGATTTGGTGGAAATTATTTTGGGAATTAAAGGAAATAATCCCATTTTCTCTCTCCTTGGGATTTCCTTATACATATCCCTTTTTCCACTAACTTAAGGACTTCTTTTCGGATTTCCTTTCTTTCTTTGCCTTGGCCAACCCCAACAGAATCTCAGGAACAGGAGGAGGACGACCCCAACCTGTTGGTAAGGTCCTTGACCTTCGTTCTCCTTGATTCCATGGTGGAAATCGAAAATAAATCATTGATTTCTTCTTATTTCGATCTCCTCATCAACCCTAGCCAATCTTTTCAAACAAAAGCTTGAGGACGAGCTTAGGAGGAGTTGCAAAAGCTTCATCCACCATTTTTGCCGTGATCTTGGAGCTTTGGAGCTCAATTGGAGGCGGCTTTTATAACTTGAAACCCTAACTTTTTTATTGCATTCAATTCCCCATCAAATAATGATCATTTCTCTATTTACAATTATTGATTTGGTTGATTGATGCAATCTCCATGGAAATCATAGCAGGTTTCATGGGTCTTGAGCTTGATGATGATGACATCATCATAAGAACACACCTCCCCAAATATCTACACCAAACGGTTTCAATCAAATGTCCAAACGGTTTCAAAACCGTTTAGTAGCAAACGGTTTCACCAAACTACATGAGACCAAACAGTTTCAGACCGTTTGGTTATGTTGGCCAGGGTTGACCATTTGGGGACTTGTTCATAATGATATAGGTTAAGGACCCATCAATTATTATTGATTAACTCCAATCGGTTCATGAGCTGAAGGTCCATCAATCACCTAAACCCTAATCGGGTTGAGTGCTGATTTCATAAGTGATTGAGTTTGAAACTTGGGTTGATTGACCCAAACGGTTTCAAAACCGTTTGGGAATCACCCAAACGGTCTCCAGACCATTTTTAGGTCAACCAAGACCATTTGGAGGTCTATGGTTGAGTATGGTTAGGTATTTGAAGATTCAAACATATGGTATAAACCCTAATCGGCTAAGTGTTGATTTTGCAATTGAATGAGTTGATGCTTTGGGTTGATTGACCCAAATGGTTTCAAGACCGTTTGGGGATCACCCAAACGGTCTCAAGACCATTTGGGGGTCACCCAAGACCGTTTGGAGGTCTAGGGTTAAGTTTGGTCAAGTGGTTGAAGGTCAAAATATACCAAATTGAAATACAATTAAGTGCTGATTTGGTGACCAATCCTAAGATCCAAACCCTAATTGAATGACATGGTTGATGATGATATGATGGAAAAACGGTATCAAGACTGTTTCGAGGTCATCCAAATGATCCCAAGACCGTTTGGAGGTCTAGGGTTGACTATGGTTAGGTGTTTGAAGATCTAAAGGTACTAAGTTGAAGTGCAATCAAATGCTGACTTATTGATCAATCCATTGATCCAAACTTTGATTGATTGACTTGGATTTTGATGTTGACATGGGCAAAGGGTCTCAAGACCATTTGGAGGTCATCAAAATGACCTCAAGACCGTTTGGGGTCAGGTCATGTCCAATTTGGATGATGGTCCAATAGTTTTAAAGCAACTAGACTCACATTGGTTAATGTTGAAGGATCATCGATTCCAAACCCTAATTCAGTTGATTCAAACCCTAATTGATGATCAATTGAGGGTTAATTGAGGATCAAATCAGTTGAAGGATGAACTAATTAACTCAATTGAAGTATGGTGATGGGTCCAATTGAAGATTGGTTACATGAATTCAATGATTGAAGGAATCAACATTGAGAACCCCAAATCGAATTGATAGGTTGAGACCATCTTTGGTCAATGCAGTTTTGAGGAGGTTTGGACCAAACAGTATCAAGACCGTTTGGGACCAAACGGTCTCAAGACCATTTGGGACCAAACGATCCCAAACCGTTTGAGCCCATGCGGTTTCAAAAGGTGCTTTAGCAAACGGTTTCAAGTACTTACTTTAGAAAACGGTCACAAGCACCACCTTTACCAAACAGTTTCAAACCGTTTGAACTTTGAAAGACCAAGACTGTTTGGGGCTCAAATAGTCAAAGTCAATTGAGGACTCAATTGGTTAATCCACTTGGACACCTATTGTAATTGAAGATTCAATTAGTCAAATCAATTGGATACCTTATGTAATGGAGGTCCAATGAGATTGAATCTCTTGAGAATTAAGATGATGAATGATCTATTGATCCAATGATGATTAGTAATGATAATCAATGAAGGTACAAAGGTTGAAACCCTAATAGTACCTAAGTGATTAGTGACAATTAAGGGATGAACCCTAATTGCTTATAAGAACCATGACTTGGTACATTATGTTAATCATAAGTTGTATGTACTTGATTGAAGGGTTGATGTAACCTAATCAAGTTGAGAGGATGATGGAAAGGAATTCATACATGAGTATTGATCATGTGATGAATAGGGTATGATCCTTAATAAAAAGGTCATGAAACCCTAATTAAGAAGGTTGTTGAGCCCTAACCCTAATTTAGAGCAATATCATATGTAACCCAAACCCAGGGTAATGTTGTGACTCTAAACCAAGATAATAAAATGTGAATCCCTAATTGAGGTTGATTCCATGTGAATCCCTAATTGAGGTTGATTCAATGTGAATCCCTAATTGAGGTTGATTCCATGAGAAACCCTAATTGAGGGTGATGCCATGAGAAATCCCTAGTGGGATGAATAGTAAACATTAAGTATATGCAATGAGATGTGAAAGCCTAATGAACGGTGTTGCTATATGCAACCCTAACTCTAATGAAGTATGATAGCATGTGAAATCCCAAAGCCCTGATAAAGGGTAAAGGTATGTGAAACCCTAATTGAAGTTATAACACATGAAGCCTTAATCTTGGACAACATGATGACAACCCAGAAGCCTAATAATAAAACAGTGGATAAAACCTTATAAGGGTGAAATATCATAAATGGTTAATTATAGGAAAGCTTATTGTAAGCAATGCCTTAACCTGAGATGAGTCCATATCATTAAAGATAGTTGGACCATTCATATGTGTAACCTATACACTTCATGGTAAGAGTGATAGGTTAGTGGATGAAAGGATTAAGATGGGAAATACCTTAATCCAAGATAAGCTAATAATTTAAGAAAGTTGGAAGTGATGAGGAAAGTGATACATCAAGATATTAAAGACTTCACAGTTAGCATCTCAAAGTTGATATACTTTGATAACTATGAAATCCTAATGTGAGATGGAAACCTTAACCCTAAATTGGGTAATGGGACATGAGAAATAATAATATGATATGAGTCGTAAGCCCTAACCCTATTGAGGGAATAGAGGTGTTACTATTGTATTACATGAAGTAATATGTTATGTTGCCTAGTGAGAGGTGACAAGATGCTTTATGGGCCTTATGAGCCATGAGATCAATTATGGCATAGTGAGATGTACCAAAATGATTATAAAAGATTATTATAAGAAAGGATAATGTTTTGATAAACTTAATAAGAGGAACAATTGTATTCAATAAAGAATGTGTAAAGCTATGCAGGCTAACCTCAAGGTTCAGAGCCTAAAGTAGTATGTGATGATCAATGTTGAGTTAAAGGAATTAAATTCCATGAACTATGTAATCAGGATTGGTTAGAGTCCAATGCCTGGCTGTGAAATCAGGATTGGTTAAAGTCCAATACCTGGCAGAGGTGTAATGCCTGTAATCAGGATTGGTTAAAGTCCAATTCCTGGCTGTGAAATCAGGATTGGTTAGAGTCCAATGCCTGACTGTGAAACCAGGATTGGCTAGAGTCCAATTCTTGGTTGAGAAATCAAGATTGGTTAAAGTCCAATGCCTGGCTGTGAAATCAGGATTGGTTAGAGTCCAATGCCTGGCTGTGAAATCAGGATTGGTTAGAGTCCAATGCCTGGTTGTGAAATCATGATTGGTTAAAGTCCAATGCCTGGCTGTGTAATCAGGTTTGGTTAAAGTCCAGTAGCTAGCAGAGGTGTAATGCCTGTAATCAGGGTTGGCTAAAGTCCAATGCCTGGCTGTGAAATCAGGATTGGTAGTGTCCAATGCCCGACGATGTAATCAGGTTTGGAAGAGTTCAATACCTGGCAGAGGCTAAATGCCTGTAGTGATAACACAGGATTGGTATTAACCCAATTCATGTATTGATAATAAATGAGTACATGGTAGATATATCTCTTTATCTATTTAACAGGTAGGCTAAGGCCAACAGAATGAAACAAGAATGTTTCATGGGTAACATAACAAGATGATGAGTGTCATAAGAAAAGTTTGATATGATGGTATAATATGTTGTATAAATGATATACATGTCATTCCTATTCCTTATTAAAAGAATAGATGATGTATTGCTCTATCATAAATAGTTGCAATGCTTACAAAGTTGAAGATGCTTTAAACTGCTTAACCTCTGCTCAGATTCATATCTTTAAGTTGCAATACAATGTTTTGGCAGAGAGTTATATCTCCCGCTGGGACAATTTACAATAGTCTCACCCCCATGGGATCCAATGTTTTTAGGTGGACGCGGACAAAGAGGCAGGAAACCTTTAGCAGAGAAGGAACAACACCAGCTTCAAGGATAGCAGTAATATCTCAGGTGGAGATATTGCATGTCTAGTTTTATAGATAGTAGTCCTATGTGTCGTCTCTCAGGTCCTCGGGATTTATTGATAGTGCTTTCATCATCGACTTGAGATTTTGGCTTGATGCCTCGAGGTTTTATGTTATTTGTACATAATGTTGAATAGGACAGCTGATGTTGTAATCCTCGAGAAGAGATAGCACAGGTTGTGTACTTATGGAATAGAATGTAAATATTATATTTTGGTTCTTGATGAAAAAGATTTCCTATGTGTGGATCTGTTTGCAAAAAGTTTTAATTTTTAGTGATTTTCAGTAATCCGCTGCAAATGATTCGCTTCCTCTTAAGTAAATTTCGTTTTTATAAGTTGGATGCCACACTAAAAATCTCAGCAATCAACTTATTAGATTCTCTTGATTACAAAAATACATTTTTATGTTAATTTTGGAGTTTATATGACAAAGTTACAATATTTATGCATTTTATGCATACATTTCATTTCTAAAAATTATCGCTCCAAAAATATGGAAATGATACACTGAAACCATTTTTACTAAATAGAGCTCATTATTTTTATTCCAAAACAAATATATTTATAATTTTAGGAGTTTCTAATAAAAAGATATGGTTTATACAAGATTCACTTTATTTACTAATTTATTTGTGAAATAAAATTGCTAGACACCAATTTTCCCTTGAATTAAAAATCAAGACTTTACATTATTAAAGGGTATATATGTACTATTTATGTTGACTTGATAAGAGATAAAAATATAATTAAAATGTGGCAATATATAAGAATACCCATAATGAGAAAAATAAAATAAAAGAGAATTGAGGGGAAAAAGGGAAAACACAAACGATCATCCCCTTCCCCCCTACACACGCCATGGCCGACTGGGCAAGTAGAAGCTTGTCCAACGGTTTGGGAAAAACACCATTCTTTGCTTGTTCGTGAAAATAACTAGCCAATCATGATGAGTAGTGTCAAACTTATTTACGTGAGGTCCAATTACGCTCTGAAGAAACAAAATATCATGGAGCAGTTCCACAAACTCAAATCAAGAACCACGTTCGGCGATGGATGAAATGACAATGCAAGGCAAGATTGGAACCGGAGGAGAGTCTTTGGGTGTGTGTTTCATATGAGGGTAGGGTCTTCTCTATATGAATTTGAGTTTTAAGAGGTGTGCAAGAAGTTGCTTTGGAAGACTTGAGGAACAAGTTTAGGCATTTCTAGAAATCTCCAATATAGCTCTCGAGTGGTGTATGGATGCAAAATTAAATTTTCAATCCAGTGCAACTCGTTTCGTGAAGTTTTGTTGAGAAACTAGGGATTTATGACCAATATACCAGACCTTGGTCCGCAGTTACTGTTCATGCAGGCTACGATGAATGTCATTTAATACAACTTTCCAACTTTGTTCTTAATGCATTTAATATTTTAAATTTTCTATAATTTTTTCGGGGGTGTAGATGAAATCCAAATTTGGTAGGTTAGCTAATTTTGGGATGAGCAATCCAATTTTGGCATTATTCTATTTTTTGAAGACTTCAAATATTTGTTTCAATATTTTTAAATATTATCACTTATTTTATCCCTTTAATGAGTTAGAGGCATCTAGAAACTTTCTAAAAATTCAAAACTTGTCCTATAAGCAATACCAATTGTGAAGAACATGATTTTTCCATTAATTAATTTTTTAACGTATTATTTAATATTTGAGTTCTTTAAATTTTATTATCTCTCCTAAACTTACTAAAATATTTAAGATTATCCAAATTAGTTGAAAATTTACCAATAGGCTAATTTTGGCATGTGAATTTCGAATTTGAGATTTATTTTCTATTTTGGAGTCATTTAATAATTTATTTAATATATTTGACTCTTATTCTTATTTTCTTTCCCAATTAAAATAAAAATTGTTATTCTTATGCAAATAATGTGAAACATCAAAACATGAATTGGACATTAATTTTATCTCTTGGTATTATTTAATACATTTTTTATTATTTTCGACTTTTTCATACTGTGTCTCTCCTAACCTACACATGTATATTAAAGATTATCCAATGTACATGAAAATTCACCCAAAGGCTATTTTTAATGTGTAGATTACGAACCTAAGATTATTTTCCACTTTTTGAGTCATTAAATGATTTATCTCATATTTTGAAGGAAATCACCTTTTCTTTCTAAATAAAATTAATATCATTATTATTATCCCAAATTTGTGAAACTTGGCCTCCAAGCCATATCATATCAAAAGAAAATGTGTTTGAAGTTATCTTTATTCAACTAATCTTCCTTTTATAACTTTTAGCCCATTATTACCACTATTTCTCATATGACATAATTCAATATCACATTATCTTTTTTAGGGAGTTATTATTTATTTCTTTTTCTCATTTATTGTTCCAAAAAACTATAAAAAATTATATATCAATATTATTTTATCATTATTATTATCATTCTTCCAATTGTGTCCCGTATCTACACATTGCAACCAAAAAGATTATATATTATATTTATCATTTATCTCATGTGACATATTTTATGTATCCAATATTAGTCTTATGATTAATATGAGGGTATTATGTCATATATATTTTCATGCATACATGTTGGGGTGGTTTATTCACGCTTTACATTTTATGGTTACCATTAACTACCATTAGGTATATCCTCAACCATTTCTCGCTAAGACCAAAGAACTAAGGTCTCTAACCTCTTAACCTTGGAATACGATACGGTTGTAGATTTTGGTATGTTACAACATACCACACCATAAAGAGATTTTGTCCCTAAAATCTAAAGATAAACTATTTACCAACCCTTAAAAGATTCAACCTAACAAATCAAACTAAATATCACCAAGGTACTATGGCCACTTTGTATCTTTTAATTGTGAATATTTTAGGGGTCTAAGTTGTCTGTGTATCCAACTAAAAGATCATAAATGAATAGGGTTGAGCTTTAGGTCCTTATGTCTCTAAGCAAATAACCCTAAGGTTCACTTAACAACCAAAGGTCAATGAGAATAGGTCAACTACACCTTTATATTATTCCACATATTCCTAGTCTCCTCTTCATAGAAAAATATACGGTTAAGATTATATTTTAACTAATTCTAGGGATTCTCTAACTAGGTTTCATAAATATCTTAATTGTGATTCAGTTCAAGAAAACCAAAAAAATCAAGAAAAAACTATTTTTGTATATATAGTATTATACGAAAAATAATTTGATGCAAAACTTTTACGATAGAAAACTAAAATTAGGGCAAAAAATCAAAGCGAGAACCAAATCACAATATTTCCATAATATGATCTCCTTATCCTATTAGTACCTCATCCCCATCATCTAATTCCATCCTCAAGTCAAACCTTATACCATCCAAATAAATATATGTCAACATTAACCTATATGGTGGAGGTAAGATCACCTAAAACGTGATCACATTAGGGTTTACTAATCATGATTCTAATGTGGAACTTATATCAACCTATCATCATCTTACGAAAAGCACACATCAATTATAGGGTGAATATCTCACCTAGAGGGCAACTATGCAAGGTAAGGGTTCTAATTAGGGAAAAATTTTGAAATAGTTAGATTCCAGCTACCATGGGATCTAATAGCATTTTGTAAGGAGTGGGACCTAGGCGGGATCCACTCCCTGCTAAAATTTGAGGAATAAACATTGATTCCAAACACACTCAAAAGATATGTTGGAATAGATGTAAAATTTTCAGATCTTACATGTTGGAATACAAAAGACCAAAGTGAAGTAGCGGAATAAAAGTTTCATGCCTATAATCAATTTTTACAAAAGTACATCATCATCTCTCATATAGGGTTTTCATGGATATTACATCATAAGGATATAGTAGAGGGAAATATAAACCATAACAAGTTTCTCTCCAAGCATCAACTCCTTAAACCAGGTCCATGTTGAATGTCATGTTCTTCTTCACCTAAACCTGGGGTTGGAAGCATACCCCAAAAAGAAAAAGAAACAAGGTATGTGACATCAACAACAAGCTGGTATGTGCATACTAAAATAGAATTGAGTAATATATGGAATAAAAGGACATCAAGTAAAGAATACTTCCCATAGAAGAGAAAAGAACTACCCAAGTGGTATCAAGAGAAATAATTTGCAATAACAAAAGAGATATATGTCATTAATGAAACAATAAAGTTTTTTTTTGGTCGGCTAGAAAAAAAAAAAGTGGGGGCCGCGCGAACGCGTACCCCCCTTCCACAAATTATGACGTACATTCTCCCACTTGGGGAGATGTTGGGCGGGCGCTCCTTCCAAGTGCAATGAAGGCCGCCAACCCAGGCCATAGGCCTTATTGATCACCCATTGACCCCGTCCAGGTAAGTGTGAAACAATAAAGTTGTTCCACACAAGCACATATAAAGAATTAAGGCATATAACCCTTCAATAATAACATCATCCTACATGCATGTGAGATAAGAATAACATTAGAACAATATAAAGACAATGGCATCCAAGCCTCACAAACTTGAAACCTGATAGAGAATAACATACTTTCATACTCTCAATATATATAAAGGTGGGTCATGCCTCACAACTAGAAACTCGAGTATGGGGCACACAACCTCCATTCCAAAAATATAATAAGGGCACATAACCCAAAAATTAGCGTACTTACACTACTATTGGGCTAATGATTCACATAACATGCTTAATGTAGAGGCAAGAATAAAGTATGGTCAAAATAAAAACAAGATTTGTCACCACATAAATGACAATATAAGAAACCACTACAAAAGTGGGAAAAAAGAGCTTGTATCACCAAGTAAAGTTCCACCATGAAACAATATATAGGACAGAGTCAAAAAGAATTTCCATCATAATTAAATTTATCACATTATTAGAAATAAATAAGGTATTCGACAAGACATATGTTCTCAAATAAGAAAGGAATATTGTGTAGGTTGAATGTCCAGAGGACCAAGAGAAAGAAGAAATAGGTCATTGCTCAATGTAGAAGAATAGGAGATGCAAACATACCTTAAACCAGAGTCCTAGAAACACTCTTCACCAATCTAGTTGTTTCTAAGATCACTTTTGCCTAATTAAAAACTATACACGTGTATTGGGTTTTATAATGTGTAAAGAAACCCTAAATCTAGACCTTTTTGGAAAACCTCAAATTTTGACTCTGGAAATCTCACCAATCATCTTATTAGGTTCTCTTGATCAAGAAATATATTTTATGTCAATTTTTGAGTTTATATGACAAAGTTACAATTTTTTTGAATTTTATGCATATATTTTATTTCCCAAAAATCATCCTTCAAACATAGGGAAATCAGACACTGAAAGCATTTTTATTAGATAGAGCTCATTTTTTGGATTCCAAAACATATTTGAGCTTACAATAAAAAGATATGGTTCTTACAAGATTCACTTTATTTACTAATTTATTTGTGAAATTAAACTAAAAGAAACCAATTTTCCCTTGAATCAAAAATCAAAACTTTACGCTACGAAAGGTATAAATGTACTATTTGTGTTGGGATGACAAGTGAAAAAAATAAATTAAAACTGGGCAATTAATAAGAAAACCCATAATGAGAAAAGGAAAATAAAAGAGAATCGAGGGGCAAAAAGGGGAAAACACAAGGGATTATCCCCTTCCTTGTTGCACACGCCATGGCCAATTGGATAAGGAGAAGCTTGTTCAAGATTTTGGGAAAATGTCACTAGTCACGTGTTCTGAAACTAACTAGCCAATCATGATGAACAAGTGCCAAAGTTGTTTACCTATAATCCAATTACGCTCCGATGAAGCAAAACATCAGGGAAAGCATCTGTAAACTCAAACCAAGAACCATGTTTGTTAGTGGATGAAATGATGGTGAAAGATGAAATTGAAACCAGAGTAAAGAGTTTGGGTGTACGTTCCATATGAGGGTAGGGTCCTGTTTAAATGAATTTGAGTTTCAAGGGGTGTGCGAGAAGTTGCTTTGAAAGACTTGAAGAATAAGTTTAGGCATTTAAAAAATTCTCCATTATAGGTCTCGAGTAGGGTTTGGATACAAAATTAATTTTTCAATCCAATGCAACTCGTTTCATAGAGTTTTGTTGAGAAATAAGGAAGTTATGTCTGAAATATCGGATCTTGATCCATAGGTACTGTTCATGTGGGCTGCGATGAATATCAGTTAATACAACTCTCAACTTTGTTCTTTTAAAGCACTTTATGTACAAAACTTTTATAATTATTTGAGGGTGAAAAAGAAATCCAAATAAATCAAAATTTGGTAGGTTAGCTAATTTTGGGACGAGAAATCCAATTTTTCCATGATTGTTTTTTATGACTTCTAATATTTTATTCAATATTTTTAAATATTATCACTTATTTTATCCCTTTAAAGAGTTGGATGCATATAGCAACTTTATAAAAATATGAAACTTGGCCTATAAGAAACACGAAATGTGAGGAATATGATTTTTCCATTAATTAATTTTTGTTAACATATTATTTAATATTTTTGTTCTTTGAATTATATTCTCTCTCCTAAATTAACTAAAATATTTAAGATTGTCCAAATTAGTTGAAATTTACTATAGGCTAATTGTGGCATGTATATTTTGAATTTGAGATTTATTTTCTCTTTTGGAATCACTTAATAATCTAATTGATATATTTGACTCTTATTCTTATTTTCTTTCCAAGTTAAAATAAAACTAGTTAATCTTATGCAAATAATGTGAAACTTCACCCTCAAGCAAAATAAAACATATTAGACACAGATTGGCCCTTACTTTTATCTCTTGGTATTATTTAATATATGATTTAATATTTTGGATTTTCACATACTTTCTCTCTCCTACTCTACACATGTATATTAAAGATTATCATATTTACATGAAAATTCACCCAAATGCTATTTTTATTGTGTAGATTATGAATCTAAGAAAATTTTCCACTTTCTGAGTCATGAAGTGATTTATGTCATATTTTGAAAAAAAATCACCTTTTCATTTCTTAATAAAATTGAAATAATTTTATTATTCCAAATTTGTGAAACTTGGCCTCCAAGCCATATAATATCCCAAACAATGAATCTGAAGTTATTATTATCCAATTAGTCTTCATTTTATAAGTTTTAGCCCATTATTCATTATTACCACTATTTCTCATATTAAATAATTCAATATCACATCATCTTGTTTAGGTAGTTATTATCTATTTCTTTTTCTCATTTCTTGTTCCAAAAATCATATAAAATTCTAGATCAATATTATTTTATCATTATTATTATCATTCTTCCAATTGTTTCCCATATCTACACATTACAACCAAATGATTATATATTATATTCATCATATATCTCATGTGACATATTTTATGTATCCATTATTGGTCTTATGATTAACAAGAGGGTATTATGTCATATTTGTTTTCATGCATATATGTTAGGGTGGTTTATTCATGAATTAAAAATTATGGTTACCATTAACTACCATTTGGTATATCCTCTACCTTGTTTGGATAAGCTTAAAGAACTAAGGTCTCTAACCTCTTAACCTTGGAATAGAATAAAGTTCTAGATTTAGTATGTTGCAGATACATTATAGAATAATAAGATCTTATTGAGGAGGTTTAATTTTAGTTGTAAGGGTATGAAATTTTAAAGGATGTTGTGATGTTCAATATTTTAAATTATTGTTGCATAATGAAAAATTGGTCTATGAAGTGACTACATTGGAGCACCCATAAAACTCAAGATATGAAATTGATATACAAATGAGTAGCTTGAGTCTCAATTGGAGTGAAAGGTGCATAAACATAGAGAGAAAGAGTTAGGTTATCATAAGAACTTCTCATGGTATTACCATTTTGCTTAGACTTTCTCTTTCCTCTGTTGATCATCATCACTGATCTTGGATTGTCTTACTCTAACAATGATTTATTAAAATTGTTCATGTTGTAGTTCACGAAAAATTAATTATATGATTCAAGCAATGAGTTTTATAATCACATCAGTCACCAACTCTTGGCCTAAGGGAAATCCCAATCTTGATAGGCTCTTTACGTACTCAATCAACTAGAACATATGGAGCGCCATTAGATTTCCCTCTTCCATATTGGATTCGAACAACACATTTGAGATATCATATCTTTCTTGTCTTGCCTAATCTTGGTACATATTCTCAAGTTGTGTTACCATACCAAGAACATCCATATTTTCATGTTGTATGTGCAACTCATAGTTTATTGAGCATAGCATCAGGAATTTGGCATCTACATAATTTTTGGAATGCTTCTTAAGAACCCTTTCAACTTTTGGCTCTTTAGGAGTGGGTTCATTTGGCTCTGGTGTCTCTCAAACATAGAGCTTGCACTCTTGAGTGAAAATGATTCTAAACTTCCTAAATTAGTTGTGGAAGTTATTCACTTTCAGTTTGTCCTTCTCAAGGGCCGAAACAATAAAAAAGTTGTTGGTGTTTGTCATTTGTTTCTATAATGGAAATTTTCAATTTATCAAAAACTTTTTATTTGATTTAAAAATATTGATGACATAAATCAGGCCTTTAATTAATTATCACTCCCACTATTTTGTTTAAATTAATAGTCTCACTATCAATTCGGAAGATTGTAGCATACAACCTTTTAATGAGCCAAGATCCAAAATAATTAAGTTATCACGCAGCCAATGCCAACGTCCATAACTAATTATTAATGTAGTCAGCATTTTCCAATTGCATCCAATGTAATTCTTGGATAGATGGTATGCATGACTCCTTACCATAGTCCATCTATATGGTTCTAGTCCTAAATCCTATTAAGGTCACCTAGTTAAGCCTGACCCAAAAGACAACACAATAGAATGCACCCAACAATGGAATACTCACATAACTACCATCACACTTCCATGAGATAGATGACGCACCATGCTAGGGCGTGCCCACACTTGTTCAGTCAAGATTTTTGTGTTGTTTCTTATGGAAATAATACAAGCCTTAGTAGTTGTGGAGGTATTTTATTTATAAATACATATACATATCCTACCACCACATACTTATAATATGTATCATGTACATACTACATCCACAAATGTACCATGCAATCACAAAATAGGAGCGATAATAATGGCCACACTAATGAAAATCTTTGGATCCACAAAGTATTGATATCCACCTATTGTTACAAACCACATGTGAAAACATGTACTGGAAATAAATATGGGTTGGGAATAGGATGGTCGATCGACTAGACCCACTAGTCCATGGTTGGTCTCCTATCGGTTGGCTGGTTCTCCATTGATTGGTTGGCTGGCTCTCTATTCAAGTGCATGGATGGACTCCTCTAGTTGATTGGTTGGGCTTCTAGTCAATAATTTGGCTCCTATGATCATTTGATCAACTGACTCAACTTCTAGTCAGTTCACTCAACTTTTTAGAATGTCTTCTTCTTTCCATAGAAGGAAACTAATGTTATCCTATTCTACATTTTACAATTAAGAAATGAAAATATCTCGAGTTACATTCGAGGGGGGTATAGGGAGGAAAGTATTAAACTACATATGGAGAAAAAGAAGGAAGACTTGGTATGCAAAGAGAATTTAAAAGGGGGATGGCCATAACCACACATACATCCACCATGAATACATTTTAAGGAGACACATATAAATTGCATATATATCATATCATATATAAAGGATCTATGGGATATTCCCTAGTTTATGTGGTTTTAATCAGATATGCACACTAATTATTTAAATATCCACATCACATGTAATAAATTAAATAATAAAACCAAAACTGATCATATCGATTAAATTCTAAAACATACTAAATTTATGTGGTCCTGATACCTCTGTAGGGAAATATGGCATCAGAGATAGTAGTGGAAATAAAAAGTTTCTTGCCATATTCCCCATGACCAGTGGATTGCGTCCATAAATATGAAACAATAAGGAGGGTTCAAGGCATGTACCTAGTCCTAGAGAAAGTCCAGCAGTAATCCTTGAAGATTTGTGTTTTTTAAGTAACATTGAAATAGCAGTCAACGGCGACCTCCTGCTGTAGCACCATTGACGGTGATTGATGGTGACCTCCTAGCATAGTGAAGATGACCTCCACACCTCTATGTAGTCCATATGGACCACCAAGAACTCCACATTGTGCTTACATAGCTGACATGAAGAAGTTTCCTCTTCATGTTGTCAATGTTCTAGTGTCAACTTCTCTCCCCTTGGATATCTCTGCCTCACAGGTAAGATGTTTCTGGTTCTAAAGATACCACAACTATGAGATGAGAAATCTTGTCTTACAAGAGTGTCGAGGGCTACTCTCCTTTTATATAGGATGTGATGGGATAGGGTTTCACAACCACAAGGATATGAAGGGTCAGATCTAATGTTTTAACGACTATTGCAAGCCACTAGTCAGTCTACAAGAACATCAAATTAGTTGATTCACTTGCTTTCCTATTTGTAAACATACTAGCTTTCAATGAAATGATTAATCCAGGTCAATACATAAACATCAATCACTTGAGCTAGTCATATTAGTCATTTAGTCAGTTGACTGAACCTTCTAATTGGTCGATTGGATATTTTGACAACTCTTTTTAGTCCGTCGACTGGACAATTCAACTGATCAACTGGTTGGTTCCATCGACCAATGTTAGTACAGTCTAATCGGTCGACTAGACACTCCAGTCAGTTGACTGGATCACCAGTTAGTTGATTGGATACTCAACTCATCCAACTAACATTCAATGTTGTTTAATTTGGTTACCTAAACAGTTTAGTAACCAAGTTAAATATTATCCTATTCTAGGTTCATCACATGTGTGTGACCCTATAGGTCCCCAATTATGTTGGTAGTGAATGTCCATAACCAAATACGACATCAAAAGAAATGAGCAACATCTAGAAACACTTCATTGCTATCAAAGTAATTTAAAAGTTGGGCAACAACTTCAACCAACATTCGTGATTAGTGTTACCATGATTGGATAGTTCCTTTGTTGATGATATCCAGATTGAACACTAGGCATGGAAACATCATCCTCTTAACATTTAAATCCATGTTCCTTCAACTAGAGAAGACTGTATGAGTTGCATATGAGTTCACATATCACATATTGACTCACTTAAGTATGGCCATACATTTCTTAGTCTTGCTTATGAAGTGGCCATGACATCAACTCTGATAGGAGGGACAAATCCCATCTACATCACTCACAGTCGATCCCCATGTGCCACAATGTACGCGAGCACCACCTTTATGGAAACTATAATTCAAGGTTATGTTGGATGGTGCCTAAGTTCATCAAACAACATGTGATGAGTATAGTGACTTTATGTCTAATAAATATAATCACCACTATAACTTATGATAGTTGATTCTGACTACATTCAATGGTTTCCATGTATCACTCTCAAGTTGGATCTTTCTAGTACACTATTCCGTAATAGGTACCTATGTGTTTGACCTAAACCAAGATCACCACTAATGGGACTCGATCATCAATCAATACAAATTCTAGTCTTATGTATTATTGTCATCTATTTTTCTTCCATAATAATATCCGACTAGGGACATATCAAGAATGTATGTACTTTTATCATACATATGATCTCATTGTTCATATCCTTAACCTGAAGACAAATGTCATAAAGTAACATCATTCTTTAGACATCTATCACTAGATGGTTATATTGCATTTTCTCCTACTTCTAAAGAGAGAGAATTTCTTATAGAACCTTCTTGGGAGGCTACTTTAGGATTGTAGCAATTGGTGCGGCTAGAAGACTTGGAGAAGGAAAGTAAATAGAAAAGATGCAGCACTATGCAACTCCAACATGTTTGTGTCACCATCTCATGACTGAGACGAACATAATCGACAAAATTACATTTATTATTATCAAATCAAGTACATGATGCCCCAATACAATCATCATATGATTGACTCTCTAGACACATATACCAACATTCTCACCATCCTAGATCTTACACGGGGCTGATTTCAACTTCACAATACTTAGCTAGTAGTTTGAGTGGTATGCCTCAAACTATCCATGGATAATTAACTATATAATTCAGCCCTTTAGCATATATGTTAGGGTTACTTAGAAAATCACAATTGATGATGATCCATGATATATTTCTTTTGATTTCTAGATGATTTATAATGTGGTAAGAAAAATCAACAACACTTATGACTCTAGCTATACTTGTTCTTATGTGTAAGTTATATAACCTTAAAATCTATCATACTATCTATTGAAATTGCCTAAAGTACATAGTGTTGGTAATTAATAGATGTTTTCGAGTTATATCTCTCATGGGGACATGTGTATCACCTTGTGGGTCACCATATCTTTTTAGGTGACCAGCAACATTGTCATACACAGAGAGACAAGGATGGGTAGTTTGAAGATTTTTAGGGGTGGAAGGTCAGATGTTAGTATAGAGTCCTAGAGTCATCCTTGTACATTCAGGATGACTCAATATTTTTCTTATATGCCTAGACCAATGTATGTGTTGTAATTATGTGGATGAAATTTGTTGTATACAGGTTATGGTTGTGGCCATTGAACTCATATAAAGGTACCTAGTATGAATATATATGAGGTTGGGGCTTCTATGTAAGTGTTTCTTATGGCATGTGAAAATATTATTTGATTTTAATTTTGCACCTTTTTGGTAATGTGTTTAATTAGTGTTTGATTAACATTTTGGTTTTGAGAAATATCATTTATCATGGTGGGTTGCCATAACTACAGTGTGTACCAACCAAGGAGGAAGATGACTGAGGGTGATGGATCTTAGATTCAATATTTCATGGTCAAAACTAGGGGCACATTAGGGTTTGGAAAAGTGGGAAGGTATGTAGGTTTCACCCTCTTGCTGGGCACAAAAGTAGTCCGAGCAATCACGACAAAAAAATGAAATTCAAGCTAAATCGGGAATAAAACAAGGAAATTTTCAAGATCTTATAACTTGAGGTACAAAGGTGTTATTCATGCGAATTTTATGCCACTTATTCATCATTGAAAAATCTATCTCATGGCATACATTAGATAAAAAGAAGATCATATTGATTGGATTCAATTTTGGTTATAAAAGGATTATCTGCTAAAACATGTCACTAGAATAAAAGTGTAAGATATTGTGAAATTGATTGTGGAGGGGACCAAATTGGAGCATCCCAAAAAATTAATATCAAATTGATTAGGAAAGACACTTGATTAGAGAGGAAGGATATAATATATGAGAGAGAAATCTTGGTTTTCACATCAACCTACCTAAGGACATCACTCTACACATTTTGTATCTCAGAAGCAAAATTTGGATTTATTGGAATGAAGATCGAATTGAACCCTTCAAAGTAGGTATGGTTATGAGACATATAATCTGATACATAGTCGTCCTTTGCTTGTTGAGCTAGATGATTAATCAAAAAGTAATTGATAAAAATAGAATTTAGCAAACATCTCTACAAGAGGTCCTAAAGTATCATGCAAACAATTTGTGGATGATATGATATTTTAAGCCAAATCTTCAATATAGGAAATTAAGACCAACATGTAATTTTTCAATAGTTACCATTGCATCATATATATATATCATATTAATAAACAAATTGAGAATCTACTTTCCCAAAAGAGTGCCCTCTCACACTAGATAGGAAACATGCTGACACAAAATATTGGTGCAACTGATGAATTAAGAAAGTATTTGAGGGAATTGATAGTGCACTCTAGATAGCATAAGGAAACATATATTTAGGTGTTTGAAAGAATTATAGGAAAATGAATGTGTGGTTATCTAGATGCTGCTCCCATGCTGGATTCTCCATCATACCTAAAGAAACTCTCACAGAAATATCCATAAACGTGATGCAAATTGCAGTTCTTTTAGTGGGGTTTGTGGTTAGATTGATATGCTATTATAAGATTCATTTGGAGAGGCAATGAAACACGCCCTTTTATTAGTCATCTATGATATCATGAGCATAAAAATGGGTGACTTGGTATCAAATTTGTATAAGATTTGAATTAGTAACAACTTATGAAGAGTGCATATGAACTCTACATAGGAAGACAAGTCACCTGGTGGGAGGGTATGAAGTTGAAATATAACTGTTATAACTATGAACCATGTAGAGCCATCATAATTTTCAACAAGGCTTCTCTTACACTTAAATATTCATCCTTAACTCCTTACTACCAATTTATAGATGATGCATTAATGTTTAGGTGGAATATGGATAAAAGAATGTCCTATTTGAATTACATTCTCACTAGAGAAATAACAATTGAGATAGTTGATCTAAATGTGAACAACATGGTGAACTTGAAAGGTAAATGGGAAAATGAATTCCTTTCCTACTATCTCCATGGGAATCTGGTGAAAACAACAACTGACGTCAAATTTCTAGTGAAGCATGAAATCAAATATATCTAGAAATGGAAAACCTAAGAGAACAAAATCATCACTAATCAACTAAAATTGAGAGTGAGGCAAGGCATGGAGAAAGCATCGTGGACCATGGAGACAAATATGGATGTCTAGGAAATAACATGTTTATATGAGCTATGAATCATGAAGCTATTCTCCCTAACTTTAAAAAGAAATTAGATATATTACTAATGAAAAGACTAGACTTGATATGGGGACCAGAAGGTGACCATAGTTCATGTTGGAAGGTGCTAAAGTAATATGGAAAGAAACTTCTACATGTATGAGATAGTGACAATTTATTTCGGAAAAATACATGGTTAAATCAACTATGAGCTACACCATGAAGAGATTACTGTGTATATTTTCATGGTATCATGCTCATAATGAAAACACCTCAAAGTCTTTGTAAACTCCACAAGAACTAATGAAAATTAAATAAACATCTTCAAACTTTATACATTCGTTATAAAAATTATAGGACAGCTCATAATATGGCTATGAAGTCCAACATCCTCTATAGGACTTTGTCGAAGGCAATCTCAATGGTGTTGTGAAAAGATTATAAGAAGCTATTGTTATGGTTATGGGAGAGTCAAGGGAGATTTAGTTGATAGAAAATGAAATAAGATTAAAGATCCATCAATTTTAGAAGATGAGTTGCAAATCATGGATCATAATCTAAAAATTTCTTGCATAAGGGAAATGAGAAATGCCTATTTGAGTTTAATTTCTTGATGGAACAAGGCTCATTAAAATATGGGTAGTGATGCACACCCATAAGCTTACGTAGAAATAAAGTTGATTAATGACTTTATAATAGTCATTAATGATTCCTATTTTTGTATTGACGTGTATACATTTTTTACAAACTATACGTTTTTGATACTACTCCTTATGTAAGTTTCAAATGTAAAAAGTGTACTCATTGTAGATCAACAACTTAATAACAACTATATAGTAGTTATTAATGGACTAATTTTTTTATTGCTAGAATAAATTTTGTATTGTTGTGTACATTTTTTTATACTACTACTTGTATACATTTCTAAAATAAACAATATATTCCTAAAACATCATCTCTAACAATGAATTTGATGTACTTTTCTGTTATTTTTCTAGTGGTTGTGTGTAAATTATGTATTATATCTTATAAATGTATTATATTTGGAGATGTGGCATTGGCTCTAACTTATCTTGGGTGTGGAAGTAACTTATTTATAGCAAAGCTACTATTTCTCATTACATTGATTTCTCTGTGGGTAATGGTAACATGAATCACATGATCTACCTTTAGAGAGACCCTTGGGTCAAGAAGGATACTTATCTGGAGAACATTCTTGGACAAGATTCGATTTTTAAGCTTGGCAAAGGTAAATTGGTCAAGATGAAATTTCTATTTGAAGATGGGGAATGAATTCAACCTAAATCCAAAAGACAAAAAGCTATTATTGAATCTATTAAATAGCTTTGCTTTCCTATTTTTGATAAGGAAGATTCTATCAGGTTGAATGGGGTGGTTCCTTTGCACTTTTTGGTAAGACGTTTGTATAAAAAGTGATGTGAAGTCTTGGTCAAAATGGCTTTGGTCTGCTAAAGTTCCCAAAAGAAGCATCGTTTATATATGGAGGATGTGACTTATGAAACTTTTCACCCAAGATAAATTGAAAGAGAAGGGATTCCAATTTCCTTTGAGATGTGAACTTTGTAGGAGTAAGGAAGAAAATATTAACCATTCGTTGTTTGAGTGTAGTTATGTGAAAGAGATTTGGTCTATGGCTCAGAATGTGAGGTATATCAATAAGTATCTTGTTAGTCTGATGGATTGTGTTCAGTCAATTAAGGGAAGAGCTAACATCACCATTATTCAAGTTTTCTACACTATTTGGATGAATAGAAATGGCCTCATTTTTTAAGGGGAGATACACTAGAAATATTGCCACTTGGTTATATACAAAATATGATATAGATAGCTTTGTATAGATAGTTAGCTTAGTCTGTCTTGTGTTTTGTTCCTTTATTTTCTTTCTTGCTTTGTACATACTTTTCTGAATATCAAATGAAAAAGAGGGAGAAACACAATTTTAAGGACAAAAAATGTGTACAATGAAATTATCTATTTTTGTTTTCAGGGTGTGAAAATTGATGCAGAATAGTGTTGTGTATCTTTTTCCTTAAAATATTAAGTAATGGGTTCCCAACGTATGCCATTGTACCGCCTAATCAAGTAAATAATGAATGAGTAACTTGAAGTGAATCTAAACCATGTTAGACATAATGTGATTGGGGTAGCTGCACTCTTTAAATATGACCTGCAAAACAAACTTTGTTGTTACAAATATGTAACACCCCATGTAGAGAATTTTTTATTTCCTAACATTGTCTCTTTTAAGGGATTCTGATTTATCAAATTTAATTATAGCATCCATTAGTATTGTAATTTCAACTATGCTTGGCATGTAAGGAGAGAACAAAATGAATACATAACTTCCTAGATTAAAAGAAGAGTTGACATTTACATATGTCAAGTTTTGAATTTATGTTCAAAACCATAAACCCATACAGTTTGATCCAAAAGTATGGATACATTTGTAAGATATTAATAACGAATGACCAACTTGGGGTCAAAGATACTATTTTATAGGTCATTAGATTGTAGTGAAGATGACTCGATATAAGCCAAATATTGTCTAACATGAAAACTTTTTACACCTTTCAACAAAGTGATTGGCATAACAATGTTAAATGCTATAGCTACAACCTTATTTTGGTTTTATGAATGAATGGTTTACGGTGTGAAAATGCATCCAAATGTTAAAAAGTAGTTATATATGTATGCGTAATTTAAAAGAAATGAACCAATGAGCTGAGCAAGAAGCTAAAAAAATAAACATACCCAGAAAATGAGAAGTTATAATTGATCAAATACTTATTAAGTAATATGGAATCAGAATTAGATGAATATTCTCACTGAAGGACGAATACATGACATAGCTTTAATAACAAGCTAGTGACTTATATCCGAATAAGTACAACATGATGTGGATAGTGTTGACTAGTGAGAAATATGAATAAAAGTATTTTACAACATGAAAGCCTGATATCGTGGATAATGTTAAGTGTGGATATATGATGAACAATGAGAGAGGCAGCCATACTAAATGGAGGAGAAATCAAGAATGTATTGTGCTTCTATCATGTTATCATAATATTATGATAATATTAAATTCCAAATAAGTTACTTGGACAAGATATTTGTCTATGATACCACGTATCATGCAGAAGCAGTAGGAGTGCATGATCTTAAACAAAATGGGGAAATTGTCTCCGAGAATCTATATTATCTGATAGAAAAGTTGTGAAGACATTTCTCTCAGTTGCATGGCATATCCATGTACTAGCTAATTATAAATATTATGATTGTCATTCAGCTAACATCATTGAAGATCAAAGATGATTTAACAACTAATTTTCTTTTTGGTAATTGATGCAGTATGTATATATGAAGAAAATACTTTTCATTCTTGTTTTAAATTTTAACTTATTAATATTTGTTGAATGCAAATATTAGAATAATAAAATCAATTTTGTACCACCGATGTAATGTTATATGTAAGAATCAAGTTCATTTGCACCATGTGATTGCATTTTGGATTTCAATGGTAATGTATATTTAAATGTATATGTAATAAAAATTATATGTTGATGAAATCTATGTACTCTTTTACAACAAGGCGAGATTGGTATCATAAATAATGTTGAGCGGTGAGATGTATTGTGCAAAAAAAAAGTAGCTAGGTGCTCCAAAAGGAAAAATAAGTACTTCCCATTCTCTTATTTTTATGTACAGGCACACATATATTTGAATAAATTTGTAAATTTTTTAGTAAAACATTGATGGTCCCATGATCTAACCTCGATGTGAAAGTCTATTATGATTAATGACAAGTATTTTAGAAGCTAAACTCTTGCAAGACACCTCAAATCATGTGAACTCAACATTACCATTTTAGACAACATGCTTTCTATATGTGAGGTAAATGATAATAATCTTGATATGATGAAATAAGGATGATTTGTACCTTATACCTCATGGTTGATGAGGTCCCTAGTTGAAAAATGTCCATGTTGCCCTATTAATTACCAATACCCAAACATGTTTAAGTAATATTTTTCCCATATTTGATATGTATCATGATCATGATTGGATAATACTACACTATTGGACTCTCAAAATCATGATTAGAAACTTTGATACAAGAGGCATTTTTTCCTATTTGTTAATGTTCCTCTTTGTAAAATCAATTTGGATAACATGATGATCATGGACCTCAATATTGCCCTACTATGATAAAATTCTTGGAGAGCCCAATTTGACTATTCAACTTTCAAAATATATCGTTACCTTGATGTTAAAAGGAAAAGAAAGCATTATGACTTTTATCTTGCAAAATCTTGAAACATGGTTGTCCTATTTTGATCTTGATATTTGATCTCATGGCCTTAGGGAATACAATTTAATGATTGATATTATCCCTACTTTTATGTGCTTTATGTTTCATGACCAGTTAGGACTAATATGCTAGAGTAGGTGGTTACGAATTTAAACTCCCCTCACCTAGGTAACAACTCTATTATGACTATTTCTAAAATTTCACCTTGTTGATTATTTAAGGTCTTGGAAGGTAACCCCTAACACATGATTTTTTATTTCTTGAGAAAGGTCTTTGTTGCGTCAAATCCATGATGGCGTTGATATTCGATCTTTGAATCTTGATTCAATAATGATCTTGAAATAATATGATATCAGTTATAGGTTGTGTTTTAAATCCTTGAAACACCTACATCTATATCATTTATTAACTAGAATACCATGTTAATGGAAATGATGTTGATATTAGAAAATATTTCTAGAATATTTCTCATGGTGTCTGATTGTTGTATACGCATGAATAATCATATCCATGGTATAAGTAGGAACCTAAACCCAACCTTTAAAATTTTAGACCTATGGCTTTAGATCTTAACTCTCGATATTGATTTAAGAAATAGTGACTCATGATTATTGGTCTTGGTACTGACTTGACTCCTATGATCACCCTACTTAGATCTTGAGATCAGCCTCAGCATATGATTGATGACTTTCAAGTTACCAAATCTCAAAAATTTTGAAATGATGATTATGTTTATTTGCAATTTATGACTTAGGGATGAGATCTCATATGGACTAACATAGGACGTTTTGTTATTTTGAGCATAGAATCATGATAATGAAATGTGACATTTGTCTCGAATTGTTGAAATATCAAAACTCAATCATGGATGTATAACCCCACCTAGGCCAATGTAGAAGCCAAAACACTAAAATTGGGAATCAAAGTTATTTTCTACTCTTTATTCAAGGAAACCCAATTCATTTTAAAGAAAATGTGATCTATCCAAATGTGTGATCTTTAGGATGTTCTTTGACAACATCCAATTTTGTGGATATTATATGCCTTATTCCACCTCCATTTCTCTACTTTTGTTCAAATTTGTACTCATTTCCCTTTTATCTTGCACATAATTACTTGCTCTACTGCCACTTGAGGATAATAAGAATTTTTCATGCAGGTAATCAAGGGAGTAGAGCATATTACGATGGAACAGGACCACTGTTGGTTCACATCTTATGGTTGCATTACAGCAATGGGAAGTGCAGCCATCGAGTCTTAACTAATGGACCGTGATGATAGTCTGCAACCCCATCACATAAAACTCAATGGCAAACCTGTATTACCATCGAATGCCATCATTTGGTGGTATGTTTGCATCACCAACTGGTGAATGTGAAGATCCAACAACCAATAGACACGCAAACTTATCAAGTGATGGTTACACAGACCCGTGTATTGATGGTCAATCTGCATCAACATTTGATGGCCTATCTGTGATGCAGGAACCGATGGCCCAAAAGACTCCATGAACTGGTCTAGCAGACAACATCAATTGATGGCTAGTCAGCGTTGTTGACCGATGGTTGGGAAGACTTGTCAACCAAAGGCCAACGATTGAAGACACCCGATGGTTGCCCACTGATGACGACACTAAAATGTTTGTTACTCAAGACCATTAGGAAATTGATACGAGGAAGACACCTCATACGCTTAAGGTACAAGTAAAGGACCCCTATCTGAATGCCTATATATAGAAGAACTCTGACCACATAAATTAGGTTACTGATTTGCTTAGGACGTCAAAGCACTATCGGAGAAGCAACTCGACATCATGCATCATCACTACCATTGGTGGACAGAAAAGGAGGATGTGAGTCCACATAAGTCTACTACTATCTCATCCATCCATCTCCTATTCCAAATTCTCATTTGATAGAAGGAGGATTGAGGGTAGGTCTTCACTGCCAGCACAAGGACCAAAAAGAAGGAGATTTGGACCATTGCTAGGACATAGTTGGTTTATCCCCTCACCTCCTTTGCTCAGATCATTTCCTCGTCACCTCATTCTTCCATTACTTCTTGCTAGAAGCGCTTTATGTTCCTGTTCGATTGTAAATCTGTAATGTTGCCCATGAACATGGATGCATGGCTAAACTCATAGCTTGGCTTGGGAGTAGACACTAAGGATCTCCCAACATGTATGTAATTACATCCATTTGAATATATATATGCTCTTAGAAAGGATTATCTCCATATTCTTGATCTTAATGCTTCACTTGCATGATTGGCTACCATTTTATGATGTTTAATTGTTAGTTTCTTGAAAGAGTAGTTCTAACTCTATCTAATGTTATGGAGTTGCATGAACTCAAGAGAATTTTGGAATTCTTAAGCTAATGATCATATGGTTATCTTTGTGATTGTTTGTTTGCCATCTCAAAAGAGAGACAACCTTATAACCTAGATCGATCCCAAGCTCAATAGAGGAGAGCATAGACATATATGATGATTGCCTATAATCTTGCTAAGGGTATACAATGGGTGTGAGTGTTACATGTGGGTGACAGATCTTAGTAGGTGAAACCCAATACAAATTCCTATTCATAATTATTACAATACTTGCTTGTCTTTGTTCTCTCATTTTACTTTCTTAACTTTAATTTTACTTGTTTTTCTTGGCTAAAGTAACATTGTTCCTTAAGTAACATTATATTGATCTACCTTCTTGGTTGGTGTAACTGAGATACGACTCTATGTTATTAGCACTCATTGTTACTTGTCCCTGTGGTTCGACCCTGATCTACTCATCGGACCCCATATAATAGTTGTGGGGTCCTGAGTGTCAAGTTATAAGTTTAAGAGTCGACTACTCTAGATCTGCTCCTTCTTGGACGTGTGATTTAGGTTAGTCAATATCTCCAAATTTGTGACTCATATGATCCTTTACCAATTTGAGGATCAGTGTGACTATGCTATGGTCTTGACGCTTGATTTCTCGATATTAAAATTGTGTTATTGTTGAAGGAATACTAAGTGATTATGATATGGAATATGAAATCCAAATCTTGATTGTTGGAATGATTAATTTTGTAGACAAATTTCCTTTTAAGGTGGGAAGAATGGGATAACTTGGATTTTATATCCCATTCAATTAGGTCACATATTGCTTTCTAGATTCTCAAATATATTCAATAACCTTCCTAATGCTGATGACTTTGAGTCACATTATTCTTAATTAATGAAATGGACTCAATTAAATGCCATTTTGTGCTTATATTGACTATAGTTAAGTGCATAATTTCACTTTTAAAAAATTAATTTACAACATTCAATTCCCTCAACAACATCATATTGGACATAAAAATTTAATATAAGAAGTATAAGAAATATTTGAATCAACAGTGGAAATTCTTTACTAATCATAGTCACTATTTGGAAGATATGATTTTCCCAAGATTGTTAAAGAAATACAAATTTGAACTGACTAAAACAAGTCATACCCTTGGGAACTCCTCCCGACCAATGAGAGAGATCCATTTTAGGACCCTGAATCCACGTTCCCAGTCCTTGGATTCAATTGTGTTCTAGGGTGGACCTTAATCTAGTGACTACCAGGTAGTCTTCTACCTTGTGTAAGACATGGTATAATAGCTTTTGCAATGGGCAATTGAGGGCCTCTTAACCCACAACTACTAGTTCCTTCTTTCCTATTTCTTCTTATCCTTTCATTTTCACCCCTATTCTTTGAATTTCATGCTACAAAGCTTCTGCTTCCATTCTACTTCCTCTTCATGTATCCAATGTTGCCTCCATGGACAACCCAATTGGGCATCGCCATTGCATACCACCTTCAGCCCATACTTCAATGCCATTTGGTCTACAAGTTTGCACAAAGATCAGAAGGCCACATTTTAAGACCTAGAACAAACTCTCTTGGTGGATATGCCCTACCCACACGTGGGTGTTGGAGCTTGGACATGAAGGCCTGCAGTCATAGATCATGGGCTCAGGATGGATCAAATGACACTCAGTTTATAATCCATCCCCTTCCCCTTTGATAGGGTTTGGATGAGCATTGGGTTGGGATAACGGGACATGCTCATGGCCACTATGGACTCTGGGCACGATACACTTGGCAGTCGTGAAAGAGCCCACATTGTTAACCTTGGATCAAGATCCAAAGACTCAGATAAACCAAATCCAAGTAGATGTTGAAAAAGTCATTTCTTTGTCATACTATCTCCAAATATAGTGAAAAATATGTCATTTTGATTGCAAAGACGTGAAATACATCATAAAATTACTTGTAAGATTTATTTCTACTTGCACCTCTTTTGATATTCCAAATATCATGCTTGTTATGTATTTTAAAATGTTTTCTTCTATTAAATACACAATCTTGCTCCTTTATAACCTAAAACATTATCTTGTCCTAATACAAGTACATCAAACATTTTGATATAATAATACTCAACATTTTCTCACCATATGAACCCTAATGTGATATTTTTTGCTTAAATTGCCTAAAATAGGATTTCATAATAAAGATCACATCTTTGATTCTTAATATTAATTAAATGTGCCTCAAATCCTCATGCTTGATCCCAATTAGTAAATTTTTATGTATGTTGAAATAAAAACTTGTTCATACTAATACCCTATATTGACTTAATGATATGCTTTGAACTATCAAATATTGTTAATATAGATATCTTGATTTTTTTCCTAAACCTTGCTTACATGTGGGTCCTTTATGAACAAGATGATTATGTGGACTCCAAATCAATAATCTTACATGCCTTGTACCTCTAATTTCTATGTGGATTGTCCTTGTTCCCTTATATTATTTGTTGACATCATCTTGACTTGAAAATGTAACTAGTGTGCATGTTGATAATTGAAGATTCAAATTTATACAAATCTTGCATAATGATGATCCATGTTATAAAATGTAATTAATGACTTGTTAGTCCCTATTCTAGTAAATCAACCTTGATATAATCTATACTTTAAGATGACTAACTCGCATGAAAATGAGCCTATATGACAAGATTTATCAATGTTAAAGACTATGTTGATTACCTTACTCAAATATTATGATTTCCCCATCTAAGTTTTTTAAACCCTAATGTTAGATCTCTAATTGGATAGTGATTTGTTACCCTAACATCTAAATGAACCCAATTTGTATTATGTAACATTATTATGATCATGCTAACCTAGTTTGAGATAATGAAAACAATATTGGAGGTCTTGATACCTAGACTTAGATGACACATCCAACCACCACGATTATGATGAATGCGGCCTAATCTTGTTAATTTTAACCCATTTATACTTATTTTTAGTGTTATGATCTCTTTGATGACCTGACTATCAATATCTAGTCAATGTTTCTACATTATAGCTTTCTAAATTAAGTTGTTAATCTTCTTCTCTAATCAAGGTACACTTTGTCATCCTATTGGCCAAACTAGTGGTATATAAATTCCGTATACATATGTATTATTAAAATGTTTGTATGTATATATTTTTTGAGATACTTGTTACCTATGATTTGTACATTGGTTTTAATTTTACTACATTGAACAAACTTCAAAACATAATTAAACTTGTCCATAATACAAACCTTGGCAACTTCATGTATTCTTCGGGTAAGGACACAAGGTTGGGCATCCTACTTAAGTTTTCAAGCAAGGTTTGACAATGTTGATAAAAGGTTTATCTAATCTTGAGCTCCCCCAGTGACCCTTCCTTTAGGAATATTTGTCAAAGGCCATATTGTTATGTTTTGTATAATGGAAATGCATATAAAAAATGTTTGATAGTTAATAAGAAAGTCATTCATGTTTTTGCTCCCTTTATTCTTATTATATTAGTTTTTTTCTAGAATATATGTTCTCTTAAACCTATGAATTTATGTCTTTTATGGCACATTCAAAATAGTTGTATCGATATGTATCTATCTTATGATTTTTAGGTATCATGTACATTATAACTCTTGTATAGATTGTTGCTTATGATATATTATATTTATTTATTGTTATTACTCTATTGGAATCATCTAATGACATGATAATGGAATTCACATGGTTTGAAATATGAGTACTAAGATGTTGATGTCAGGTAATAGTTTAGTTTTTTTTATATGCCATGTTGTCTCTTTACTGAGTTCTTCAATGTTGTTGATTATGGTTTTAATCATGAATATGTTATGTGATCCATTCAAGGGACGATTGTCAGAGGTTCTAACACCTTTGGTTATCTAGACATTAGGGGTTTGGATTGGGTTAATAAACACTTTGGGACTCTGTATTCTCATTATAGAATATTTAAGAGTAAACCTAGGACTTGAATTCTACTGTACGAACTTCCAAGCATACAATAAGGCTCACCATGTCTGGACTCAATGGCTATATTAGTTGGAAGAAAAAAATGGAGTAGTCCTATAATCCTTGGCACTCACACATAGAGTCAAAATACTTGTTTTAACTAACTACATGTATGGATTCACAAGGACTGACACACTGAGTAGTAACTCATAAACCATATATTATTTATACTAGATTTTACTAACATATCCTTTTATTGGTTGGTACCCTGATGTGATAAGAAAATTATATTCATTGGTCTTAATCCCCCTTCACCCACTAGTATGATTCATCTACATCAAAATTGACTCTATAAGTGAGTATACAAAATTATTCCCCCCATAATGTAGACCTCCATGATGAACTCTACAATGTCTAGGGAATCTAGACAATATTTGTTTCTACATTTACACTAATGAATAATCTAATATGCATGTATTAGCTTACCATTGTATTTAAATTATTCAACAAATTCTCTATGTTGTATAATATAAAGGAGAAATTAAATTGTGTTATATATTTGTTGACACTAAATAAAATGAATAGATGTGTAAACATTAATGAGATCTACAAATTTACCAACTTAAACTCGAAACTAGAAACAACCAAACATTCCATCTTTTTTATATTTGTTCCACTAGTATGAAATCCATAAAACAAAGGTATACGAAGTCCGAAATTTATAGATATTCATAATCAAGAAAGATAATCATCATCCATATTTATTCAATATTTCATTTAATTATAGAATAAAAAATTTGAATCTAAGCTAACAAATTTATGAAGTACAAATGTCAATTGGAGTAACCATTTCTACTTCATGTATTATGGTGGTTTCTATAAAACCTTATTTAAAAGTGTATTTGACCATTGGTTTGATTCTCACTTGTCACCATGAATCTTGATCGTTTTCATGTATTTTTGGAAGAAATATAAATATTATGTTTCTACATACCACCTTGATGTTCATGTTGTATGCATGGTTTTCCTGCTGAAGGAAGAAAAATGAGAAAAAAGAATAGTGATCTTCATATCAACCTCTACTAATAACTTTTCCATTGATTAGGGATAGTTTAGAATAATAAACCATGGAGAGTGGTTTTTTGAGTTAATTCTAGCTTGATTGTTAATTCTAGGTTTTTTCCTTGTCCTCCTTGTTCACCAAAAATTTTCACTTTGATGGACACTGCCTGGTTTTACGGTTAATACTAGTTAATTGAATCATTTTGATTACATTTACTTATATTAATTTGTTCATGTGATATAAGAATGTTTGTGATTAACTATGAAGACAACATAAAACATATGTGAGATCAGACCAACTTGTCACATATCCTATCAGATAGCCTATCAAATAACTCCAAATATTGGATTATGGATTAAATAAAAGTAGCATGTACAAGAACGTTGATTGTGTGTGATGTGGCCCTACATCAGTCAATGTGCCCTAATCGTAGTTCAATAGTTCCAAGTGAAGTGGTCAATAAAAGCAATCCAAATTTGATTAAAAAGAATTTTGTTGATTATAAATGCAACCCTTCAATCAAAGCAATCCTACTTTGATCAAAAAAGAATTTTGTTGATTATAACTGAAACCCTTCAATCAAAGCAATCCAGCTTTGATAAATAAAGAATTTTGTTGATTGTAAATGCAACCCTCAAATTGATTATTGTGATCCTAAGATCAATCTAGCAATATATTTCTTAAAGTTGACTCGGAAAAAATGCATATGCAGACTTATTTTATAACTTTATACGTTCATTTAATATTAATTTCAATACATACACAGAGCATGTTTCTTGACTTAGTCAAACTAGGATTCAATCTATAATTAAACATAACTTAGGAGAATATAATATAAAAACTAGTGAGGTTTTAAGATAGGATCAAAGTTTCCATAACCCTAGTATTATAAATTAAGCTAAACTAATTCCAGGCACCTGTAATGAAAAATTAGAATGTATTAATGATTGGTATGATCTTTTTGTTATCATAAATCCATGTATTATGGTGTTATAAGTGGGTGCATTTTGTTAGTTGTAAGCTTAATCCAATTTAATGAGGGAAGATTAATAAGACATTATTAAAATATTAAATATTTGAGTAAATCCAAAGTGAAAAGTTGAATTATGTATATCATTGATATGATTTTAGTGATATCTTATCTATCACAATGTTGTACCTAAATTATTATTATTATTATTATTATTATTATTATTATATATATATATATGCATATATATGTATTCATATTTTGCTGATTAATTTTCCTTGAATTTATTAGTAAGCACAAATATCTCTATATAGGGAAGTCTCATTGTGTGTATGATTTTAGGCTACCAACCACCATTAGAGATTTTCTTGATGAACAATCATCACCTTAGTAGATTCAACAATAGTAGTAGTTCGAGATCCATCTAGAGGTGGAATCTAGAGTCATTCACGTACTCACAAGTCTCTCATAGGGTGCTTCTTCTATGCCTCTTGTACAACTTGTACTTTTATCATTTATGTACATATATGATGTAAATACAAAAACATACATTCTTGTTATGTATGCATTTTTGTAGACGGGTGATAATTTGTTGGACATGTGTATGAAAGCACAACATATGAACCACATATCAGGTTTTAATTATTTATAACCCAATACTCAACCAATACCCACAAGTGTATGAGATCGATGTAGCAATTGGTTTCGATCACATGGATGTGGTTTCTTATCTACTTAAAACATTGTTCCTACTTATCTAAGATAAATAGAGAGGTAAATGTATCTTTAGAACTTCTTTAACACAAGGAACACACCCTAGGAAGAGCCACTTTGTGACTGATCCCATCATGCAAAACCGTGGGGCATGAGAAGGTGTGATATATTCATCCCCTTCCCATGCCCAATAGTTTGGAGTGACATTTGTAGAGTGTCTTCATTGTAATTTAAACTCGGGTCCTTCATTAGACTTGTCGAGATCTTATGAACCATGCTTCTCTAGATGGACACATATCTTTAGAACTAGACTAGGTGAAGAAAATAAAACAGAGCCAAACAAAGGAAACAAATAAAATCAAACTCTCTAAATGTGAGAAGGAGTTCCACGCTATAGAGACCATGAATCAGACCATCCATGCACCTTGTTCTTGAGTGTAGACAACCCTTAGCAATGGCTACCAGCTAACAGGAAAACCCAACAAGCAGTGTGGTAGATACTTTTAAGGGGGTCATTCCACTCACTATTGTGTAGCATAACTTAAACCCTAAACAACCCAATATCCCTCTCAAGGTGTAACATACCAGATCTTGGACCCTTCCCTAGAACTTTGATCTTTTAGGTTTGGCCAAACATGGTTGAGGGTTAGACCTATAAAGATGTTTAGTAAAATCCAAATGATCTATGGCATGAATATATTACCCTAATGTAGTATAAAATGTCACATAACCCTTTGATGGTAATAAGAAGATAAAAGACTTAATTGAGTAAGTAATGTAGCAAATGGGCCATTAGTGGCCAACTGACATAACTCATAAAAGAAAGTCTCAAAAGTGAAAACAAACTTCAAATTCATAATATATATATCAAACTAAGCCTACATGTCAATTTTCATCTAATTTGGACAACCTTGATGTAATAACGTAAGTTTAGGAGTGATAAAGTTGATAAAAGACATCAATTCTTATTAATGTCATCATGACTCCAAAAGATGGAAAAAAATGCCAAATTCATATTCAACTCATCAAAGATAAGTTATGGGTGAAGTTTCACAAAAATTGGATAATCCTAATTTCATTAATGCATGAGGAAAGAGAAAACTAAGATTTGATTAATTAATGCATTAAAAGTTCTCAAAAGGAAAATCTAATTGCAAAATCAAAATCAGCATTCCAGAATTGATCTATGTGAAAATTTCATCTAATTTGGATAATGTTTGGACCCTCTTTTGAAGAGAGAGAAAAAGGAAATAAAATTTGATAACACTTTATTCAAGTCGGATTTGATTTTTGGTTATTTTTTCACGTTGTCAACCTACAGTTTCTTATTTCTAGATTTCACTAATGTGCACTTTGATCGCCATCGTTGGTTTAAGATCGGACGGGCAGCGGGTCGTCTTCTACCTTGGGTAGGAGGCCAACACCGACGTTAACAGTGTCACCAATTTTTCAAATTTTATATCTCAACCTCCAACTTCCCTTTCTTCTTTTTTGCTTGTGCGATAGACTCGTAACATGATTCTGCACACTTTGAGCCCCAACATCACCCTCCTCGTGCCCCACAAAGGAAAACCCCAAATCTCCTTTCTCCGCCAAGCTACCCCCTTTTCTGCAGAAACCTTCACACCTCCTCCCACCAGTGAGTAATTGCTCAGAAACATCCATCTACTCCCGTGTGGTCCCCCTCTACCCTCAATTTGGCTCAGGCTTTCCTATGCCGCTACCGCAATCTCATCATCTTCTCTGAACTCCAATTTTTACTGTCATTGATAGGGGGTCTTGGAACATGATTGATCATGCCTACAAACTCTTGGTAACTTCCTCCACCTTTCTCCATCCTTCTTTTGTTCCTCTATAGTCTGCTTTTATGGGTCATGTAGGGAACCTAGTTATTCTGGAAATCTGCATTTTTTTCTAGTTATCCATCGTGTTCTTGGCCGAGTAGTTTTTTTTTATCACTGGAGTTCATCAACTTCACACAAGGAAGTTTGAGTGGTTGCTTTGTTGGTTTCATGTGTTAATAGTTGTGCTCATCTTGGAGTTTCGTCGACCTTTAGAGTGTTTTGTTGATCTGGGGTTTTTGACCACCATTGTCTCTATTTTAAGGCTTGTTGCCTTCGTCGGCTTGCCGTGGTTCCTTTGAGACTTCGGTTGTGGAAAAGCCTGCCTGAGGATCAAGCTTCTCTCTCTCTTGACCTACATTATATCGGCCATGGCAAACTCAAAATGAGGGAACAAACCTCGTAGGTATTTTCCCATTTTACCCCTTTCCTCCTTTTGTTTGTGATTTTTCTTTCGAGGGATATTTTCGTTATTTTCCCCTTCTCATTTTTTTTTGAGGGAGGCTCTGTGCTGAGTTGTCTAGAGGGGTTGCCCCATTTGGAAAAGCTTGATTGGACCAACTAAGCAAAGCTTGACTTTTGACTGGATTTTCTCAGCTAATAGGGATTTTGAAATTTCTTGATTGGTCTGATTTATGAAAACCATAACTAATTATCTATTGGGCCAAAAATTTCAAATAAATAGTCATTGGATTCATAAAAATAAGATCTTTCTAATGGTGTTGGTCTTGTTGCCTAAATCTAATGTTGAAATCATGTGATTTCAATGGATTAATCTATGTAAGTAATAACTTACAAAATTTGTAACTAAATATTTATGAGTTAGAAAAATATAATAAAATATGTTTGGGACTAAAAAAAAGATAATCTATAAATATGAAATGTTTTGATAAACTAAATCAAAAATAATGAAAAATATGATTTTTAGGGTTTTGAATAATTAATGGAAACCTAACCCTAATTCCACATATATGCATCATAGGTACTTTGGAGGCCTAGGCTTGGACCTAGACTTGGCTTTGGACAGAGTAGACTCTGAAAAGAGGAATGTTTGTATCCCTAATTATTATAATTGAGCAATTCACCTATTTTGTTCTTTCTCTTGGTCCTATGGACATCAACCTATACACAATGTCTTTTCTTTTGATATCAAGATTCATGTGAACTAACTTATTTGTTTTTGATCATGTGATCATGGACATTCTTTTGGACTCTTACATTATGCTATTTTCATGTTGGAACTCCATTTGATGACATGTGATGTCTTTTACCCACTTGTGAGGTGGATGTATATGTTGGTCACTTTTGTAGTGACTAGTTTGTATAATCTGACTATACTTTCTACTTGCCTCTACATTAAACATGCTATGTGATTCAATAGCACTAGTGTTACGCCCCGATCTCACAATTACCATTAATCATGAGATTAGGGTATCAATTGAGGATTTAACGTGACACAAAGATCACCCTTAACTTTTTTTTTCAAACTCTTATTTACTCGCATTGAATCACATAAACAAACTTTACAAGAATTAAATTTTGATTACTCTAATATGATCTCAACATTAATGATACACATCCATACATTCATTTTGGTTATCACACTTCCATGTACATACTACATGACAATCATTTGCATTCTCTCTTATTAAGGAAACAAACATACAAAACATCATTTACAACTCTCTCACATCTATACAAGGACCTAGAGTGACAAGGATCAACTGAACTTAACTATACTCAGACTTAACTCTTGTGGTAGATCTACTTTGAAGCAATGATATCTTCAATCCCCACGGTTCCCCTAAAAATTTTGAGTAGAGAGGTGAGCCTACTTGCTCAGTGAATGAGTACTTCAAAGAAACAGTCTAAAGCACTAATATAATTACAGATATACTTTTAAGCAACTGATATCAATTATAGAAGCAGTAAGTTTTAAAGATATTGATCATTTATAATCATAAATATGGTAGGATACTCTAGATATCAACAAGAGTAAATCAATATATGAGCATGCTTGATTAATTTCAAAGAGAACTAATAATTCAGAAAATACAAAGAATAATTGCTAGTAAACTGTACTCGAATCTTTCTTAGCCTTTCTTACTTATAAGAAACTCTTTAAACCTATATGAACATATTTTAGCTTATGCCTTGATCATATGCAGTGTACTCTACATATGAAGACTCGTAGAGAACTACGATCTCACCGTACAAGACCTAGCTTAAAACCCAGGAAGCTAAGACTAGAATTGAATCTGGGTCTGTTTGACTCGAACCGTCATGTCTGACTAAGGCGGCTAAATAGTTGGCATTTAACTGGACCTCTCCTTCTAGGATGAGTACACAGGCAGAGGGTCTGAGATGCTCTGTGGGCCACATCTTGGTACGCTCTGTGGGTACCTCTGGGTTACCACGGGGATCTCCGGTTTGTGTTGGGTAACATATATTCTCTTAGGAGACTTCCTCAAGGGCTTCGTCTCCCCGCATGCTATGTGGGTGACATCTGATCCCCGTATACTAGTCACTGCCAGGGTGGATCGTTTCCTCTCTACAGTGCAGACATCCGTAGGGAATCTACGGTGTTCAGGGCACCTATGTCTATTATTTTATTATTCTTGGAAAGATCTTTATACACTGTACCTTTCTCTTGCTTATACTTGACTTTGATATCTCTATGGTACCGTGTCTATTTAATTGAAGTTTATAATACAACATGTACATCATTCTAAACTTGGCAGAGCAATATACTAAAAACATTGTAATATAGTGAGAAATAAACATTTAATATCTACAGACAGACTAAAATTGTTAAATAACAGAATACATGTTCACTTGATATTTTATACACTAGAATCATGCAATTAAACTTCTTAATACACTGATAAGAGTTAATTACTTGACATACGAGTAATCGACATTTGCACCTGTAAATTATTTGTACTTTCTTAGAAAACATGCACCTCAACCCAAATCTTAAGTTGTGCATCACCACATCTCATACTGAGAACAATTGAAATCAAAATACTCGATTTATTAAACACCCTATCCTTTGGGTTTCATTTACCTCATTCACTTATCACATGGCTCTCATAAGGATTTCATGCAACATAAACATTCACTGAATAAAGACTACTATCAACAAATCATATAAAATCAATATATGTATGAAACCTTGGAACTGAGCCGAATTTGAGTTTCCATGCCATTCATTTAGATAACATGCATCAATAATAAAATTGAATAAATAAAGTCTATCATGTCAAGAAAATCCGTTCAAATGGATTTCACGATATCTATTCACAAATATCCAACTTTCCTCGCATCTAGGGTTTCATCCTCTTTACTGAGATATCAAACAAACACTATTCACCTTAAATGAGATCCAAGATAGTATCTGACATATATGTACTATGAATTCAGATAAACAATCATTCATAACCAAGGGAATCCAGATAAACAAATTTCTCTGTTTAATAATATAGCAGATTTCAGGCATAGACGAATTCCCTATATTTCAGTTTACTCTTATAACCTCTGCAAATACTTAGGAAATTCTCATTAGGATGTATTGTATACAATTCTAATATGATTTTATCATCTGAAATTCATCCAAACAGAGGAAGAATCTGTTTCATATCATTTTGCAACAACTTAGATCAAACACACAATTCAGGGTTTGTAGTCGCATACTAAGAAATTAAAGATTATGGATGATTTAACCAATTTTTATGAAATATACTATTTAAAAGAAGTTCCCACTCACCCTAAGGTGTGAAAACACCTTAAAAACATATCCCATATATGAAAATCTCAAATCCATATCAAATCCCTAGCAATTCACCTGATTCTTCTTCCTTTCAACTCGGAAACCCTAAAAATGAGGAATTATGAAGAAAGAGTGAGAAAAGGGGATGTTTTGATACCATTTTGGATTAAATCAGAGGAGGGATGGAATTTTGACATGTGAGAGAAGATTCACCATGAAACTATATCCAAAGAATCTATACTTACATGACTTCATCATTCCTCGGACCGCAAAACCCTAGGTTAGCATCTCCATCACTTTCTCCTCTCAAACCCTAACTCTCCCTCTCTCTCTCTAGGATTTCATTTCTATAGATTGAATCACGAATTATGAGAGATCCTTGTGTGTTAGGTTGACCATATAGAGCAATTGAGTTGCTTGGGTCAATTGCACATTGACCACTTTTTCTTATTTCAACTGAATTTTCTGTCATAAAAATATTATTGTATTTCGTCTATTGATAAGGCCTAAACGCATCCAAAAATTGTGACCATTTTAAATATTGTTTATGATTGAATTTCAGATCTCCAGTTAAAATTTCAGATCATTTGGAGTTACCAATAAATAACTAAAAATAAAACACTACACTGCTAAAAAACACTCTATCAGTATTTTGGTCGAAGTATAGTTTGACCGAGAACCACATTCAAAGAACACTCAAATATTCTGAAAATTTTTTTCCAATATGTATGATTGAGGTATCCATATCATATCCAAAATTTAATTAAATAAAAAATTTGTAGAAAATATGAAAAATCATTTACCACATTGCTATCCTAATCAAATCCCATATTCATGTACTATCAAAACCCTAATTTTTGTCGATTAGGGTTCACATTTCTCAAACCCTAATTCTTCAAACTAAAATCATAGTTAGAGTTTCTTATTAGGTTTGAAACATCACAATTGACCTAATATCATTAATCAAGTCTAAACGGTGTTCAATCTAATCAAGCATGTAATTATTCAAGTAAGCCCTAGTTTACCAATTAAGCAAAAATGTGGTCATTACAACTAGAGTAGTATAATTGCATTGGTTTTGGGTTATGTGCCCTTTATGATTTTAGGATGGAGGTTATGTTCCCAATACTCGGGTTTCAAATTTATGAGGTTTCGCCCACATTTATATATATTTGTGGGTTTGGTTATGTGTCATTCTCTATCACATTTCAAGTTTATGAGTCTTGTCCGACTTTGTTGTTATATTGTTCTAGGGCTATGTTTATCTCACATGCATGCAGGATGCTATTTATGGATTATGGGTTATGTACCCTAATTTCATATGTGCTTATGTGGCACCAATTTTATTTGTTGAATAAATGGCAAGTATCTCTTTTATTGTAATTCTATTCTCTTGATACTCACTTGGGTGGTACTTTTATTTTCTATGGGTAGCCTTTTATATTTGTTGTCCTTTTCTCAATATATTGCTCAATTTTACTTTTTAGTATGCACATACCAGCCTTTGTTGATGTCTTCTATTTTCTCTTCTTCTTGGGGTATGCTTCCAACCCTAGGTGAGGGATATGGTGGACATAGCATAAATTTTTGGACCTAGCTTAAGGAGTTAAAGCTTGGAGACAATCTTGATGTGGTTTAGATTTCCCTCTACATGGATCCTTATGATGTACCTTTGCATGTAATTTTAAGATGTTATTTTGTAACCTTATAAGAAATTGAATATAATCAATGTTTTTATTCCACTTCTACACTTTGGTTGTTTTGTATACCAAAAATAAGATTTGAAAATTTTACACCCACACCAACATATCTTTTAGGTGTGTTTGGACTGGAGGTTTCTTTCTTCAAATTTTTAGTAGAGAGGTGGTTTCACTTCTTTACAACATGGTATCAGATCCCATGGTAGTTGGAATCTGACTATTTCAATTTCGTACCCCTAATTAGAACCCTTGTCTTTGCTAGTTACCTCTGAGTGAGATGTTGACCCTAGATTTGATCTATGATGATCTTTCGATGCAAAAAGGTTTAACTTGAGGATGCAATTATGTTATGAGGAGTTAGTAGGATAAGAAGTTTTCTATGGATAAATTGTGACTTGGTTCTCGCTTTGATTTTGGGCCCTAATTTCAGTTTCAATCACAAAAGTTTTCACGACAAATTATTTTCCTTATATACTATATGTACAAAAATAATGCTTTCTATGGAATTTATCAAAGATTTCTTGAACTAAGTCACAATGAAGAGAAACCCTAGAATTAGCTTAATAGAATCCAACCTAGTTCTGACTTTGGAGTTGTAACTAGGATTGATAAAAAAGGTATAGTTCACCTACCCAATGACTTTTTGATGTTCATGTAGGGTTGATAGGTTAGAGACATAAGGACCTAAAACTCAACCCTAGATGGTATGACTTATAATTGGACACATAAGAAGCACAAATATCTAAAACTTTCACTACTAAAAGATATGTGGGTGACCCTAAATGTTGTTTAGTTTGACTTGTTAGGTTAAACCTTTTTAAGGGGTGGAGAGTAGTTGGTTGTTCATGTTTAGATCAACATATTTTGAGGAAAAAATCCTTTTTAAGGGGTGGAGTGATGTAACATACCAGATCTTGGACCCTACCCTAGAAAGTTGATCTTTTAGGTTTGGCCAAACATGGTTGAGGGTTAGACCTAAAAGATATTTAGTAAAATACTAATGATCTAAGGCATGAATATATCACCCTAATGTAGTCTAAAATGTCACATAACCCTTTGATGGTAATAAGAAGGTAAAAGAGTTAATTGAGTAAGTAATGTAGCTAATGGGCCATTAGTGGGCCAAGTGACATAACTCATATAAGAAAGTCTCAAAAGTGAAAACAAACTTCAATTTCATAATCTACATATCAAATTAAGCCTACATGTCAATTTTCATGTAACTTGGACAACCTTGATATAATAAGATAAGTTTAGGAGAGAGAAAGTTGATAAAAGGCATTAATGCTTAATAATGTCATCAATAACTCCAAAAGATGTAAATAATGCCAAATTCGTATTCAACTCATCAAATATAAGTTATGGGTGAAGTTTCACCAAAATTGGATAATCCTAATTTCATTAATGTGTGAGGAAAGATAAAACTAAGATTTAATTAATTAATGCATTAAAGTTCTCAAAATTAAAATTTAATTGCAAAATTAGAAATTACATTCCTTAATTGTTCTCTGTGCATAATTCCATCTAATTTGGGTAATGGTTGGACCCTCTTTTAAAGAGAGAGAAAATGGAAATAAAATTTGATAACACTTTATTCAAGTCGGATTTGAATTTTGGTTATTTTGTCACGTTGTCACCATACGATTTCTAATTTTTGGATTTCACTAATGTGCACTTTGATCGCCGCCATTGGTTTAAGATTGGACAACCAGCGGGTTGTCTCCTACCTTAGGTAGGAGGCCAACACCCGCGTGAATAGTGTTGTCACTTTTTCCGATAATATCTCAGCCTCCGAGTTCCCTTTCTTCTTTCTTCCTTGTGCAATAGACTCATAACATGATTCCGCACACTTTGAGCCCCAACATCACCCTCCTCGTGCCCTGTAAAGGAAAACTCCAAATCTCCTTTCTCCGCCCAGCTTCCCCCTTTTCCGCATAAACCTTCGCACCTCCTCCCACCGGTGAGTAATCACCCAGAAACATCCCTCTACTCCTGTGTGGTCCCCCTCTACCCTCAATTTGGCCTAGGCTTGCCTATGCCGCTACTACAATCTCTCTGGACTCCAATCTTTACTACCACTGATAGGGGGTCATGGAACACGATTGATCATGCCTACACACTCCTGGTAACTTCCTCCACCTTTCTGTTGGGTTTTAGAGGAGGCAGAGAAGCAGCGGAAACAAAAATTTTCTCCCCAAAACCAAGAACAAAAGGAATCACGTCAACATCTATACAATAGGAAAGATGGTTTTTGGATGCATACCTTGTCCCGAGGCTTGCTCGGCAACAGTACCTCGCGCCTTGCGCGGTCTTCACCTCCGGTCTTGGACGATGTCTGTGCAACTCCTGGTCGTACCGGGACTGAAGACTCCTGGTCTCATCGGGACTGTCGGGATTGACAGTTGTCCTCCGAGTGACAGAGGTCTCCCGCCTCTACAATCGTCCACACGGACTGCCTGGAACTCCGATCTCCTTATCACACAAGGAATTAGAAGGAGTCGCACCCTCCTATTGACGTACTAGTCGCCAACACACTCTCCTTCCACCAGTCACTTTCTGCAGTTGTCTTTCCCTTGTTGTGCCTCCCTTATCAGGTAGCACTTGCTTAGGCACTCTCTCAGTTACCAAAACCAGAGAGAACGACAACTTCACAGAGCAACTGGTTGCACTAAGTTGTATTTTGAGAAGGCCCCAATACCCCTATATATAGGAGAGTCATGGGACAGGGTTCTCCATCCCGAGCAATGCGGGACTAAAGCAGGAGTAGAAGGATTTGAGATTTTCCACAAAAACAACCAACTCACAACCTGAACCAATCGTTTCATTCCTGAAACGGTCGGTTGGGAACCTGAGCCGGTCGGTTGACACCTCAACCGATCGGTTGGGACTCATGAACCGGTCGGTTCACTTCTGAACCGGTCGGTTCACTTCTGAACCGGTCGGTTTGTGGTCCTGATCAGTTCCCGATTGACTTTCCTTCTTTAGTTTCTAATTGGTATCAAATACCAATCCTTGTTCCAATCAAATTGGGCAAGTGAAATGAAAGGAAATTTCTCACCAATCTTACTTTCCCAACTTGCCTGGTTGCAACAGTTGAACCGATCGTTTCAACACTTGAAGTAATCATTCACCCAGTCCATGAGCCGATCGACTCACTACCTGATCCGATCGGTTCACCTGGCTGAGCCGATCGGTTCATCACATGAGCCGATCAGTTGGGAGTGCAGATTGTGCAGAATCAGTCAATTGCGGTTTCAATCAATCTGATACTCTAATCAATCAGTCCAACACCTTGAACACTATGATATTGAGCTATCAATTAATTGAGTGTTTAATTGAACTACTAAACTCATTTAGTAATCAATCTAAACATGTTTGTGGACAAACTCCTATTCCAGGTTAAATCCTATGTGTGTGACCCTGCATGTCCATTTCACATTGGCAGTGAAAGTCCATAACACTTATGACTTCAAAAGCAAAGAGCAGTGCCTAGTCACACATCAGTGCTACCCAAGTGAAATAGAAAGTTGGAGAACAACTTTCAATCCTACAATCTGTGAATGGTGTTACAGTGAATGTATAATTCCTTTGTCACTGATATCCTAAATGAACTTGAGGCATGGAACAATCATCCTGTCAACATTCATTCATTTCCTTGATCTCAGAGCAAATTGGGTGAGATGTGTGTGACATCAATATCACATATTGATTCACATGTACATGCACATGCCTTTCTCAATCCTACTCATCAAGTGACCAAGGATATCAAACTCCCTTAGGAGGGACAAATCCCATATCTATCACTCACCCCTCAAAAGCCCCATGTGTCAAAGCCACCCAATCATCACCTTTATAACAACCCATGTTTCAGGATTGCGTTTGATGATGTCAAAGTGTACCCAACGACATGTGTTGAGTGTAGTGATTTCAGGTCTAAGAATCACACTCACCACCATCACTGTGAGAGCTGACTGTGACTACCAAGTCATGGTTCCATGTGTCACTCTCACGGTTGGTCTGTCTGGTACCTTGTTCTCTAACAAGTACCTATGTGCTTGGTTTGATATCACTATATCATGACTAATGAGATTCTGTCATCAACCAACACACAAGCTAGTCTTCAGTGTTATTGATGTCTATGGTTATTTCCACAATAACAACTGACTAGGGACTAAACAAGAATGAATCCTCTTAACATCCGTATGATCTCATCGTTCAGGTCCTCAACCCAAAAGCATACGTCATTGAGTAAAACAATTCTTTAGACATCTATCATGTTACACCATCATCTCAGAAACAGTTTAAACATATAGATCAAAAATTGCCTTTATTATTATTCAAATCATTTACAAAGTATCCCATTACAATCATCATATGACTTGCTCTACGGGCATACATACCAACACTTTCTCCATCCTTCTTTGGTTCCTCTATGGTCTACTTTTATGGGTCATGTAGGGAACCTGGTTATTCTGGTAATCTATGTTTTTTTTCTAGTTATCCATCGTGTTCTTGGCCCAGTAGTTTCATTTTTGAATCGCTAGAGTTCGTCAGCTCCACACGAGGAAGTTTGAATAGTTGCTTTGTTGGTTTCATGTGTTAGTAGTCATTCTCATCTTGGAGTTTTCACTAACCTTTAGAGTGTTTTGTCGATCAGGGGTTTTTGACCACCATTGTCTCTGTTTTAAGGCTTGTTGCCTTCATCATCTTGTCATGGTTCCTTTAAGGCCTTCAGTTGTGGCAAAGCCTGCCTGAGGAGCAAGCTATGGTCTCTCTTGACTTGTAGTATCTTGGCCATTGCGGGCTCAAAATGAGGAAACAAACCTCATAGGTGTTTTTCCATTTTACCCCCTTCCTCCTTTTGTTCGTGCTATTTCTTTTGAGGGGTATTTTCATCTTTTTGCTCCTCATTTTGTTTTAACATTGAGGATCTTTGCTGAGTTATCTAGAGGGTCGCCCCAGTTGGAGAAGTGTGATTGGACCAACTAAGCAAAGCTTGACCTTTGACCGGATTTTCTCATCCAATAGGGATTTTGGAATTTCCTGATTGGTATAATTTTTTACCTCAGTCCTTGTGACCTAGCATGACCATCATGCTTCTGCTGAGAAAGGGCCTTAGTCAGTGGATCATCTTTGTTGTCTTCAGTTGGTACTTTGCAAATCTTCACATCTCCTCATTGTACGATCTCTCGTATGAGATGGAAGCGCCGCAGTATGTGCTTGGACCGCTGATATGATCTGGGTTCCTTAGCTTATGCAATAGCTCCATTATTGTCACAATAAAGCTCAATTGCATCACAGCTACTGGGAACTACACCAAGTTCAGAGATGAACTTCCTAATCCACACAGCCTCCTTTGCTGCATGTGAAGCAGCAATATACTCGGCCTCTGTAGTAGAATCGACAACTGTTTCTTGCTTGGAACTCTTCCAGCTCACAGCTCCATTATTAAGGAAAAATACAAATCCTGACTGTGATCTGTAATCATCTTTATTGGTTTGGAAGCTTGTATCGGTGTAACCCTTTACAACCAGCTCTTCCTCGCCGTCGTAAACAAGAAACTGATCGTTAGTCTTTTGCAAGTACTTGAGGATGTTCTTAACGGCTGTCCAGTGACCATCCCCGGGATCTGACTGGTACCTGCTCGTCATGCTGAGAGCATACGAGACATCTGGGCGTGTGCACAACATAGCGTACATGATGGATCCTATGGCTGATGCATATGGGATCCCATTCATATGCTCCCTCTCTTCACAAGATTGGGGACATTGAGCTCTAGAGATGGTGACTCCATGTAGCATGGGGATGTTGACTCTCTTTGAGTTCTCCATGCTGAACTGCTTCAATACTTTGTCTATGTATGTGCTCTGACTTAGTCCGAGAAGCCTTCTAGATCTATCTCTATAGATCTTAATTCCTAGAATGTAGGATGCTTCTCCTAAGTCCTTCATTGAGAAATTATTCCCAAGCCAAGTCTTTACCTTCTCTAAGGCTAAGACATCATCCCCCATCAAAAGTATGTCATCCACATACAATATGAGGAATGTGGTCGAGCTCCCACTAACCTTCTTGTACACACAAGGTTCATCTTCATTTTGAATAAAGCTAAACACTTTGACTTCCTCATCAAATCAAAGATTCCAACTCCGAGATGCTTGCTTCAATCCATAGATTGACCTTTGCAGCTTACATACTTTATTGGCATTCTTTGGATCTACAAAACCTTCAGGATGTGTCATGTACACATCCTCATTTATATTCTCGTTAAGGAATGCAGTTTTAACATCCATCTGCCAAATCTCATAGTCATAATAAGATGCAATAGCAAGCATGATCCTGATGGACTTAATCATGGCAACTGGAGAAAAGGTTTCATCATAGTCAACACCTTGAACTTGTCGAAATCCCTTCACAACCAATCTGCCTTTATAAGTTTTCAAATTGCCATCCATATCGGTCTTCTTCTTAAAGACCCACTTGCACCCTATGGGTTTTACCCCTTCAGGTGGTTCCACCAAAGTCCATACTTTGTTGGAGTACATGGATTCCATCTCAGATGTCATGGCTTCAAGCCATTTCTCAGAATCTGGTCCCTCCATAACCTCTACGTAGGTAGTTGGATCATCATCTATGATCAACTCACCACCTTCCTGAGTCACAAGGTATCCAAACCTCTCAGGTTCAAGGCGGGTCCTACTAGATCTATGAGGTCCTTGTGTTACCTAAGGAGACTGAGATTCCACAACACCTTGTGAATCTCCATTTTCCTCCACCAGTTCTATGTTTTCTTATTGGGCTTGAACCTCTTCAAGCTCTATTTTCCTCCCACTGCTTCCTTTGGAAATAAATTCCTTCTCTAGGAATACATCATCCCTGGCAACAAACACTTTGTTGTCAGTAGGGTGGTATAAGTAATATCCCCTCGTTTCCTTGGGGTATCCAACAAGATAACATTTATCGGATTTGGGTCCAAGCTTATTAGGAAACATTTTCTTGACGTAAGCCTCACAACCCCAAATCTTCATAAAAGACAAACTGGGATGCTTCCCATACCATATCTCATATGGTGTCTTTTGAACCGATTTAGATGGTACCCAGTTAAGTGTAAACGCGGCGGTTTCAAGAGCATAACCTCAGAAAGAAATTGGAAGATCAGCAAAACTCATCATTGATCTCACCATATCCAACAATGTGTGATTCCTTCTTTCAGACACACCGTTATGTTGTGGTGTTCCAGGCGGAGTCCATTGTGATACAATACCACGGGCTCGCAGAAGGTCCTCAATCTCCTGGGTTAAGTATTCTCCACCTCGATCGGATCGAAGTGCCTTAATACTTTTACCAAGTTGGTTCTGTACTTCATTCATGAAATCCTTGAACTTTTCAAGGGTTTCTGACTTATGTTTCATCAAGTACACAGAGCCATACCTACTGAAGTCATCAGTAAAATTAATGAAGTACTGATACCCACCTCTGGCATTAGTTCTAAAAGGCCCACATACATCAGTATGTATGAGTCCTAATAGATCACTAGCTCTCTCACCTTTACCTGAAAAGGGAGTCTTGGTCATCTTGCCCAATAAACAAGATTCACATGTCTCTATTGATTCATAATCAAAAGAGTCTAGATAACCATCTTTATGGAGTCTAGAAATGTGCTTCTCATTTATGTGCCCTAGACGACAATGCCAAAGATATGTTTTTTTTGAGTCGTTGAGTTTTTTGCTTTTTGGTGTTTACGTTGTATACACTTGTCTCCAAATCTATCAAGTATAGACCATAAGACATTGGAGCACTGCCATAAAAGATCCCATCTTTAGAAATGGAACATTTTCCATTCTTAATAAGAAATTCAAATCCATCTTTATCCAAACAAGAGACGGAAATGATATTCCTATTTATGGCAGGTACATAATAGCAATTCTTCAACTCTATTATTAGCCCAATTGGTAGAGTTAACTCATAGGTTCCTACGGCACTGGCAGCAACTCTTGCCCCATTGGCAACACGTAGTTCAACCTCGCCTTTCCCCAAAGGCCTACTTCTCTTAAGATCCTTCACATTTGAACAAATGTGAGATCCGCATCCGGTATCAAGTACCCATGACGAAGAAGTAGTAAAGTTAATCTCTATCACGTATACACCAGAAGTAGAGATCTCTATCTCTGACTTCTTCTTCCATCGTTCCTTCCATCCTCTCCATGTAGAAGAAATTGGTTTGGCGAGAGAACCCTTCTCTCCCTTACCATTCGTTCCATTGATCTCTATCAATGAACTTTCTTTCTTCTTCACCAACGCATTAAGCGTACATAGAGTGGATTCAAAGGCTCGTGGTATATCTAGATTGTGAAGAACACTTCTCACAGTCCTCAACCAGTTATGGAATTTGTTCTCAAGTAATTTTCCCATTTTAAAAGATGATTCCTTTGCCAATCTACAAGAGAAAATTGCATTTTGTCAAAACTCCTTTTGATTTGATTTGAATAATTTTGACGATAGTTAATTAGGCCTTTAATTAATTACCGCTCCCACTATTTTGACTCAAATTGACAGCCCTCACCATCAATTCGGAAGATTGCAGCGCACAATCTTCTAGTGGGCCAAGATCCTAAAATCCTCTGAGCCATGGACCAGCTAGGGTTGTCACCCACAACTCAGATCTCCCAGGTAGGCAATTCTTGCCAATTGCATCATATGCAACTCTTGAAAGATGTCATATGCAACTCTTTGCCATGATCATCTCCATGCCTCAAGGTACTAGATCCCATCTAGATCACCTTGTTAAGTCCGACCCAAAGCCAATACGATGAATGTGCACCCTGCTAGGGCAGACCCACACATTCATCCTTCACGCTTCCACGAGATAGACGGTGCACCACGCTAGGGCATGCCCACACTTGGTCGATCAAGCTTTTCACATGTGTCGCATTTGGAAGGCATCTAAAACTTAATATTTAATGAGGGATTTGGTTTTTATATACATATACATATACATATCCAATCACCACAATATATAGTATGTATCATATACATGCTATTTCCCACAGAAAACATGCAAAATGATAAAAGCAATGATTATGGCCATCCTATTGTGATTCCTCGAGCCAAGAGGAATCACGATCATCTAGGTCTACATCACATGCAACCTGAACAAGATGAAATTTGTGCCTGCCTTTCTAGGTTTGATCATCTCATCTCCATGACTGATCGGCTCGCCATCAAGTTGGTTGTTCGGGTGCCACCAGCCGATCGACTGGCGCCTCCAGCCAATCAGTTCACCGGTCTTCGTGCATCTCCTCAGGTCGTCACCCGCTCATCTAGCTCCTCGAACCGGTTGTCTGGAACACCAACCGATCGATTCACGCCTTGAACCGATCATCTCAGGTCGTCCGTCAGGTCGTTCACCGTTCTTTGACATAATAGGAAATAAAAATCTATCCTATTTATAATTGAATTGTGAAACCCCGAGTTACATTTGGGGGGAGCAAAGGTAGGAAAAAAAATCTTGAATTATTTCGAGTTACATCAGGAATAGGAGAAAAGGGAATCGGTGCGCAGACCGAGATGCAAGCAACCACATACAACCACACACAGATATATGGTTTATAGGCCATAACCATGCTAGACATCCACCACAAAACTCGTTTAAGGGCGACGCGTATCGAGTGCATTAATATTACATATCATATATGTATATATGGGATTTGTGGATTGGACATGCATAAAGCCAATTTTATTCGCATCGTATGCAATAAATAAAGGCGACAAACTAAAATCAATCATATCGATAATCCTAAAATATATAACAGTTGACGTGGCTCTGATACCACTTTTGGATTTTAGAGGAGGCAGAGAAGCAATGGAAACAAAAATTTTCTCCCTAAAACCCATAACAAAAGGAATCACGTCAATGTCTATATAATAGGAAAGATGGTTTGTGGATGCATACCTTATCTCGAGGCTTGCTCGGCGACAATACCTCGCGCCTTGTGCGGTCTTCACCTCTGGTATTGGACGGTGTCTGTGCAGCTCCTGGTCGTATCGGGACTGAAGACTCCTGGTCTCACCGGGACTGTCGGGATTGACAGTTGTCCTCCGAGCGACAGAGGTCTCCCGCCTCTGCAGTCGTCCATACGGACTGCCTGAAACTCCGATCTCTTTATCGCACAAGGAATCGGAAGGATTCGCACCCTCCTGTTGACGTACTAGTCGCCAACACACTCTCCTGCCACCAGTCACTTTCTGTAGTTGTCTTCTCTCTCGGTTACCAAAACCAGAGAGAACGAAAACTTCACAGAGTAACTGGTTGCACTGAGTTGTACTTTGAGAAGCCCCCAATACCCCTATATATATAGGAGAGTCATGGGACAGGGTTCTCCATCCCGAGCAATGCGGGACTAAAGCAGGAGTAGAAGGGTTCGAGATTTTCCACAAAAACAACCAACTCGCAACCTGAACCGATCGTTTCATTCCTGAAACGGCCGGTTGGGGACATGAGTCGGTCGGTTGACACCTCAACCGATCGGTTGGGACTCATGAACCGATCGGTTCACTTCTGAACCGGTCAGTTCGTGGTCCTGATCAGTTCCCGATTGACTTTCTTTCTTTTGTTTCTAATTGGTATCAAATAACAATCCTTGTTCCGATCAAATTGGGCAAGTGAAATGAAAGGAAATTTCTCATCAATCTTACTTTCCCAACTTGCCCGGTTGCAACAGTTGAACTAATCATTTCAACACTTGAAGCAATCGTTCACCCTGTCCATCAGCCGATCGACTCACTACCTGACCCGATCGGTTCACCTGACTGAGCCGATCAGTTCATCACATGAGCCGATTGGTTGGGAGTGCAGATTGTGCAGAATCAGTCAATTGCGGTTTCAATCAATCTGATACTCTAATCAATCAGTCCAACACCTTGAACACTATGATATTGAGCTATCAATTAATTGAGTATTTAACTGAACTACTAAACTACTTTAGTAATCAATCTAAACATGTTTGTGGAGAAACTCCTATTCCAGGTTAAATTCTATGTGTGTGACCCTGCAGGTCCATTTCACATTGGCAGTGAAAGTCCATAACACTTATGACTTCACAAGCAAAGAGCGGTGCCTAGTCACACATCAGTGCTACCCAAGTGAAATAGAAAGTTGGAGAACAACTTTCAATCCTACAATCCGTGAATGGTGTTATAGTGAATGTATAATTCCTTTTTCACTGATATCCTGAATGAACTCGAGGCATGGAACAGTCATCCTGTCAACATTCATTCATTTCCTTGATCTCAGAGCAGACTGGGTTAGATGTGTGTGACATCAATATCACATATTGATTCACACAGGCATGTGCATGCCTTTCTCAATCCTACTCATCAAGTGGCCAAGGATATCAAACTCCCTTAGGAGGGACAAATCCCATATCTATCACTCACCCCTCAAAAGCCCCATGCGTCAAAGCCACCCAATCATCACCTTTATAACAACCCATGTTTCAGGACTGCGTTTGATGATGTCAAAGTGTACCCAACGACATGTGTTGAGTGTAGTGATTTTAGGTCTAAGAATCACACTCACCACAATCAATGTGAGAGTTGACTGTGACTAACAAGTCATGGTTCCATGTGTCACTCTCACGGTGGGTCTGTCCGGTACCTTGTTCTCTAACAAGTACCTATGTGCTTGGTTTGATATCACTATATCATGACTAATGAGATTCTGTCATCAACCAACACACAAGCTAGTCTTCAATGTTATTGATGTCTATGGTTATTTCCACAATAACAACCGACTAGGGACTAAACAAGAATGAATACTCTTAACATCCGTATGATCTCATCGTTTAGGTCCTCAACCCAAAAGCTTACGTCATTGAGTAAAACAATTCTTTAGACATCTATCATGTTACACCATCATCTCAGAAACAGTTTAAACATATAGATCGGAAATTGCCTTTATTATTATTCAAATCATTTACGAAGTATCCCATTACAATCATCATATGACTTTCTCTATGGGCATACATACCAACACTTTCTCCATCCTTCTTTGGTTCCTCTATGGTCTACTTTTATGGGTCATGTAGGGCACCTAGTTATTCTGGTAATCTGTGTTTTTTTTTCTAGTTAGCCATCGTGTTCTTGGCCCAGTAGTTTCATTTTTGAATCACTAGAGTTCGTCAACTCCACATGAGGAAGTTTGAATAGTTGCTTTGTTGGTTTCATGTGTTAGTAGTCATTCTCATCTTGGAGTTTTTCACTAACCTTCAGAGTGTTTTGTCGATCAGGGGTTTTTGACCACCATTGTCTCTGTTTTAAGGCTTGTTGCCTTCATCATCTTGTCACGGTTCCTTTAAGACCTTCAGTTGTGGCAAAGCCTACCTGAGGAGCAAGATGCAGTCTCTCTTGACCTGTAGTATCTTGGCCATTGCGGGCTCAAAATGAGGAAACAAACCTCATAGGTGTTTTCCCATTTTACCCCCTTCCTCCTTTTGTTCGTGCTATTTCTTTTGAGGGGTATTTTCATCTTTTTGCTCCTTCTCATTTTGTTTTAACGTTCAGGCTCTTTGTTGAGTTATCTAGAGGGCTTCCCCAGTTGGAGAAGTGTGATTGGACCAACTAAGCAAAGCTTGACCTTTTACCAGATTTTCTCAGCCAATAGGGATTTTGGAATTTCCTGATTGGTCTGATTTACAAACATCATAACTAATTATCTATTGGACCAAATATTTCAAATAAATAGACGTTGGATTTAGAAAAATAAGGGCTTTCTAATGGTGTTGGTTTTGTTTCCTAAATAAAATGTTGAAAGTAAGTGATTTTAATGGATTAATCTATGTAAGTAATAACTTACAAAATTTGTAAATAATATTTATAAGTCAGAAAAATATAATAAAATATGTTTGGGACTCAAAAAAAGATAATCTATAAATATGAAATGTTTTAATAAACTAAATAAAAAATAATGAAAAAGATGATTTTTAGGGTTTTGAATAATTAATGGAAACCTAACCCTAATTCCACATATATGCATCATAGGTTCTTTGGAGGCCTAGGCTTGGACCTATACATGGCTTTGGACAGAGTAGACTCTAAAAAGAGGTATGTTTGTATCCCTGATTATTCTTATTCAGCAATTTACCTATTTTGTTCTTTCTCTTGATCCTGTGGACATCAACCTATACGCAATGTCTTTTCTTTTGATATCATGGTTCATGTAAACTACCTTATTTGTTATTGATCATGTGATCATGGATATTCTTTTAGACTCTTACATTATGATTTTTTCATATTGGAACTCCATATGATGACATGTGATGTCTTTCGCCCACTTGTGAGGTGGATGTATATGTTGGTCACTTTTGAGGTGACTAGTTTGTTTAATTTGACTATACTTTCTACTTGCCTCTACATTAAACATGCTATGTGATTCAGTAGTACTAGAGTAAAATAATTGCATGGGTTTTGGGTTATGTACCCTTTATGCTTTTGGAATGGAGGTTATGTGCCTCATACCGGGGTTTCAAATTTATGAGGTTTGGCCCATATATATATATATATATATATATGGGAGTTTGGTTATGTGTCATTCTCTTTCAAGTTTCAAGTTTATGAGTCTTGGCCGACTTTGTTGTTATGTTGTTTTAGGTCTATGTTTATCTCACATGCATGCATGATGTTGTTTATGGATTATGGGTTATGTGCCCTAATTTCATATGTGCTTATGTGGCACCAATTTTATATGTTGATTAAATGGAAAGTATCTCTTTAATTGTAATTCTATTCTCTTGATACCCACTTGGGTGGTACTTTTATTTTTGATTGGAAGCCTTTTATATTTTTTGTCATTTTCTCAATATATTGCTCAATTTTACTTTTTTGTATGCACATACTAGCCTTTGTTGATGTCTTCTATTTTCTCTTATTGCTGGGGTATGCTTCCAACCCTAGGTGAAGGATATGGTGGACATAGCATAAAGTTTTGGACCTAGATTAAGGAGTTAATGCTTGGAGGCAATCTTGGTGTGGTTTAGATTTCCCTCTACATGGATCCTTATGATGTACCTTTACATGTAAGTTTAAGCTATTCTTTTGTAACCTTATGAGAAATTGAATATAGTCAATGTTTTTATTCCGCTACTACACTTTAGTTGTTTTTTATACCATAAATAAGATTTGAAAATTTTACACCCACTCCAACATATCTTTTAGGTGTGTTTTTACTGGAGGTTCTATTCTTCAAATTTTTAGTATAGAGGTGGTTTCACTTCTTTACACAAGGACCACAGACAAATACTATTAACTATTCCAAATTCTCTGTTAGCTCAGGGACATTGTAGGGAATTTAGGATGGCAACTACCTACTCGGGATCCAACTCATGAAGCTTTTCCCCAGTCAGTTTGGGACTACCCTAGTCGAGTTGGCGTTGCACCAATCAGGGTGATGATTGAGTTGGATCTATAACAGATATGCCTCAGGGAAAACATCCTCTTGGGGCTCAATTCCAAACTAATCTCTCTATCTATTTCTACTACTTGTCTCTTAAGATTAGACAAAATGATGTTTCAAACCAAGAAGAGACCAGTCAACTAAATAGTCATAATCAAAAGAAAAGGAAAGACCACATCATAATAGATCATGATGTTAAATACCTATATAGAGTCAAATGTATATGAACATGGAAAAAACATGTTACATAGCATAGATTGGATGAAGTAGCTATAGACATGCATAGCTGACATCAAACAAAGATGGGAATACATGGTTTTTCCAAGAACAAAGGAGAATAGGAAAAAAAGGAGGAAGAGGAATAGTTATCCCATGGATGAGAGGTTGATAACTATCCTAAGAATTTAGTTGGGTTGGATCTCCTCCATTACATCAACTTCCTTGATCTTCAAGATACCTTTACCTCCTTATTCTTTGATTCCTACCTAAACTATAGCTTCTGTGGGCAGATGAAGGTGGTTATATGAATGGAAAGTGAAATGGAAGATGATGACATGTAGAGGTGTCTTGGAAATATCCAAGGATGGGAATAAGAGGTTGGATGTCACCCTTGGAGTTGATGGGACAATGGAGGTTAAGGTAATCGATTGAGGTGAGAGGATTTAAAGGGAAAGGTGTTGGGGTCAATCAGATGTGTGTGTGGGTCCATGGAGGAAAGGTAGAATGAGATCCCAAGCTCTGAGGACTTACAGATCTAAGATAGTGGTTTCAGACCCAAAAGTAGAACCAAAACCTAGAGGAAAGCAAAAGGTATTATAATTCTATGTGGTGTATAAGCGATATTCTGAAAGATAGGTTCAAACTCAATCATAATGTCAATCATGCAGGGTTGAACTTGACCTATCTCGACCGAGTTTGATTGAAGTGAAATGTATTTGGTAAAATGTTCAGACATCAATCTTGGGTGCATCTGATGCTTGGGTGATTGTCTATGGAAGCCAAAATTTTGTAGTCTAACATGCCCTAGGAAATAGACCAAATTAGTTGGGTTCCTCAAACTCATTCTTGTTGGGGACACTTTAGTTGAAGTCAAAGTTTCTCTATTCATGATGAAGTTTGGGAGTAACTTCTAGATACACCCCCTTAACTTGGTTGTTCCAAAACAAGCCCAACTAGATTTGGTTGAATCTATCTGAGTCTGTATCGTCATTAGTCAAGTTTGGCAGAATAGATCTATGACCTTCTATTCTTTGGGATGAGACTTAAGGAGGTAACGTCTTACTCTATTTGATTCCCACAAGTCCCCAATTTTGTTAGTTGAGAAGCTATATCTTCAAAATCAGAAAATTACAAAAAGTTTATGAACCTAAGATTTATTAGTTACATAAGGGTTGGTGTACGGACAAAACTCATAAATAAACATCCTTCACTATCATGTAGAATTGTTTCTTATAAGTGAGTAGTAATGTATACATGTTATTTAGGTATACTTACTTGACAATTATAGATATTATAGGAACATGTGGTTGTGGTACTTCCCTTTATTACTGAAATATTTATTAGTGAAACTTCATTGGTGTTCCTTCTATTGCATACATGATCAAAATGTGATTATTATCATTAAGTTTTGCTTTGTGGTTAGTAGAGAATTTATTAAGTCGAGGGGAACCTAAAATACCTTTTCATATTCTCTAGTATTGAAATCCTATGAAGATAATCTAGTGCTTGTATCTTCTTCAATACTTCCCTTCAAAATTGAAATTCTTTTAGTCTCTCTTTATTATCACTATGGCATTTGATTTGGAACTTGTGATTAGTTGATAGTGATGCATGTGACACTTAAATTTTTAGGTAGGTCCTCCTACCTAACATGAATGTTCTAATTTTTTACCTTGGAGTATGTTTACATCATTTATTTGGATTTTGTATTCTGAGTTTTTTGTACATTCAATTATATCTTGAGATATCACATATATAAATTCTCAAACTTGAAAATTCAAGATAATTTCTTTATGATAAACTATAATATGAGTTATGTTTGGGTATATAATAGGAGTTTTAGTTCACTTTTAGACCAAAATAAAAAAACCAAAACAACAAATAAATATGGTTCACTTAAAAATGGTACTGCGAGTGTATAAGTGTTTATTAGCAAGTTGTACATGAGATATTGACTATCACCACTTTATCCAAGATTTCAAAAAAAATTTGTGTCATTTGTCAATTTAACATTATCGGAAGGACATACATGAGTACAATGAAAAAAATGAGAGGAAGTTGGATCTACATTATCTCAAATGAAATGAACATTGAAATAGTCATATGCAGGAAACATAAAGGAGGAAATAGATTCCCATATATCTAGTTTAACTATGCCTTATTGAAACCCTTGTGAGTCACTAGTAAAGACAATCTTATATTTTCTTTACCAATTTGTACCTTGAGAATAGTTGTAATATTCATGATGTCTGTGGATGGGGATTAAGTATTTATCAACATTTCGATATGGAACTTTGACGATGTAGTCAACTAGTATTGGGTTATTCTAACTATATGGTGAATTTTGGAAAAAAATAATAAGTGTTATATATGTACTTATTTTATAGTATTTGATGCTATTCAGGTAATCATTTTGAGACTAACAATAATGAATGTGATATTAATTCTATTAATGTTTCAAATAAGGTAAGGTTTTCCATCGAGAGCTTTTTAAAAATGTTGAATATGAAATGCTCAATAATTGGGTAAAAAGGTAAATAAGAGACACTACAAACTCTGACCATTTAATGAATCTTTTCTTTATGTAATTTTCAATATGGTAATATTCCATTGTTCTCTATTATAGAAAGTTAGTGTTACATTCTTACATTACATTTGGATTACACAATTGTAATGTGATCGTAGAAATTTGAACAAGATTCTAGAATACTGGCTCCTTGGTGCTAGTTTTGTAGAAGTCCCAATGTAGTTGTTAAACTCTACACGAGGTCGATGTTCGAACCTTAATATAAGTATTCCATAAAGAAGAAGAAGTTTTTGACAAGGAAAATATAGAGTGAGTGAATTTTTTAGTAAGGTAATCTATTGATTGAAGAGGTATCACAGTTACACACAATGCAAACATGCATGCTTCCGTGCCAACTACAAAAGGTGTCTATCTAAGTTTCTATACAATTATTTAACTACATCATCTCAAATTCTTTTGGTTTTAAAATCAAGAGGGCATTGATGTAGTTGTTTCATGTGGAAATCCAAGTTAAATCCTTCAATATCATCCCAGATATCTTCACATCATCATTAGCTCCCTTGTCATGAAATGTGGTGTTGCGTTCTTTCCAAACATGGTAGCATAGGTAGATGGAGCATGATATTTCAAACCTTGTCATGACCATGGGTGTATTCTTCAAGATACAATTTAATAATGTCCTCTATGCCACAGATGGGTTAACTCCCACCCATTTTTCATATATATATATATATATATATATATATATATATATATATATATATATATATATATATGACATCGGCTATACATAGAAAACTTACATCAAAAGAAGAGATTTTGGTGGAACCCATCAAGCTTATTACATAGGACACAATGTGGATTCACATGTATTCCTCATTCTCCCATTGAGTGGATCGGGTCATAAAACAAAACATGACAATGATATATGTTATGGTTGGTGGTCCTTTTTCCATCACTATTGTTATCTAAAGAAATATTTAATAGAGGAACACATGTTTTCTTTGAGGTGGTGTTTAGCAATCTTATAGAAGAAAAGAGCATTTAGCCCTTTTTGTTTAAGAAGATTATTTAGCCCTTTTATACTAAATGAATATCATTATCTATTAGGATCCTAGTATGTGGATTGGTTACTTTGGGACTAGACACAAACACCAATGACATTCATTTAAATGATAAGTCTTCATATGAAGGTCAATTTAATGAGCCTGTTAATTGATAACGAGTGCATAAATATAGCTCCAGTATTCATGAACTCATAATTTAAATTTTAGTATTTATTGTAGCTAGTTCATGGAAATATCTTTCATGTGTTCCACACAATTGTTTATGAAGAATATGTCATGGGTTTGGTGGTGGATACAATGTTGACTGATCATGATGACAATGACAAGTTAATAACTATGTATGCATGTCGTGTGCCACAGAGTTCACAAGATGACTTGAAATCCCTTGAGTAACCAATCAGTATGAAGATTATACATTGAATTCTCAATGTATTTAAGTCACTGGTTTGGTTTGCTTAAGAGGATAGAAGATACAATAAATGTCTTGTGCCTTGTGAAAAATTTAATTTGGGTACATTTTTGTGTCTCTACTTGATTGAAGTTAGAGGAAAAATGGATATACAACATGTATCAAAGTGAATCTTTTCCCCTTGATTTGGGAGAATGCTGAAATATAAAAACAGTCTTTCAAATAGAATAAATTCAAAGTGGGTAGTACAATATTTGAATTCAAGAAAAAAATCAATTCAATTTTTGATCTTGAAAATTAAGAGAAATAATATGATGAATCTAAATTAGATCTGTTTCGATGCCATCAAATATTCGATCGAACAAATTATAATATATATGTAATGTTTATAAAAATATACATATATATAATAATTATATTCAGTATATATATGACAATATATATATATATATATATATATATATATTCATATTTTATACATAAGTAAAATATTTTAATGATATAATTATGAAATTATCAACTTCGGGTTTTATTAGATGGGTTACAACAATAGTTGATATTAGATCTGAATATGTTCCTCTCCAAAATCTGATGTCTAAAATCCTACCTGAATTTTTCGCATATTAAATTAACTTTATTCAAGTTTCAAACGTGCATCCGCATTGAATATGCTGGTCCCGGATGTCAAATTATCGGTCTAACTACAACTGAGATATATTTCCATATTTAAAAGTAACAAAATACTAAAGAAGGATAATCTACCGAACATTTATTTGAGACATATAACCCCGGGCAACGTGGAAATATGAGCTTTGGAAGTTGTGACGTAACTACATTTTGGTTGCACTAAAATTTAGTGTACGCTAAATCCGATGACCTAATAAATATCATAGTATATATCTTTTAAGCTCGGACGTTCTAGATAGCTCAAATCATGTGTGTGCATGACAAAGTAGCCACATTCTCGATTTAAGCTCCATATTGAAGGTAAGGCGCGGTGACGTTGTTGGCCGATAAAAGACGCCACGTACAACAGCCAACCTATCTATAACCTATAATAATTGACCACAAAAGTCTAGTTGTCCGCGATTATGCCCGATACAGATGAATAATTTATAGATAAAGTTCTCATTAAGGATCTCAATCAAGAAGTCTAGTTATATATATTAAGAAGTTTGCTATTTAGACCCATTTTAGAATCCATAACAGAACTTCACGCCTCCACCATATGTTTGAGCATAAAACAAATAAAGTATGTATTTTATTTGTTATACCCTCAAATATGTGGTGGAGAATGAATGGGTTCCATTTTGGATATTAAAATGGTGTTCACCTAACATATTTCATAAATTAAGTACTCACTAGGGAAGACCAACCGACTCAATTGTTGACAGGTGGCACTTTTCATTAGCCAAGATAATGGGGTTGGGAATGAGTCGTAATCAATCCCCCTTTTGAAGGCCTGGCTTCGCAAGGCATCTCAGTTGTTTTTCACGTTTGAGTCACCTCCTATTGATATTCCTTGTTTCCGGAACAGCCCCTATACTTTGGATTTCCAATCGTAGCAATCAAATAATTCGTTGAAATAGTACCTCTTTTTGAGGAAGGGCGCCCGTCATTTTATTAAGTAATCAAATCGTTTGCAGCAAGTACAAGGATTCGATCCTCAAAGTCGTCACCGACAATGTGAGGATTAACAAAATGACAGGCAGCAGCGGCTAAGGCATGAGCTACTCTATTGCCTTGCTGTTTAACAAAACACAAATTAAAAGAAAGGAAACTACAAGAGAGATCAACAATATCATGAGAAATAAAGTCTTCATAACCTCGCCCGCCGTATCCTTTCTTAACCGCTTCCACTAGTAGCAGGCAGTCCGTCTCGACCACAACATCTGTGTACCCTTCCCTAAGAGCCAAACGCATACCGTTTAGGACAGCCAAACCCTCCGCACTAAGCACCGAGTAAGGCTGTTCTAACCGGCATTGGAAGGTCCACAAAAGCTGACCGTTTACGTCCCGAATGACTGCCGCACATCCGTTCTCTTCCGCTGAAATGACTGATGCATCTGTATTGATCTTGACGCAGCCATATGGTGGGCAGCGCCATGAAACCTGACGTGGAGGTGTAGAAGAAAAGGCAGCTCTACCCACAGCCCCATGATAGCGTGCATGGTCAGCAACCAGGCTGAGGTAAGAAGACACAAGACCCGGTATATGGGGGGGATGATCCTCAAAAATAATTTTGTTCCTCGCTGTCCATGAGACCCACATAAGAGTAGCGCCCTCATCTTTTTGCCTGCTGTCCTCCTCCTGTAAAAGACTCCTAACAAAGGACGCCACGCCGTGATTATCCAACCGTCCTCCCCAATCAAACACACCGGCCGCCCAAACCTGTCTGGCTACGTCACAGTGTAGTAGTGCATGAGAAGAATCCTCCCACTGTCCACAGCAATGGCAGCTGGCATCCGGTGTCACATGCTTCCTATGCAATTCTGACTTAGTGGGAAGTATATTCCTGAGAGCTCTCCATATGAATTGCTTCAATTTCGGTGGCCAACCTTGCTTCCAAACCCTCTTCCACAAATCAATGTCCAATCCGTCAACTACATCCTCTCATGTCCGAATAAAGAAATAAGCACTCCTCACAGTGAACCTCCCATTGCCTTCCTTATCCCAATAAAGAGTATCCTCATCAACCCGCTGTGACAGTGGAATGTTAAGAATCCTCCGAGCTATATGTGTAGGAAAGCAAGTATCCACCGCCTCTCTGTTCCACCTCTTAGGTCCTGCAAACATCAAATCGCTTACCCATCTGTAATCCACTGGGCCATGGATCAAATATCTGTCCGTTGTGCCCCCCAAGTGTGGGATCCATCTCTCCTTGTAGATATGAATATTCTTCCCATCCCCCACCCTCCACCTGAAGCCACTCTTAACCACTTGCAGCGCCCCCCAAATACTCCTCCATGTATAACTGGGATTCCCCCCTAACTCGACATGTAGAATAGAAGATGTGTTGTAATACTTCGCCTTGAGTACCCGAGCAGCGAGAGAATCTCCATAGACTGCCAACCTCCATCCCTGTTTAGCGAGGAGCGCTTGGTTGAAAGCTTTCAGATCCCTAAACCCCATGCCCCCACTCTCCTTGGGTTTGCACAATCTATCCCAGCTCATCCAGTGAATTTTCCTTTCCCCCTCCTTCGATCCCCACCAGAACTGTGCCATCATAGAATGGATATCATCAATAATTCCCTCCGGAAGTTTGAAGATGCTCATGAGATACGTAGGAATTGCTTGGATGACTGCTTTGATCAATACCTCCTTCCCTAGTCTGGACAACAATTGCTCCTTCCATCCCTGTAATTTTTTCCACACTCTATCCTTTATAGCCGCAAACGCCTGCTTCTTAGACCTGCCTACCACCGTGGGAAGGCCTAGATACTTCTCATGCCTATTCACTTCCTTCACCTGCAGCAGATTTTTAATGAACTCCCTTCTCTCGCTAGTGACGTTTGTACTAAAGGAAACCTCCATCTTCTCATAATTGATTTTCTGCCCGGATGCCCTCTCATAATGGCTGAAAATTTCAGCTAAAGCGGAGCATTCTTCTGAAGTAGCCCTTGTAAACACAATGCTATCATCTGCAAAAAGTAGGTGAGTGACCCGTGGTGCCCTTCTGCATATTCTTGTCCCATGTATTTTGTTGACCTGTGCAGCTTTGGATAGAGAAAAAGAAAGTGCTTCAGCGCAAAAAAGAAAAAGGTAAGGGGATATAGGATCACCTTGGCGAAGTCCTCTGGATGGTTTTGAAGAACCTCTCCTATTGCCATTGACGATGAACTTGTGGGATACACTTGTAACACACTCCATAACCTTCTTCCTCCAAATAGGCGGCAACCCCATTCTCTCCATAACCCCTTCAAGAAAAACCCACTCAACTCTGTCGTATGCCTTGCTCATATCCAGCTTAAGCGCCATAAGCCCCTCCCTTCCTTTCTTGCGGTGTTTCATAGTATTAAACAACTCATATGCCACCAAAGCGTTGATCACTTGTCAGTGATCATCCTCCCTTCAATGAAAGCACTTTGATTATCTGAGATAATCCCATTCATCAGCGGTTTGATTCTGTTTGCCAAGACCTTAGTAATAATCTTATATGAAACGTTGCACAAGCTGATAGGTCTATATTCAGACAGGCGGACAGGACTGTTTGTCTTAGGAATGAGAACTATATCAGTATCATTAATGTCAGCCAGGCCAATCTCCCCTCTCCACCATTTAGAAATAAAATCCATCAAACTACTTTTAATCACCTCCCAAAATTTTTGGTAAAAAATAACCTTCATCACATCCGGTCTGGGAGCTTTATTTGGATGCATTTGTTGAAGCGCTTTCCAAACTTCTATCTCCGTAGGAACCTTTTCTAGATCTGAACAAGAAGATTCATCAATCACCCTAGGCATGCCTTCAAGAAAATCCTCCATCCCGTGAGGGGTTGAGCTGGAAAAGAGAGAATTAAAATAAGAAGGAATAATTTCAGCAATGGAATCCTCCTCCGTATGCCAACTCCCATCCTCCTTAAAGAGACCTTCTATGGTGTTGCGCCTCTTCCTTTGGCTAGCTTTATGATGAAAGTATTTTGTGTTCCTGTCTCTGTCTCTCATCTCATTGGTCCTAGCTCTAGCCAACCAGTAGCTCTCTTCCAGCTTCTGAAGATCATGTAACTCTCTCCCTAAAGATTCACATTCTTGCAACATGTCATGAGATGGTGGCTTATCTTGGGCACGACCAAGCTTCTTCTTGAGCTGTTGAATTCTCCTTCTTATGTTACCAAATTTATCCTCCGCCCATCCAGCAAGCCTTTCTGCACAACAGTCCGTCTGTCCTTTAAGGCCCAAATCATAGCTGTTGTCCCAAGCCCGAGTGACGACATCTTTACATTCCGGTGAAGATAACCAGAAAGTTTCAAATTTGAACCTCTTCTCCACCTATCCACCGTCATGGTTCCTGTGCTCTGCCCATAAAAGAATCTGCCCATGATCCGAGTTGAGAATAGGGAAGTTTTTGACCTTTCTGATATTGTAAAAGTCACACCATTTCCTGTCCGCTAAAAACCTGTCAAGTCTTTCCAGAATCATCGTGTCTACCTGCTGTCCCCTTTTCCACGTAAACTTATTTCCGGTGGATCCCAAATCAGTGAGATGACATCTCTCCATTGCCTCTCTGAAGTTCCGCATCTGCCATTCATGCCTAGGTTGACCTCCTTGCTTCTCAGATTGAAAAAGTATCTCGTTGAAGTCCCCGCCGAAGACAATAGGCAAGGTTGTCTGTGCACAAATCTCCTCCATCAGCCTCCAAGTGTTGTGACGCTCATGAGTTGCTGCCCAACCATAAATCCCCACAAAGTAAAAGCAATCCTGACTGTCCTCCCTTCCCACCACCGCACTGATATGATGGTCCGAAAAAGACTTCACCGACACCTCCTCCCCTCTCCACCACACACCCAAACCTCCAGCTCTCCCCCTACTATCCACTCCAAACCCCGCATTGTACCCACATCTCCTTCTCACATCCTCTTGGTCTCTCCCTCTACACATAGTCTCCATCACAAAGACTATGTCGGGCATCTCTCTCCAGCACAGCCTCCTAAGAGAGTCAACCGTCCTAGGGCTGCCCAGACCCTGAACGTTCCAGCATAGGATTTTCATGGCTCTTCACGGGCCTGGACCTCACCAGCACCCGCTACTGTTGTGTGGTTTGGTTCACACTGCACCACCACCCGCACCCGCTTTCTGATCACTCCCATCTCACCTTCCTCAATCCCCTCCATACCTTCCGCACCCCCTCTCCTCCTCTTTCCCCCTTCCAGGACTCGCTGTGACGCCCTCTCCCCCTCCCCCACACCCACCTGTCGCGATCCGAGCCTTGTAAACCTTCGACGCCTTACCTTGTTCTTTCCCTCTCCACTCTTCCCACTATGGTGCAACGACCTCGTAGCAAGCAACCTCACCCCTTCCTCCCCTGCCCCTCCTTCCCCAACACACCCTGCATCTGCATTAGCCCCGCTGTTGTCCTGGAGCAGCTGTGCCACCACTGTGTCAACGTCCTCCGTGGATGCTTGCACATTGTTGTTCCTGCCTTCGTGATCTGCCATGTTGGAATACACACATCCCACCTGACATGCACCTTTGGATGATGCCGCTGGATCTTGTACGTTGATGTCGACGCCCCCAATGGGCACTTGAGCGTTGTTATCTGCCAGCATACTCGTAACACTGCATCGGCTAGTAGATTGAGTTTCAGTCGTCCGTTGCATCTCTGTCAGCGACGCTGACACCCCACCCTTGGGCATCTGTGCCCCCTCCGCAGGTTGGGGTACAGCACCCTGGACTACCTCCTTCGATGCCATAGTTGCATCCCTCGTCTGTCGCTGAATGTCAGTAGCCCTCAGCGCCGTTGCAGCGTCAACTCGGTTGCCAAGCGCCACTGTCGATGCCATTGCAGCATCCAAACGCCTGCCAAACGCCCCTGACGATACCGTTGCAGCATCTGCCCGCTTGACGAACACATCGTCTAAGTCCACCATCTCGATTGAATCATCCGACGCCTCCTCTCTTCCCGGACGCCCGTCAGCATCAGGGCGCCGTCGGCTCGTGTCAGCGTGGTGTTTCTGCTCCCCTGACGTCGTGCGTGCTGCGTTCGGTTTGGAGATAAACCTTAGCTCCTTAGACGCCCCCTCCCTTCCCAATAGCTCCTCCCTGATCGGTACAATCCACCGCTTCGTCAGCGACGCCTTGATCCAAGGCCCCCAGCGCCTGGGCGTCGTACCTTCCTTCGCCCCCTCCTCCTCCTCTCTGCAGTCCTTCTCAAGGTGGCCCATGACGCCACAAAGGTAGCAAAAAGCTGGAAGTCGTTCATATCTAATCTCGATCGGAACAACCTTGCCGCACTTGTCTCTTATCTTTTGCAACTGTCGGATGGGCTTTGTGATGTCGATTTCGACACGCGCCCTGCACGACGCCCCCCATCCGAGGTCGCGCCTATCAACGGCGACGACCCTACCGATCTTGCTAGCTACTGCCCTAATCGATTCCTCCGATCTGTACCCTAGGGGCATGTTGTACAACCTGATCCAAAACGAGCATAGATTGAGAACCATCTCCGACGGTGTGTCCTCCGGATTGATATCCCTGACGATAAGAAGATGATTGTCGAAATTCCATGGACCTTCCGCAACTACCTTCTCCTTGTCCTTCCAATGGATAAACTGAATCACGAAAAGGTTGTTGGATATCTGCCTGAAGCTGACGTCCTTCCTCAGCGCCCAAGCATTAGTCATCGTCCTTTTGAACGCCGGAAAGTTGTATGGCCTATCCGTCGTCAGCCGTCCGACCAACGCTAAGGCTATGTGCTCGCTTCCCTCCCCCTCCGACGCCCCTTGGAGATCAAGGACATCGTTTTCCTCTTCCTCTTGAACCCTCAGTGCCGCGTACCTTTCCACAAGTTCATCCGCCATAGCGCGGAGAAGCCCTGCAAAACGCAAGAGAGACGACGCCTCGGTGGCAAGAAGACATGGATGCGCCGTCGCCCAGAGTAGCCCTAGGAGACGTGCGACCAGGAGTTCTTGTTGTCGAGGCCTACTTATTGTCACCATTTAGTTGGTTTGAAATAGTACCTCTTAAAGTAACGTGTTCCTCGTTTTCCACCGTGAACTCCCTGATAAGTTTGATCACATAAAATATTAAACAATCAAACTTCATATCAAAACAATATAATGGAATGCTCAAGCACTAGCCGCTTCCTTCATGTGAGATATTGTTGCCTAAACAAGTGTTACTCTTCTTATGTTTTGTGAATGTTAAAAAAGTTGGATGATGATATCAAAAGCTTGTTTCTTGACCACCCTCCCCCCAACCCCGCCTCCTGTTTCTACGGCCATCTCTCTTCCTAGGAAAATTGGATACACAATAGAAAGCAAAATGATAGCTTTTAGAGAGGGGGAAAAAGTATGAAAGTTCGGCCCAAGATTTCTGAATGAGAGTACAGATACAATGACAATGCTTCATATCTTTTTTTCTTCATTATGTACTCCAAATTATTTCTTAGTTAGGGGTGAAGTCTGAACTTTATAGTTGGCGGGCAATGAAATTTTAGAAGCATGACAAAATGTAATAAAATTTTTGAAGATGAGATTTGAACTTACAACATCAAATTAAAGGGCCACTATAAAATCTTAACCAATCCAATGGAATACTAGTGGATTTGTGTTTACTTTCTTGTACCAAAATATGTTATAGCAAACGCTGTATAGGTGAAAATTTAGAGGCGCGTAGACAGATTGTATTAAAAATACAACAAGAGGAATCAAGCATGCAACCTCTAGAAGGGGCACGCTATAAATGCACGTGCTAGTCTACTACACTATCAAATTATTCTTGTTTAGTTTTGGACCGATGTATATTAGTGCTAATATACATCCATTTATTTATATGAGAATAACAAATTTTATGATTTTTTTGAGGAAGGGTGCGACCCTTGCTTGCCCCCATGGCTTCGTCCTTGGTCTCAGTCAATCCCATCATACATCTAACCAATAAATCTATTCTACACTAAAGATTAAAAGAGACACAACTAGGATGTCAAGTAAAAATATAAGATTTGAACCAAATAGGGGATGATTCATACTTTTTGTTTTTATTTTGTGTTCCATATTAGGTATCAGCAAATCTTAATCATACATCTATCCAGAAAACAACCTGAGAATGATTATATTTTTTACAATAAATATTAAAGGATCACAGTAAATACAAAGGTTTGAACCTAATATGGGTAGATGTCGTGACAATACTTCTCTCTCAATGAAATAAGATGGCCACACTGGGTTGGGTAGAGACGGATTTTCTTAAAGACATTCTTATTAGGAGATATAGTGGTTAGAAGTCACATGGGCTCATCCCCCATCTTCCAAATTTAAGCTAAAATTTAGTGGAGTTTCTTGGAGGAAGAAATAAGAAAATCACGTGTTGAACGACCAGACTTATGAGGGTGCGGTCAGAGATCACCGAGGGTATATTGTGGTGGGTTTCGTAGGACCTTCTTCAGATTCAGATAAACTGGGTTGTTACCTGAAAGCCTTGGATGTAGGCTTAGATCATTGCATCAGTATGAGACTTTCACGAGTTTGGATCGAATGTGATAACCAGGTACTTTTGAAGTTCCTTGATGGAACTTCCATACTTCCCTGGAAATATAATCCTCAACTAGTTTCATCTAGACTTAAGCTGGCAAATTTTGAGTGGAAGAGTAGCTTGATTCACAAAGAAGCGAATAGACTCTCAACTAGGTTTGCTGAATGTGGAGCAGGACTAGATGAACCATATAGCTTCTTTTCTCTATCCAGGACGCCACCTTCGATAAGAGGAGTTCACAGGATGGAAGGTTTGGGTATCTCATATCTAACTTGGGAGTTAAGTGGCTCTCGTAGCCCTTTTTTGTAATTATACTCATAGTTCCTTTTGTGCATAGATACACACAATTACCACGGAGACCCTGAGCGGATTTTTAATTTTTCCTTACAATTCATAGGGACTAGGTCGGTCTTAAGTTACAGTTACCTTATCCATTTTTTGAGAGATTGGAGGCTACTATTTGTACTTCCTTTAGATCCTTGCCCACGGAAGAACCGGATGAATAAAATTCCACCAAATTAACTAAAAAAATGGCCACACTAGGCGTCATGCCCGACGTCACTGTAGTATCCCACTTACCTTTTTCTAAGAAAACCCCCGCTGCACGTCGACCACGTTACTTCGTGCTGAATAAGAGTTCCCAACCCTAAAAAGGCTAAACTATCTGCACTCGGGATGCACGGACGTTAGATGACATATGCCCTGAGCTAAACTCCCACACTAACTCTTAACCTGTTATATGCGCTGCCAGCGGGGGAACGCAAAATACACTTCTCGTTTCGAGAATGAAAGAATAAATAAATCTAGGACATTTCCAAAACCTCCACAAGGAATGGTCTTGTATCCCAAATCTGCTGGTAGGATGGGCCCTGTTTAACTAGGGGTACGTTGTATTGCTCGCTCATGTCAAATCCAGGTGCTGGTTACTTCCCACATGCATGATACAAAGACTTTGCGGTAGCATGTATATTTGTGCAAATGGCTGAAGTTCTTTACATTGTTTGGGTAGCTTATATATTTTCAATGTGCATGCAGCAATTGCAAGTATGCTTCGCTTATATGGAAATCCCAAGTGCTTATACGTCTAGGTTTCGATGATTGAGCTGACTAATCAAAGTGTTGATCTGTTCCCTATCCCCCATCATTACCTTCAAACAGCCCATTTAGTTGCGAAGATAATGGAAGTATAACAGCTTCAGATGCACATATTATAGACAACTTGATATTAATCAATCAACAACAGGTGGTACTAATCAAACAGCAATATGCCTATTCTGTAGTGTTGAGAACCACATGGGAAACCTAGAAAGTAGAGTTGTCCTCCTTTTGTTTGGTCACGGATCGAGGAAGAGTTCCGGAAACGTTTTCGTAAGAAAGCCGACAAGGGATAATGATGCCGATGTAGGGAGATACAAAGGCGGAGCATCATGGGGACCACAGGTCGATTCAAGGTTTCAGATTTCCAAAGATGTCTATTCATGTGCTTTAATAAGCATCAACATTTTCCATATGGGAGGGTTTTTTAATCTGTCGCATATGCTTGTGCGTATGTACCGATAAGGCTATAGGACGGTCCTCACCATCCCAATTCAAAGTAACATGCCGGATTTGGAAACATTATTGGTATCAAATGCGCTTTTGGCAAACAATAACCACCAACCAACTTGCACTCTGATTCCTTTGTTTTGGCAAAAACGAAAAGGTGCAATTTACACGGCGAATTGTCTATTTCTTTCTGGACTGATATGTACCTACCGAAACCTATATTTGGGATCTATGTTTAACTCATTTAGGAATTTTAATGTTACGGCCGGCATATGCCTATTGCACATCTACCTGATATTAAGAGTTTCCTTTTGTGCTCAAAATTCCTGACTACACATAATAAGCCTATTTCTCTTTCTCACGCTACTCAATTTGCTTGTTGCTTGTTGCTTGTGGCCTCAGTATTGTTGCACCTATGACATGGCATACAATAGCAAAGAAGTATTGACTCGACCTTTTTGAACAACATTAAGTAGCAACCAATGTAACCCCAACAGTTCAATAAATCATACCAATGCTTTGATGGTTCACAATTTCATGCTAGGTTTCCAACTATCTCTTATGCTTCTGTTTCTGGGTTCTTTTCAATGTTTTGTTCTATAGCCAATAGGAGAGCTTGGACTGCACTAGAAAGCCACACTCATTTCTTGTTATGCTAGAAGTGTATGAACATACAAGCCATTGAGGGTCTTTGATCAATGGTTAGCCAATATCAGAGCTAGGTTTGCTAAAATTATTCATTTCTTGCCACATATGAGACATTGATGGTCTTTAATCCAGTGGTTATGCGGAAAGTGTATGAGCATACAAGTCGTGAGTCGTGCATGCCATCATGATGATATTATTGTCCAAGTTACTAACAAGAGATGGGAGATTGAAAGTCACATTGTAGGCCTCTTAAAGTTTCTCCCAAAGGGCATTGAGATTTGTAATGCCATAGAGGGGTTGATCCTGGATGTTTGGCGTCTTAATAGTATTATTGATGCACATATCACCACTGTGAAAAGAATTCCTTATAGATGTCTTGAATTCTCTCAAACATTAAAGACAACTCTTTACAAAGATATTCTTGAGCCAGAGTCCATAGTTACTTGGGTGAGATCGTTGCTTCTTTTCCAATGTACTTTGTAGGTGTTCTTGCATAATAATATATGTGATAGAATGTCTGGAAATACAGATTCACTGCGACAATATTATATGTTAAGATCACTTGTTATTGAAAAGTTAGTGGATCATGTGTTGAATTCTCCCAGACATGAGCCTATGGATCATGATGGTGGGAACTCTGGTGAAGAAGATAAAAAAGTGAACCCCAACACCAGGCAATGTCTCTACAAATTTGTAGATGGTCATTTTATGGCATTTGTTAAAGTGTTTTCCTCATCAGATGTGGAACCTTACAATGATGATACCGTAATTGTAGATATTTTGGAGGCTAAACACCTGTACAAGCCACCCCCTTCATATTAGATGATATTTCCTTTTGAAGCTCCCCTGGTAGTATATTTACACTATCCTTATGAGTATCAAGTACTTTCCTAAAGGGACTTCATCTGGTAGAGATGGTTTGAGGGCGCAACACGTCTTTGATGCTATGTCTGGAGAGGGGTTCGTTGTATCCACTGACCTCTTACATGTCATTAACTTTGTTTTCAAGTTATGGTTGTCGGGGGAGGTTCCCCATGAGTTTGGTAATTATAGCTTCTGTACTACTTATGCTTATACTTAAACCTAGAAACATGATACATCACGTCAAGTTGTATTGTTTTGTGGAACCTAGTGTCTAAGGTCCATAAGCTACAATCAAGTAAAGATATGGCTAAATATCTTATTGACTTCCAATTTAGTGTATGTATATCTACTGGGTCAGAGACAATTTTGCACAATGTTAATATGTGTTGAACAAGAGACATGTGACAAAGTGAAATTTAGCATAACTATGAATTAAATACAATTTTTCCCTCCTTATGTTCACTCTTGACCACAAACTATTTTTAGCTACTTAATTGCTTTTGATACTCAAATTTGAAAAATGATGATCAATGTGAATTTTATACACATTATAACACCACAAAAATAGATTCATTCATCACTTTGTCTAAAGAAGAAAATTGGTCAATCAAACTTCAACTTTTTCTAAATATGTTTTACATTTTTTTTGAAACTATGGTCCAAATTTCATCTCATTTGGACATTCCCACAATTGTATACGATTTCTTGAAGTTATTGTATTAAAAATCACTTTATTTGTCATTATATTGGTCTTTTCCATGCCAACAATCCATGGGTCGCTTGAGGGGAGGGACCCTGACCCTTGGATTAGGCTCCCATGGATCAGGGAGTTGATCAAGCGGTCAGGGATTTATCTCCTACCTCATGCCAATTGCGGGGAGGAGACAAGGCCACCATAATGGTCGATCTCCCGCTTGCGATCGTGATTCAAAATTTTGAACGAGTAGAATTGTTCCTCTCACGATTTTGAACTCCCCAATACCCACTTTGACCACCATTATTGCTCCCTTTAGCCGCCAAAACACCTCCCTCTTTTTCTCCTCTCACTTCAGTAGCCTTGGATTCCACTGAGGATCGATCAAGCCCTAAACCTAATCCTAGTGATATATAAGCACCCCCTCAAGGAAGACCATCACTCCACATTGCTAGAGGGCTCACTATTGATCACTCTCTTGGCCTCAAATTCCCCTGAATCCCTTCTCGATCTCCTGCTGCTCCAAGTAGCGTCGTCGGCCGTTGCATTTTGGGCTTTCCTTCTCCTCGCCACCTCTCCTCAATCCAACACCTCCACTCAATTTGTGAGGTCACGACAAGTTCTAACGGCACTCTCACTGCTTTTGTCGGGCGCTCCTTCTCCTAAGCTCACCCGTCACCGGCAAAGCCCTCTGCCCTATTTTCTAGGCTCACGAGGAGGAACCAAATGAGAGTGAAAGAATCCTAAACCGACTGGTCCAGGGAAGAACCAACCAGTCTAAAGGAATCCAATGAACCACTGATTGAACCGCTCAATCAAGCACCAAACCAACATATTAGAGATCGAACTGGGGTATTGAACCAGTGATCCAAAAAAACTATGTGGCGCATTTCTGGGACTTTGATCGTGTAATACGAAGGTCATGGAATTTCTCTATAAAGGTATTTTACTCCCTCTATGACAAATAACCACCAAAACAACTTATCTTGTTTAAATCACAACAAATGCATCCTATATCCAAAATTTATGAATAAATAGTCAATCTTAATAAAAAAAATCCAAATAATTTATTAAAAATACTTGTAGAGCCTAATTTATTATGGATTTCACTAATATCCCTAGATCTTAAACTCTTTCTCATTTATTTTCTCACATGGCTCAATAATAATGTTCAATCTTTGAGAAACCCTAATTCTAACTCTAATGATCATCTTTAAACCAAACTTGACAAAATATGAGTTTAGGTCTGATCTTGTGACTCATCTACCTTAGAATATGAATCATGCACATTGAAATATGGATTAACCTTAGTATTATGATAATGGATCTAAATCTTGTAAAATCCTTAGTCATATGTATGATCCATGACTCTACTTTTATCAAACTAACCTTGAATTCAAATTATGATATGTATCATGATGATGATCTAGAAATTTGATGATGAATTGGATAATGATCATAAAATTAGGGTTAACACATATGATCCTAGGTAGGTCATTCACACTCAAAAATATGTTTGACACTTGAATAAAGTTGGATTTTTGTAAATATTGTTGATTATAAGTGGATGACCTATCCCTAAGGTTGATATGGGAAAGTGTAACCCTAATCCTAAATGTTGAAATGTGATTTTCAAATATCATGATCTTGACCCTTGATCCAAATATTTTTGATTTAGGATTTGAGTCAAAGGGTTGACCTATTACTTGTTGAGATTTTGTACTCTAAATATTCGGTGAAAGGTATGCCATTATATCTCCTCCTTAGTTGTATTGAAGATACCCTTTATGTATATCTTGATTGTATACTTGGTTACATACTTGGTTGAGATAATGTTCCCTATTGATTAGTCTTCCATTTTTCTTATATTATATTTTGAGAAAAACATGAGAACATAAATGATATTGCCCATTATGACTGCTCGTATATTGATGATGATGATGTTGATAATGTTGATATTGAGTGCAAGTGACCTCCTCATTCAGAGGTGGAACTCATACATTGGCCTCCTACCTCATATGGAGAGAAGGAGCCTGGTGGCCTCCCCCATCGCATTAGGGCGATGGATCCACACAAAATATATAAGCATGCTTCTTGATTACAACATAATGGGAACTCGTAATAAAAATTGTGTTGTTCAAAATAAACATCTTGTCAAATAAAATTTGGATTTGGAAAAAAAATTGCTTGATATACTTTTGAATATAAGTCCTGCCAAGTATACTCTTTTAATATAAACCATTTTACTTGTTTTTGATAGTGTACCGTGCAATTGCATGATTGTGTCTTGATTTTCTTGATTTTAGGAAAATCAATTGGAACCTTGACTAGATCACTTTCGCACTCGATATACTCTGATGAAAAATATAGATCTACAATATCTCTTATTTTGGGTTAGTTTATTCTTTAAATCTCCTATTTTTGAGTCATTATTTCTTATTTTAAATGCCAATGTGTGAGATCCTATTGGGCCACTCAGGGACAGACGCTTCAATCCTTTTATGACTATCTTGGAAGTGGGATTGGGATTGGGGTAAGAATGGTTCTGTGAGAAGATATGACGATGGTTCTATGTCCATGGTTACAATGGATTTTTCCAATGCATTCACTTGGAAGGATAGGTCGAAATTTCTTCATGAGGCGAGGGAAAGATGACCATCTATTTCTTTATAGGTGCAATTCTTGTATGGATAAGAAATAAAGTTATACCTTGGGAATAGATATATTTGGTCAAACACTGGGGTGCAATAGGGAGACCCTTTGGGCTTGCTTATTCTCTTATATTGAATCCAGTTGTCTATAAGATTAAGGACAAATCCCAGTTTCTTCTTCATGCTTAATGTCTGAATGATGGAACTCTCATTTGGTTCATAGAAAAGGTAGCCAAGGTTATTGATATCATACAATCTATACAGGGTTTGGGTCTTAATTGAATATTTGTCAAATTGCACTTTTCATGTTTGTATGCGATGATAGAAATCTTTAAAGTTGTTCTCCATGGATTTTGGGTGGCCTTTTCTAAGAGTGAAGTTTCTTGGATAAGATGTTAGTCAAGATAGAGTTTTATTGAGAGATTGGCTATGGAGTGTGTTGCCAATGTTGTTGAGTTGATGCATATCCTTGCTTAGTTGGGTGATCCATAAAGTGTGATCCTTTTGCTCCATTCTTGCATGGCCAATGCTAATATTTTGTTTGACTTGATTACATGCCAACCTATACATATGGAGGAGGAAGTGGCATGGTTTAAAAGAGGTTTACCAGGGTCTATTAAAGATGTTTTAGTTTACATATGTCCTTTCTTTAGGGAACACCATTGGAGAGTGGCTCTATTTCGCATATGAAATGGTGATCGACATTGTATTTATTAGTAGAGGCTTCCTCATATGCTTGTGTGACCTCTAGGGTCCAATCTTGGGTCCTTCAGGATCATATCTTATGAGGAAGTGGGATTCATGGTATGTACTCTTACTTTGATTGCACCCTAGATTGTCTCGTGTCAGGATTCCACCTTTCAACCTTAACTATTTTTATAACAAGGATGATGGTCCCAAAAGTCCAAAATTATTTGATAAGTGCCCATTTTAGAAACATAATAGAGGAAATGGAGGTCAAGTTTGACATAATCATTAAATTGAAGTTATTTTTTCAATGTCTCCAAGTCGATTGTGTGCAAGTTGTTTTTCTTGTCATTCCTATTAAAGGTCTTGGCCTACATATTTCACCAGTGGAGTATTGTACTATACTCAGATAAGATATGTCTACATATTTCTATTAATGGAGTTGGCCTAAATATTTCATGATTTTGATATTTCTCGTTGATGAAATATGTCTAGTTTGTAGTAAGACATGTTTGGACACCTTTGGGGAGCATGCAGTTCATTGAGGGAGATTCTAAGTTTTAAGTACATGGATGTTCTTGTTAGGGGTTTTTTATTTGATGTATCTAGACATGTGTGTTGTTGACTAGAAAGAAACACCAACAACCTTTTTGATAGATCCACAATAGGGCAAATTGACACTTAGCATAACACACGTCCAAGTACATGCATGTCAGTAAAAGCAGACCCTATGTTGTCTCTAGCAGTAGTCATCTGGCTTAGAGGAACATCACAAAACATGATATGCATAGAAACAAGATGAATGAGATTCCAAGCATAATTGAAAATATAGACTCAAAAAATGTTATCTCAAGGGAAAAATTAAAAAATAACAATCTCATCCTTGAAAGAAATCCAATACATGAAAACTAGAAGAAATGTAGGGCATTAATCTTCTTTGGAAACTTGATTATGGATCTTCTAACGTGTAGATGGCACTCAACTAGGCTAAGTCTTGGAATCTTCTACTTTGAAGAACTCACTTCAAATTCTTTTTATCCTTGATCTACGGACATCTCATCCCATGGTCATGTGAAAATAGATACATAAGTTAGAAGGTGGCATTATACACATTAGAAGAAAAGAAATATATAATTGACTTGAGAGAAATTTCTTGACATGAATTTGAGTTAAGCATTCTTGAATGTTAGGAAAGACCATAATTGTTGGGAAAGCATGTCACAGCTCTCAAGTTGCATAATTTTGAGAAGTATATAAAGCTTTAGGGAATGTGTGATACATTGTGAATGAAGGAGAGGGGATGGGAGGGGAAAATGATTGAGATGTTTGGTTGGAAAAAGTGATGGGGAAGGGAGGAGAACAGAGGGGAACAAGCCAATGTATTTTCAGCCACTTCTCAATTTCTCTCCCCACCGAATCAAAGTGGAGACAAGGGAAAGGGGAAAGACTTGATGGGAAATATATTATAAAGGTCGGAGAAAACTATACAATGTAAAAGAGAAAAACTAGATAATATGATGGAAACAATCAATATAGCCCAAAAGTAATGTGAGTAGAGAAGTAGTATGTTGTGTATGTGTTACTCACTTAAAGGGGCATATAGAATGTTTGAGAAGTATTTGAAAAAATATGGAGGAATTTTTTTTGTGGGAAAATATAAATAAAATTGAAGGAAACTAAGAATTTTTTATGAAAACTTAAAATTTTAATTTTTTTCCAAATGCTGAAACATTTGAGATTATTATACAAATATATAAATAAAAAAGGTAAATAATTGAAGAAATGATGGTGGACTATGACGGGAACTAATTACTACATGGAGAGAAAGTTTGTTGTAAATATAAAAATATGAAGCAAACTACTTTTATAATCACAATAAATATAAAAAAAAACTTTTATTCTCATTTCTATGGAAATATCTCTTATGTGACACTTAGCATCTAAACATATAAGAATTGTATTTTGCCTTCATGTACATCTTGTGATTATATTTTTAAATCTATGTGTTTTTTCATCCAGAAAGCATTGACAAACTTATTTGTTGTATGTACCTATGTGAAGGCATTTTTGTAAGATAATGTATGTGGATAAATATCTAACGAATTATTATATGTAAAAGTATTCTTATATCATCAATGTTCCACATCACTATAAAGTTATTATATGTAAAAGTATTATATTTTTAAATCTATAAGCTTTTCCATCTAGAAAGCATTGACAAACTTATGTGTTGTATGTGCCTATGTGAAGGTATTTTTGTAAGATAATGTATGCGGAAAAATATCACATGAATTATTATATGTAAAAGTAATCTTATATCATCAATGTTCCACGTCACTATAAAGTTTTTTATATTTACATTATTATCATGTTTTCGTTAACTTCTCCCACTTATTCTAACCAAACACACTAATATAAGTTTCCCCTCCCCTCCCTTCCATTCCCTTACCCTTCCCTCCTCTCTATTCCCCTCTCCTGCATTCACCATGTACCAAACATAGAGTTAATCATATACATTTCTTAAATTGAACATTGATCATTATCTTAATATATCCATAAATGTAAATTATCCTCATCCAATAATTGCACAAAAGTGCTCACTAGACCAGTTAAAACTCATCTTAGTTGCACCAAAGTACTCATCAATGGCATAAAGGAAAAATAGCATAAAGATGAACAATTCACAACTTAAGTGCATTATTTTAATCATCATGGGAATTCTCCCTCTTAGTCTTGCAATTAACATTGCATGATTTACATGAATTTTAGTTCCATTTTTGGGACATGATTACCTGATCATAAGCTAATATACTAAATCAAGATGATATGCATATGACTTTATTAATATACTAATTATCACGCAATAATGTAATAAGGAGCATTGTCATTATCTTAATTTCATTCCATAAAAAGCACAATTAATAAATCATAAGTAGCATGCAATTAAAATAGTGTACATATTACAATGGCATGACCCGCTTACCTATAGCAAAGCACATCCTTAGGTTAGGCCTTCATATACATGGGTGAATCCTAAATCACCTAAAAATAACATCCACTCATCATAATATACCGTGATCATAATCCTTAATCCTAATCGTACGTCTTTGGGAATTTTTTATAATCTAGTTAAATTAGGATTTACAGTCGACAAAATCAAACTCCTTATTGAAATATATTTCCTATGAATATTTTTGATAATTTTCTAACATTAGATCAATTTATTATATAACTTTGAAGAACTGACCAGTCAGAACTTTAAGAACATACCTTAATTGACTTTATAGAAAAAAGCCAGTTGTCATGCCCCACATTGAGTTGGCCCACTAATACACCTCTAGCTATCCCAACCCTGACTACCTGATGTATTTGGTTGAAAGAAAAAGACATGTAAAAAAGTACTCTTCTCCCATGCAACATGTGATGGCCTCAAAATGAAAACATGGGAAATATCAACAAAACAAGATTGTGTATGTTCTTATGTGAATAATTGGGGTGAATCAAAGTTCATACAATACAAAAATCATAATAAATTATTAGTCCCTTCTCGCAACATGGTTCATGTGCCACTAGCTTCTACGGTGAAGAGCAATCTCAACCAACCCAAAATCTAACTATAAGACCCTTGACTTGTGTTTTGGGTTAACCCTATTTGCTTTGGCTTGATGATGTGTTTATAACCTTTCTATAATCCTTTGTGTTGACATTGGATCTTATGGAGAGCTTAATTTTCTAGTTTGAGCTTGTTTGGATGATGTTTGTGCTTTGAGTGTTTGTTTTGGTAAAAAATTACAATTTACCCAAGTTGAGCGGTTATCTTGCAATTTTCACCTTTATAGTGTTCCTTCTCTTTCTTGGCATCTTTAGAGAGGTTGTGGTGCCTTAGGGAACTTTTTTTGAGCTTTGGTTGAGTGGTGGAATCACCTTAGGTGATTAGGGTTTTCTAGGGGTTGTGTCCCTTATATGTCGTCGCTACTTAGAGCTTCTTGGGTGGGTGTCATAGTCAAGAAACCTCCCATATATGTGGTTGTCATGATCAAGGTGGTCTTGGTAGATCTTGGGTCAAGATAGTTTCCCTTTTATACAGTGTCTCAACCTAAGAGGGGTTGGTGACCTTGTGTCATGACCTTGTTGTGTTTGGTGGTGCTGTCACGACCAAGGATGGTGTTCCATGGTGGGTCATGACCGCGACCATGTGGGTGACCCAAGTGGGTCGAGACCCAACATAGAGTGTATCACCACCTCTTGCATGTGTGTTTATTAATTGGTTTCATGTTAGTTTCTTGGGTGTACAAGTGTCCCTTTTGAGCCCTATCTTGATGACACTTCATCTCTTGCCCTACCTCTCTCCACCTTTTCTATATAAACCCTCTTCTATCCATGCAAGTGACCTTTTTCTGCCACTTCTTTCTCCTTCCTTTCTTGGACGATCTTGGAGCTTGGTGGAGCAAGGAGGTTCTATTCTTGGTGACTTCAAGGAGGATCAACCTTGCATGTGGTGCTTATGGTGACCTTTTATCATCTTCTACCTTGGTAAGTGTTTACCTTTCCTTTGTGGTGTTTTCCTTGGATCTTCTACCCCATCTTGTTCCATTGTCTTGGCCTTAGACCTTGTTTTTACATGGAGTTCGTTCTTGAGAGTAAATTCCTCCTCACAAGGGGTCTTAGGCCATGTTTTGTCAAGGTGACACCCAAGTGAGAGGAGGTTTCTTGTCTCTTTTCCCCCTTCTTTCTTTTTGTTTGGACTTGAGCTTCTTGCCCTCTTTCCTTTGGAAATCTTTGACCTTGGTGTCTTTTCCTTATTGAGGTGTTCTTGTAGCTAAGGGTAGAGATTTTAGTGGAGATTCATCATCCTTGGGATCGTGTGCTTACAGCTTGCAACCCTTGGTGTGATCTTCTTTTAGGCGGATTATATAACTCTTAACCTTCTCTATAAATGCACTTTTTCTACATGCATGCTACTATTTTCTACATCTAAGATGTTTCCTTAACATGCTAGTAGATGATGATAGATCTAGAAGTTGGTTGGTGTGAGATCATGCTTGGTTTGGTTGGAATCTGATTGGTTGCAATGTTGTTTTTCCCCTATCTCTTGATCTTGTTTTTGGTTGCATGCCTGATGATTGAGTGTTTTGGAGTTCTATGAATATTTGGTTCTATTGTGGTGTGGTTTAACTAGGTTATCTCTCTTGTTTGAGATTCCTTTTCATGGTGGTTTCTTGATGCAAGTGTTAGTGTTTTAATGATTGATTTTGGGAGACATTTTTACTTCTTGAGGATGGTGGTGTTCCATGTTGTTATCTTATATTTTAATCATACTTTAGCTCTGTTGTGATCTTGGTTATGCTTGGTTTGATGATGTTCCTTTATCTTGGTAGTAGCTTGACCATTGGTGGTCGTTACACCTAGATATTTTTATGGTATTGGTCGAGATGATGGTTTGTCATTTGGTCGAGATACCTTCCTAGAATTAGTTAGGACCTTGATTTTGTTTTGGAAGAGTTATAAGATCTTATGATCTTAGTGACCCTTACCCATTTCATGGTCACGATTTTCACCTATATTTTGTTTGGTCACGACCCACTATGTGGTTTGAAGTTGAGGCATGCCCTCCCTACTGTGTCACGGTCACGACATCATGGTGTTGGTCACGGTCGAGACACCACACATGGTTGATAGTCACAACCCATGTTTGTGGGTGGTCGTGACACGTGGTTGGTGGATGGTTGAGACACATGCTTCAATACTCAAGCAATCACCAGTATAGAAATGGGTTATAACGTCACTACCTGTAGGGTCAGTTTTTTCAAATAACCGACCTTATATGTCTAAAAAAATGCGGGCACCACTTAAGACCTCTTGGGTCGGTTTTCTTGAAAAAACCGACTTTGTAGTGTAACTCTATAGGGTCGGTTTTCCAAATAACCGACCTTATATGTCTATAAAAAATACGGGCACCACTTAAGACCTCTTGGTCGCTTTTCTTAAAATAACTGACCTTGTAGTATATCTCTATAGGGTCGGTTTTCCAAATAACCGACCTTATTTGTCTATAAAAAATGAAGGCACCACTTAAGACCTCTTGGGTCACGTTTCTTAAAATAACCGACCTTGTAGTGCATCTCTATAGGGTCGGTTTTCATAAAATAAGCGACCTTATAGACAATTGGATTAGAAAGTCAATTACAGTTTCCCGCGGCAAAAATTTGCTTGATTTTGGCTTCGCGCCTCAATCTATAGGGTCGGTTTTTCCAAATAACCGACCTTATATGTCTACAAAAAATGTGGGAATTAGACATCTTGAATCCAGTTTGCCTTCACACACGTATAAGCACCTCTAGGGTCGGTTTTTCCCTTATAACCGACCCTAAAGGGCTCCTCGGTCGACAAATTCATCGACTGAATAAGAGCCAGATTTCACGTGTATAAGCACATCTAGGGTCGGTTTTTCCCTTATAACCGACCCTAAAGGCTCCTCGGTCGACAAATTCGTCGACCGAATAAGAGACAGATTTCACGTGTATAAGCACCTCTAGGGTCGGTTTTTTCTTTATAACCGACCCTAGAGCTCTTCTCGGTCGACGAATTTGTCGACCGATAACCTCTCAGTCGAAAAATTCGTCGACCGAGAAGGAGCCATATTTCACGTGTATAAGCACCTCTAGGGTCGGTTTTTTCCTTATAACCGACCCTAAAGGGCATGTCGGTCGACAATATTGTCGACCGACATGAATTTTGGTTCCAGTTTAGTTCACACATGTATAAGCACCTCTAGCGTCGGTTTTGTACTTTTAACCGACCCTAGAGCTCTTCTTGGTTGACACATTTGTCGACCGATAACCTCTCTGTCGACAAATTCGTCGACCGAGAAGGAGCCAGATTTCACGTGTATGAGCACCTCTAGGGTCGGTTTTTCCTTATAACCGACCCTAAAGGGCTCCTCGGTCGACAATATTGTCGACCGACATGAATTTTGGATCGAGTTTAATACTTTTCAAAATGTTATAAACATTGGGATCTCAATCCCTTGTCTCATTGTTGGGAATTCACATCCCTCAATACCACCATCATCACATTTGCTAGATCTGGGTATTCAAACCCTTAGTTCATCACTAAACATGGTTATCACTTATCAGGTAACTATTACCTTTAGGTCATCTGACCAAGGTATTCAGGATAATTGTTACACAAGCATCTCAGTTTCATATCAACCATATCAATTTCATACCAACATCGTGCAATACAAAAATAACATCACTATTCCCTCATTAGGGTTAGAGTTTCCCATCTTTATCAATTAGGGTTTCATAAATTATAACATCATCTCATATTGAGGTTTCACATAACATTATCCCATATTAGGGTTTTACACAACATCACCCTATATTAGGGTTTCACATAACATCATCCCATATTAGGGTTTCACATAACATTATCCCATATTAGGGTTTCACACGACATCACCATATATTAGGGTTTCACATAACATCATTATTACGTTGTGTAAGCACCTTAGAGCTCACTCGGACGACAAATTCGTCGACCGAGAAGGAGCCAGATTTCACGTGTATAAGCACCTCTAGGGTCGGTTTTTTCTTTATAACCGACCCTAAAGTGCTCCTCGGTCGACAATATTGTCGACTGACAAGAATTTTGGATCTAGTTTAGTTCACGCATCCTCGGTCGACGAATTTGTCGACCGATAACCTTTCGGTCGACAAATTTGTCGACCGAGAAGGAGCCAGATTTCACCTCTGGCTCCTTCTCGGTCGACGATTTTATCGATCGAGGGTTATCGGTCGACAAATTTGTCGACCGAAAGGAGCCATATTTCCTTCGTATAAGCACCTCTAGGGTCGGTTTTTTCCTTATAACCGACCCTATAGTCCTCCTCGGTCGACAATATTGTCGATCGAGATAAACTTAGGATCCAGTTTAGTTTTTCACACATGTATAAGCACCTCTAGGGTCAGTTATAAGAAAAAACGGACCCTAGAGGTGCTTATACGAAGGAAATCTAGCTCCTTCTCAGTCGACAAATTTGTCGACCGAGAGGGAGCCAGATTTTCTTCGTATAAACACCTGTAGCATCGGATATACCTTAAAACCGACCCTAGAGGGCTCTTCGGTCGACAATATTGTCGACTGATAACCATTCAGTCGAAAAATTCATCGACCGAGAATGAGTTTGAGTGTTTTTAAATTTCCCGACACGGGCACCGCTTATCTTTAGCATCGGTTTTGTTTGTGTTAACCGACACTACATGTCTTTCTCTTCGTGAAAAAGCTGAAACCTAGTCTTTCTTCCTCCCACGAAAACCTTTTCGGTTCTATTTTTCTCTCCCGCGGTGCCACGAAGCCCTTGCTTTCTTGTGTCATTCCGTCGCGAAGCCCTTGCCTCCTCTCCGTGAAGCCGTTACCGTGAAGCTGTGCCACCTCTCCGCGCCACCAAGAGGATCGTGGTGTCCATACGTGAAGCTGTCGCCACCTCTCCGCGCCGCCAAAGCTTTGCCTCCTATCTGTGAAAAGAGCTCGTCATCGCCGCCTCTCCACTCTTCCATGAAGTTCACCGCCTATCCGTGAAGGTCGTCTCATCCTCCACGAAGGTCGCCGCCATTTCCAAGTAAGTTCGCCTCTTCCTTCGTTCCTTCCTTCCCGCCTTCCTTCATTCCCGCCTGCCGCCATTGCAGCGTCTAGGTCCACTCTCGGTCGATAATTAGTCGACCGAGAGCCCACCTGCGCGCAGCGTCCAGGTCCACTCTCGGTCGACGAATTCGTCAACCGAGAGTGGACCTGGACGCTGCGCGCAAGTGGGCTCTCGGTTGACTAATTGTCGACCGAGAGTGGACCTGCTCCTTATTTATGTGGGAGCTATAAATATTTTAATCATATTTGTTGTAATGTTCACAAATAGTTCTGAATATTATAATGATTTCAATCTTTGGACTGTTGGAAACGGCCTTACTTTGCTAATTTGTACAAGTTATTTCTATTTTATATGATTTGATAACCCAATAATAAAAACATGTCTTTTTTCATATGTAATCATTATATAAATTCTAGAAATTAATACTAGATTAGACATGTGTACTCCTAGATTGACACTTTAGGGTTGGTGCATGATGTTTAACTTAATATATAAATATGAAAATAATGCATTTATATATTAACTTAGAAACCCGTTCAAAATTTACTCATTAGGAGTAAACTTTGGATAGTCCTCAGTTTGGAACTGTTTTTGGATATTTAATCTCACTTAGGATGTACCTGTATAATGTATGTTTAGTTTTGTAGAAAATTTCAGTAGGATTTCTTCATTTGTTCTCTGGGTACATATGTGAGTGGTTATTTGCCATTTACATCGGTGTACTTGGAGAACTTAGGGGAAATGCTGCTGAAATTTTCTTCAAAACTAAACATACATTATACAGTTACTAGTGAGATTAAATATTCAAAAATGGGATAGGTGGTACACTTTAGTATATAAGTAATTAACTTCCTATCAATAAAAACTTACAGATTATTATAGTATCAATATTAAACGGTTAGTTTTATAATTAATTTTAATGTGATATAGAAAATGGATCGAAGTTGGATGTCTATCAAGAACCGTTGCAGTCCAGAGTTTGCCAAAGGTCTTGATGAATTTATCAGATTTGCTGAGGAACATAGGAAACTACTTATAGATAGGCTATATTGTCCATGTAGAAATTGTTGTAACAATTTGAAAGTTGATACTGGTGAGGAAATTAAGAATCATGTCATATGCAATGGGATCATACAAGGTTATAATGAATGTTATTGGCATGGAGAGAAATTTAATTATGGATCAGAAAATGTCAATACTAATAGTTTTGGCATAGAAGATATAGATAATGATGATAATGTTAATGATGAACCGATTCAAGATGACCAGATTCAGGATGATATGGTTGATTAGATGCTACATAGTTGTCGGGATAATGTCATTGATCCACCTTCTTTATTTGCAAACATTTTCCATGATGCTGAAAAACCATTATATAAGGGTTGTACTAAGTTCACGAGGTTGAGTGTTGTGATGCGATTATATACTCTTAAAGCTCAAAACTGGTGGAGCGATAAGAGTTTCACTTCACTGTTGTCTTTGTTAAAGGAAATTCTTCCTGAAGGCAACGAGCTTCCAATTTCAACATATCAAGCAAAGAAAATAATGTGCCCAATGGGAATGGAGGCTAAGAAGATTCATGCATGTCCAAATGATTGTGTGTTATTTCATAAGGACTATAGTAATTTGATAAATTGTCCAAAATGTGGTGCGTCAAGGTATAAGACTACAAATTCAGCTAAGGCTAAAAATGGCTCTCCTGCCAAGGTGATTTGGTATCTACCAATAATACCACGATTTCAACGCTTATTTGCTAATACAGAAGATGCGCAAAATTTGTCTTGGCATGGGGAGTTAAAGGACAATGATGATGGCGTCCTACGACATGCATCTGATACACCACAATGGAAGAAAATTGATTTATTATACCCTCAATTTGGTAAAGAACCAAGAAACTTAAGACTTGGACTCTGTACAGATGGAATGAATCCCTATGGTACATTAAGCAGCCAACATAGCACGTGGCCTGTTATGATTGTTATATACAATCTTCCTCCTTGGTTGTGTATGAAAAATAAGTATGTGATGTTGTCAATATTGATATCAAGGCCCAAGCAACCTGGAAATGATATTGATGTTTACCTTCAACCTCTAATTGATGACCTAATGAAACTATGGGAATAAGGTATTATGACATATGATGCTTCATGTAAAGAGATCTTCAGTTTGCGTGCTTTGTTATTTTGCACGATTAATGACTTTCCAACTTATGGAAATTTGTCTGGATATAGCATAAAAGGATACAAAGCATGACCTGTTTGTGAGGAAAATATTGATTCAATCAGACTGAAACATGGTGGTAAAATCACATATCTTGGTCATCGAAGATTTCTCCCACCAGTGCATCCTTATCGAAGGCAACGCAAAACCTTTAATGGTTCAACTAAGGAATGAAGTGATCCTAAACCTATACCAGGACATGTTGTATATGATAGGGTGAAACATATTGTTAATGAATTTGGAAAGAGTTCAAGTACTCGTCCACTCGCATGTGACAAATCTCTATACAAGAAGAGGTCAATATTCTGGGATCTTCCTTATTGGAGATCTTTGACAATTAGACATTGCATTGACGTCATGATTGTTGAAAAAAATATTTGTGATAGCATCATTGGTACGCTATTGAATGTACCAGGAAAGACTAAAGATGGCATCAAATCTAGACAAGATTTAGAATTAATGGGTATAAGAAAAGAATTATCAGTGGAGATCAGGGGTCGCCGCGCATATTTACCACCAGCTTGTTACACTTTGTCAAAGAAGGAGAAAAAGACTTTTTGTGAGTGCTTGTATAATATTAAGGTTCCACAAAGATACTCTTCTAATCTTCATAAAGTGGTATCAATGAAGGATCTGAAGTTTAGGTCTCGAATCTCACGATTGTCACACCTTAATGCAACAAATTTTACCTGTGGCTATTCGATCTATATTGCCGAAGCATGTAAGGTTTGCAATCACAAGACTCTGTTTCTTCTTCAATGAAATATGCAACAAAGTGATACATCCTGATACTCTCGATAAATTATAGAAAGATGTAATTGTTACCATGTGTCAGCTTGAAATGTACTTTCCTCCTTCATTTTTTGATATCATGGTTCATCTTGTAGTACATATTACAAGGGAGGTGAAGATGTTGGGTCCAATTTTCTTACATTGGATGTATCCATTTGAACGCTACATGAGTGTTTTTAGAGGTGATGTTCGGAATCGTTATTGTCCTGAAGGGAGTATTGTTGAGGGTTACGTGGCTAGGGAGGTGATGGACTTTTGTAATGATTTTTTGAATTGCAATAGCGATCTAAAAAATTCCCATCACATTGGATCTTATTGTGGCAAAGGAACTCTGGGAGGACGAGTGAAAGGAATCTATCGTGAGTTGTGGGAACAAGCGCATTTGTATATTTTGCACAACATCGATGAAGTTAGTAGCTACATCAAAGAACACAATGATCTTATCAAGAGAAATCATCCGCGATCCAGTTCAGTGTGGCTTGCAAGAGAGCATAATCGAACATTTATTAGGTGGTTTGAAGAGAAAGTATTTAATCAACTATCTGAATTACCGAATAATGTTGTTGAGAACATAAAATGGCTCGCCTTTAAGCCAAAAATGGATGTCATGTCATATGAAGGTTATGACATAAATGGATTTTCATACTACACAAAGCGTCAAGACGAAAGTAGTGTGGTCCAAAATAGTGGGCTTACTATTCAAGCTTGTTCGTTGTATTTTTCTAGTGCCAAAGATAAAAGACCACATGAAGATGAGATGTCATATTATGGCATCATTGAGGACATATGGGAATTGGACTATACAAATTTCAGAGTTCCTATATTTAGGTTTAATTGGGTTGACAACAACAAAGGAGTTTTAGTGGATGAGTTGGGTTTCAAATTGGTGAATTTTGAAAAAATTGGTGAGAAAGATGAGCCATTCATCATGGAAGACCAAGCAAAACAAGTATTCTATATTGTTGACCCTGCAAATAAAAATTGGTCTGTCGTTCTTCATGGAAAAAGACAGTTTACTGTAGATCCTATAAATGAAGAAGAATACTACGAAAAGTATGATGATTACAGTCCATTCTCAGTTGGTTTGCCAAGTGTAAATGTTGAAGATAACAACGATGAATATTATAAATGTCATGACCACACTGAAGGAATTTTACTTGACTAACAACTCAACCAATACTAAAGGCATGTATTCTTTGAATTATTTATTTTATTATCATTCAAGCAAATAATCTTTTTAATATACATTATATATCATGTACACCTTATCACTTGTGCTTTTATTATCACTTATTGTTTTTATCATGTATACTTGCAGGTTCTAAAATGGCGAGTGAAGATGAACATTCTGAGCATGAGCATGAGCACCATGAGGATGGTAGTGGTGATGCTAAGAAAAGTAGAGGTCCCACACTGATGCGTAGGCTGTAGGAGCTCAGGGCTAAAGGGGACAAATTGCCAATCCAATTTGATATCATAGGAGCACCTGTTGGGGAACATGCTAGTGCTTTCAAGCATTACGTAGGGGCGACTGCACGTAGTAAGGTGCCAATAGATATAGAAAATTGGCATGATGTTCCTAATGCCAAAAAAGACCTCATATGGAAAGATATATCTGTGAGTGGAAGTGATATTATTTTAATATGTTTTTTATCTATTGATTCTAATTTAATTTGCTTGGAATTAAATTCCTTTTCAAAACAACATTATTAATTGCTTCTTTTGTATGTATAGGGTGTTTTTCATCTAAATGAAAAAGATCACAAGAAAAGAGTGCTACAACGTTGTGGTGTAAGATGGAGGGGTTTTAACACATATCTTGCAAGGGAATTTATAGATAATCCTAAACAAAAGAAGAAAGCAACAGATGTATATATTTTTATAGATCCTGAGGAGTGGGAAAGATTTGTTGCAGCTAGAAGATCGGAAGAGTTTCAGATAATAAAGATTGTGATGTATTGTATGAATCTTTAATTTTATACAATTAAGGAGGTGAATCTTTTTATACATGTTTGCCAAGTCTAAACTGCAATACCTCGTTTTAAATGATCAGGCTATCCACCAGGCTCAAAAGGAAAGACGGGCCAAAAATGTGCATGACCATCGCTTGGGGCCCGGTGGTTATGCCTTCCGCCGCCAACTACAAGAGAAGCAATCCTCTTCTGGAGAAGAATCTAGTACAACTCAAGTTGAGCATCCACCCTGACACTTGACATGGATTGATGCTAGAAATAATCGAGCAGGTGAAATTGTCAACCCTGCAACTAAGGAGGTGGCACAAAAGATGGTAGGTTTATCCCAACTAAGTAAAGAGTAACTCCCACAAACTTAGATTTATTTATATCTAATTGATATTGTGATTTAATATTTTTATTAACTATGAATAGATTGATCTCCATGAGCAAAGGAAGGAAGGGAACCTCATCCCAACTGGCCACATGGATGAACTATCAGTTGCTCTTGGTACGAAGGAGAATCCTGGCCGTGTTAGGGGATTAGGAGCTGGCATAGGGTTCAAGTCTTATTTTGGCCCTTCGCAATCTAAAAGAGATTGTGCAGGAGGTCTTACACAAGAGGAGGTTGAAGCATTAGTAGCGCAGAAAGTAAAAGAAATAATGTTTTCATTTCAGCCTACTCAACCTTCTCAACCTATTCATATTGTGCATCTCTCAAGTGATGAGGTACAAGCCCATGCTCCAGTTGTAGAAGGTCATGGGAGCACTCCCAATGACCCACCACAACAATCTGTAGTATGTTTTTGTTCTATATGTTGTGTTATTAGTATGATATATATGATAATATATATAGTTGTAATAGGTATCTGTTCTACTATTTCTTATATAACATATATTATTTCAATCTAGGTTGGTATGAACTGTAAACTTGCAGCGGAGGTTCCAGAATATAATATTGTGGCAGCGGGCAAGGTGTACAACCTTGGTGGTACATTGCATTGCCAACAAATTACTGATGGCATTTGTCGTGTGTCCATCCATCTTGTGTATGACGGAATGGGGGACAAACCCCTACCCATACCTAATCCTGAATATAGTACAGTTGAAGAAGCTGAGGGTGCTATGGTGGGTTGGCCTAGACACTTGGTTATCAATGACAATGTATACCTTATTTCTACCATATTTTTCATATTTGACTGCATATATGAACTCGTGTAATATAAGTATGTAATTTAATTAATAGGTTTGTAAACTAAAAAGTAAAAATTCTACTAGTCGTCCTCCTATGCCCAAGCCATCTTTCATTCTTGAAGCTACATTCGACGAATTGGGAAGCAAATGTAAATGTTTGTGTCGATACTTAGCCAATCAAAGCTCAAGATCACATATGTTGGTCAATTTAACAGAAGATGCAGCTGGGACGGACTTTGAGAATTTTATTTTTCTTGATGATATTATAGAGTTGTTCCGGTATGATTGGCTAAATACTTCGATAATAGAAGTATGGATAAGGTAAGGATATTTCAATATATATATATCAAATTCCAATACACATTTTTAGCTTAGTTCTATATATGGAAATAATTACAAATGTTTTACAGCCATTTATATACTGAGATCACAAACCTTGATATAAGGAATGTTGGATTCTTAGTTCCTTCAATCACTAGTCAAGTGGAGACAAATTTTGAGGATGTGAATGAGTACTTCTCTACTGCATTCAAATATTTTGCTAGTGAAGGGAAGGAAATTATCCTAATTCCTTTTAACGTGCAGTAAGTATTATTATTCAATATAATTTTAATAATGAATAAAATTATTTATTTTAATGTTTGTTTTATTCTTACTCAGAGCTAGACATTGGGAATTAGTGGTGATTGCCCCTAAATTGATGACTCTATATTATCTTGACCCAATGGGTAAAACAACAAGGAGTCACAAACTGAAATTGCCAGCTATGGAGTAAGTATAAATTTAGTCAATGCTTCAACATGATATTTCTATTTAGAATTTCTATTTTACCAACTATTATTTAATTGATAGGGGTATAAAGGCTTTTCGTGATGCTGGAGGACAAATACCCACAAAATTAAAGACATTGACTTTGAAAAATGTCAAGGTAGCTACTTTGACAACTGCTTAGTCTTATATGTATTAATTTTTCAATTCTAATATGTCAACTCTTATAGTCTTATCTCAACTGTTGTTTATAGTAGTTTACTAACATTAAGTATAATTCGTTATTTGTAGTGTCCTATGTAAAATAATGACTGGGCTTGTGGCTACTATGTAATGAAATATATGCAAGCTATTTTCAAACAAGCATCACATGACATTCAGACTATAAGTCAGGTAATAAAGAATAACATCATAAATTTATAAGTGATTGTAGTCATTTTATAAAATATTAGCATGTGCATTTTCTGTTACAGATCTTTACAACTCAGCCTTACACACTTGTGGACTTGAATGAATTCCGAGAAGAGTGGTCAGATTCTTTTCTAAATGAAGTCAATATAGCATTGGATTAAATATGTCAGTTTCATTTATGTATGTGGTTTGAGTACTCTTGCATATTTACTTTTGTATCTGATTAATATCATCTCAGACTTGCAATCTATCATTTTGTAAATTTTTATGTCATTATGAATCATTTTTGTCATGAAAGTGTGGTTTTGAATGGTGACGGTTGAGCATCAATGCTCCCCTCTCCCAGAATATATGAATCTTCTTGTTCTTCTGTTCTATTTCATTTTCTATAGAAATTAAAAAAATCGTAACTTTTAGCGTCAGTTTTTTAAATAACCGACCCTAAAGATTTAATAACCACTTCAGTGTGATCCTCGATTGAGAAAATTTTTGATCGAAATATTTTTGGTCGACAATTTTCTCGACCGAGAGAGTTTTACAGGGTCGGTTTTTTTTTGGAATAACCGGCCCTAAAGATTGAATAAACACTTCAGTGTAATCCTCAGTCGAGAAAATTGTCAACCGAAATATTTTCGGTCGACAATTTTCTCGACCGAGGATTACACTGAAGTGTTTATCAATCTTTAGGGTCGGTTATTCCAAAAAAAATTGACCATGTAAAACTCTCTCGGTCGAGAAAATTGTCGACCGACAATATTTCGGTCGAAAATTTTCTCGACCGAGGATCACACTGAACTGGTTATTCAATCTTTAGGGTCGGTTATTCCAAAAAAAACCAACCCTGTAAAACTCCCTCGGTCGAGAAAATTGTCGATCGAAAATATTTCGGTCGAAAATTTTCTCGACCGAGGATCACACTGAAGTGTTTATTCAATATTTAGGGTCAGTTATTCCAAAAATACCGACCCTGTAAAACTCCCTCGGTCGAGAAAATTGTTGACCAAAAATATTTCGATCAAAAATTTTCTCGACCGAGATCGTTTACAAGGTCGGTTTTTTTGAAATAATCGACCTTACAGGATCCTTTTTTCTCGCCTGGGTCGGATTTTTTACAACCTTTTGCGTCGGTGTTTACTCTATAAGGTTGGTTTTATTTGGTCAAATAAACCGACGCTATAGAGAAAATTCTATAGCGACAGCCACTTAGGCGTCGGTTATAAAGTGACACTGCAGGCTTAGAAAAACCAACGCTACAGACCATTCTTGTAGTAATGAATACACATCTATGATTAATGTATAAGACACAAGTAGAATTGTGTGGATAGTTGTTTTCTTAACCCTAAAATGTTCCAATAATATGGGAGATGCCATATCTAGGGTTTAGTGATTTGATGCATCTATAAAACCCCAATCGACTGAACATGGAGCCCTAACCCTAAAAATGAGCTAGTTGCTGAGTTGCTTTACCTCCCTTGAGATAATTTTCTTGCTATAATACTTTATCTCTCTCTTGTTTATAAGTCCCTAATCTTTCCAGTGATATGCTTTCCATGGTTTATGTATGCCATGGTGGTGATTATATGATACTGTGTGGTTCTTATGCACACTGATGAGGCATCATGTGATGAAGCAATGTAGGTTTAATGTGATAGGTCATATGACTTGGTAATGGTTTGATGCCTGGATAGGTGATATCCTCAAGTGATGTGATCGATTAAGGGATTGATGTCCCATTGTGATGTGTAATATTGATGTTGTCCCTGTAAAGGGAAGAGGTTTGAGTACCATGTAGTGATTTAAATTCACACCTTGTGCGTTTTATATCTTCTACAGTTGCAATGTACCCTTATTTCTTGTAGAGTCTGCTATGGTTGTATACGTTGTAACTTGATTGATGCTAAAAGTCACCCAATTGGCTAACTAATAAAGTGGAACCTTAATCATGTTGGTGCCTTGTGCCATAGATCCTTTCCAGTTTCATCTCTAATTGTAGATTGGTGAAATGAGTAATAACGCGGAGCACATATTTTTTAATATGTGGGGTTGAAAGTTGAAGTATCTCCTTGTGTCAATAATTATAGGTTGTATGAAATGGCTATGCGTGAGATGATCTCCTTGTGATATGGTGATATGGATTTACATGCGTGAGACGATCCTTCTATTGACTATATGTAACTCTTTGTAGTTGACTGATATGTCTCTCTGGTGTTTTCTCTTGTGTTGACCAAGTAGTAGGGAGAGGTCGTGGATTCTGTATCTTACATTTGACCTTGTATGGCGCCGATTCTGACTTAGAATTAGTCGGTTCGATTTGGGTAGTATGACTCAAATCCTTGGGGCAACAATAAAAGACATGACACAACCATGTAGTATATGTGCTTAGGGTGACATACATCTCACATTGGTTGAACCTTTGCCTTATCTTTTTACTAATTTCTTGAATTATACAATGGTAAGAGAAGTCAATTGTTATACATGTTCTTCATATTCCTTTTTAGAATATAACTTGACCTATTGCTCAGTGACAATTACATAGTCTTGAATAATCTGTTTTATCTTTTGATTATATATTGTTTAGTTGAATCTTCTTAAGTATGTTGTTTTTACCTACTTAGTTTATCTGTATTTTTAATAGACATTGGCGGAGAGTTATATCTCTCATTGGGACGTTTGGTCTCACCCCGTGGATTTCCACATCTTTTAGGTGAGCACAAGAATGTAGAGATCATGTTGTTGGTGTTGAACAACAAGAGAACCAGTAGTTATTGCAAGGTTGGATATGTTGCTTGTGTGTAGAAGTAGAGTCCTATGTGTCGTACCTATATACTAAGGTCCTTGGGGAGGTTTTTGTTGTATGTACCAGGATAAGGTTTTAACTTTATGCCCATTTTTGTATAGAGATGAAATATATGTATATGAACATATTACTTTATGTGACAGGATGTGTCTAGAGAGCTAGTGAGTAGTGTCTTGTATAATGTTTTGGGTAGGTGATATATATATATATATATGTATGAATATATATATGTATATATATGTATATATATGCATATATATGTATATATATGTATATATACATATCTATACATATATATATGTATATATATGTGGCTTTTGTGGACTCATGTGCAATATGTGGCAGCTTATATGGTTATATTTAATCAATTTTAATTTCCTGTGTTTTATGTAACATGGATGTTTAATTTTATTCCATAGTTTGGTTTGAGAAATATCACTTTTTGTGGAGTGGAGTGTCACAGTTAAGGTAGGTATTAGAGCTTTAGGTTTGTTGAGTCTACAGGGACATAGGACCAAGGTTGTGTCTATTCTAGTATCCTCTAGTTTATATTATAGTCACTTCTACTTATGCAGAAGAAGAAGAAGAAGAAGACTTGAAAAGATGGTTGGGGAACACAAAGAACACGTTGTTGAGAGTGGTGTTGTGGTACCAGGTGGAGGTACACTAAGGTAGGTTGTTGATGGGAGGATGCCTGAAGTACCCCAGTTTGACCCAGTCATACTAGAAAACGTTGCCTATATGTCTATGTTTGGGTAGTTTATGGCCACAATTACACATATGGAAGACAGAATGCCCATTCCTCAAATGAGAGCGGCAGTACCCAATGTGGAATCCTCAAGCACTAGGAAGATCTTCGAGAGGTTGATGCATGTCAGAGCTGTGGAGTATGTTGGTATGGCGGATCCAACAAATGTGGATCTTTGGTTGACGAAGTTGGACAAGGCTTTCAAGATCCTTAACATCCCAGAGGCTGATAAGGTGAAGAATGTAGTGTACCTTCTAAAGGAAGTGCTGGCCATTGGGCAAGAGAAACGGCCATGTGTTGAGGTTAGTTGGGATAAGTTTAGGTAGGAGTTTGTTAGCAGGTACTTCCCACATACCTACCTTGATGAGAAGATCTCTCAGTTTGAGAAGATCAGGCAAGGACCGATGACGATCAATGAATATGAGGTGAGATTCATGGAGTTGTTGAGGTTCTACTCTCACATGGTGACGAAAAATGAGGAGAGGATCAGACATTTGGAGAAGGGTTTGAATGTTGAGTTGACGATAGCTGTTGTAGAGCTTGATAATCATGAATGTTTTTCAATGTTCTTGGAGTCTATTAGGAAGATTGAACGGTATGTGGTTGAGAAGTGGGAGAAGAGTGCCAAGAAGAGGCATGCATAGTACCAGGGACAGTCGTCAAGAGGATTTAAGAAGCCTAGGTTTTCTACACCGCCAGCTTAGTAGAAGTTTAGTGCACATACTCCGTGGTCACCCAATAAAGGTAGAGGTCATAGTTTTCCATCGGCAAGAGCCACCAATGCAGTGTCAGTATCAATGATAGGGCCATCAAGGCCATGGTATGAGAACTGAATGTCTTACAATTGTGGCCAGGTCAGGCATACCAAGCAATTTTGTTCCATGAAGGGTGATGAGGTGACCCAATAGCTGAGGTAGAGTCAGTAGGGCTCGCAGATAAAACAATTTAGTAGGGGAGGTAGATGAGGACGTAGACAGGCATCACAGACTAGTTCTTCTAGATATGCTAGTAGGGGACAAGGACATCAATATGCGACAACTAGATTTTATGCCATGAGTCAGCCAGAAGGAGTTTTCAACCCATGTGTAGTGACAGGTCAGACAGAGTTATTTCATTCTGATTTGTCTTTCTCTTGCTTTATGTCTATGGTTGATCTGGGTGTGACCCACTCTTTTATCATTCATGAAGTGATTGCTAGTAGCTCTTTTCTAATTAGATGTAGACATGATAGCCTTTGTTTAGAAACCCCTTTCGTTGGTTCCATAGATTTTCCGGTGGTGTGTCCTTCTTGTATCCTTCCGTTTTATAGACATATCGTTCAAGTGGATCTGATATCGCTTGACATGCATGGATTTGATGTGGTCCTTTGAATGGATACCCTAGAGAAGTATCGTGTGGTCTTAGACTATGGTGCCATGGTGGCTACGTTTTGGGATGGCAATGAGACGTGGATCTTCCAAGGAAATAGGAAGATTCTTCTGACATGTATATTGTTAGTGATGGTGGCAGAGAGGCTGATGACACAAGGTTGTGAGGAGTTTTTGGCACATGTGAGGGATACTAAGGTGAGGTTTCCTAGTATCCAAAAGGTACCAGTTGTCTATGAGTTTGAGGATGTGTTTCCAGAGGAGTTTCCAAGTATTCCTCCACCTCGAGGGATGAATTTTGAAATCAATCTAGTCTCAGGTACACAACCAATAGCTCATACACCGTACAGGATGGTGCTAGCTGAGATGGAAGAGTTGAAGAAATAGTTGCAAGATCTTCTTGAGAAGGATTTCTTCAGACCAAGCATGCCACCATGGGGTGCTACGGTGTTGTTTGTGAAGAAGAAAGATGGATCTATGAGGTTGTGCATAGACTATAGGCAGTTGAACAAGGTGAAGATAAAGAACAACTATCCTTTCCACAGATTGATGACTTGTTTGACCAATTGTGAGGAGACACAGTGTTCTCCAAGATAGATCTGAGATAGGGATATCACCAATTGTGGATCAGGGTGGATACATACCTAAGTCAGCATTTAGGACTCAATATTGTTTTAGTGTTTATGCCATTTGAGCTAACCAATGCACTAGCAACATTTATGGATCTAATGAATAGGGTGTTCAGACCTTATCAGGACCAGTTTGTGGTAGCGTTTATAGATGATATATTGATCTACTCCAGGGACAACCAGCAACATGAGAAGCATTTACGTCAGGCATTGGCCACATTGAGGCAGCATCAGTCGCCAAGTTTAGCAAGTGTAAGTTTTGGCTGAAAGAGGTGTCCTTCCTATGACATGTGATATCTGTTGTGGGAGTTGGTGTGGACCCCAAGAAATTGGAATCTTTGATAGAGTGGGAGCAGCCAAAGACGCTGACAAAAGTTCTAGTTTTCTAGGCTTGGTAGGATACTACTGGAGGTTCATCAAGAACATCAATTTAGTGGTGTTAACCCTAACAAAGCTAACAAGGAAAGACATGCCTTTCATCTGGGATGATGAGTGTCAATGTGCCTTCCAATTGTTAAAAGTGAAACTGACTAGTGCTCCAGTGTTAGTTCTACCTGAGAAAGGGAAAGTATACATAGTCTTATGTGATGCATCAAGGAATGGTTTGGGTTGCGTGTTGATGTAGGACACGAACATGATTTCTTTTGCTTTACAACAACCTAAGAAAAACGAGGAGAACTACCCAACCCATGATCTGGAGCTAGATACACTGGTTCATGCTTTGAAGATCTAGAGGCACTACCTTTACGGTGAGAAGTGTCAAATCTTCACATATCACAAGAACCTGAAGTACATCTTTTCACAATAGGAGATGAACATGCGGAAACAAGGCTGGATGGAACTAATCAAATATTATGATTGAACGATTGATTACCATCCCAGGAAAGCTAATTTCATGGAAGATGCTTTGAGTAGGAAATCTTCTTCATCATCGTGAATGGAGAAAGTATAGTTGTATTCCTTGGTGTGCCACAAGAGAGGCATGTTGGTATCCTTGCGTCAGATGAATGTGAAGGTAGAGGTTTCCTTTCTAGCTAGGTTGTTGGTACAGCTACAAGTGAAGCCCACGTTGAGGCAGCAGATTGGAGAGGCATAATAGGTTGATACTGTGATACATTAGATATGATCAGAGTTCAGCAGTGAGAATCATGATAGCTTCTACGAGGTAAATGACATGAACAATTTGTTACCATAGTCAGATTGTGGTTCTTGATGTTAACAACTTGAGGAAGATTGTTTTGGAGGAGGCTCACTCTTCAATGTATGTTATGCACCCAGGTAGCACTAAGATGTACCATAACCTCAAAGATCTATATTGGTGGCTTGGCTTGAAAGGTGATGTGGTTGAGTTTGTGGCCAAGTGTGTTGTGTGTCAGCAAGTAGGCGAAAAACCAAAGGCATGTAGGGACATTACAATTGTTGCCTATACCACAGTGGAAATGGGATCCTGTAACTATGGACTTTGTGGTTGGTCTTCCTAGGATAGTCAAAGGTCATGATTCCATTTGGGTGACTGTTGACAGATTGACCAAGTCAGCGCATTTCCTTCCTATGAAGACAACTTATGCAGCAGAGAAGCTCACTTAGATCTATGTGGATGAGATAGTGTGTTTGCATGGCGTTCCATCTACCACAGTGTTATATAGAGGTCCTTAGTTTATGAGCCACATTTGGGATCACTTTCATACAACCTTGGGTAAGAAGTTGAGGTTTTGCATTGCCTTTAACCCACATACAAATGGTCAGTCTGAGAGGACCGTATAGATGTTGGAGGATCTGTTGAGATCTTGTGTATTACAATTTTTGGGAAGTTGGGACATCCACCTCAGTCTGATAGAGTTTGCTTATAATAACATTTACCAGTGAAGCATCGATATGGAACCGCATGAACCGTTGTATGGAAGACTTTGCAAATCTCTGTTGTGTTGGTATGAAACCAATGAATACCAACTTCTTGGTCGTGAACTTGTGCAACAAATGATAGAGAAGATCAATGTGATTCAATAACAATTGAAGGAAGCACATGATAGATAGAAATCATATATAGAAAACCAACATAGACCATTGGAGTTCCAAGAGGATGACAAGGTGTATCTTAAAGTCTTTCCTTGGAAGGGTGTTTTGAGGCTTGGGAAGAAGGGTAAGTTGGCTCTCGGGTATATGGGACCTTACCCTATGGTGGCACGTGTTGGGAAGGTGGCTTATAAGTTGGAGCCACCACTAGAGTTGCACATGTTGCATCCAGTGTTCCATGTGTCCACATTGAGGAGGTGCCACCCTAGTATAGAGTTAGTCGTGCAACTAGTTGAAGTGGAGCTTGATGAGGATGTATCCTATGTTGAAGGACTTGTGTTGATCCTTGACAGAAGAGTGAAGAAGTTGAAGAAGAAGGACATCATGTTGTTGAAGGTTCTGTGGCATCATTGTGGCATTGAGGAAGCAATGTGGGAGCTTGAGGAGGAGATGTGGAAGAAGTACCCGACTCGTTTCACTTAATATTGGGGGGGGAACCGTTGTTAGGGGTTTATGGCTTGTAAGACCCCTGACATGTGTTTTGGGTTAACCCGATTTTCATTGGCTTGATGATGTGTTTAGAACCTTGCTCTAATCCTTTGTGATGACCTTGGAGCTTGTGGGGAGATTAAGTTTCTAGTTTGATCTTGTTTGGAGGATGCTAGTGCTTTGAGTGTTTGTTTTGGTACAAACTGTAGATTACCCAAGTTGAGGGCTTTCAATTTGTCACCTTTAGACTGTTCCTTCTCTCTCTTGGCTTCTTGAGAGAGGTTGTGGTTCTTTGGGGCACCTTGTTTGAGCTTTGGTTGAGTGGTGGAATCACCATGGGTGATTAGGGTTTTCTAGGGCTTGTGTCCCTTGTATGTTTCCGCGACCTAGGGCTTGTTGGGTTGGTGTTGCAGTCGAGATACCTCCCTTAGATGTGCTTGTTGTGACCGAGGTGGTATTGGTAGATTGTGGGTCAAGATAGTTTCCCTTGTATAGAGTTTCTCTACCTAGGAGGGGTTGGTGACCTTATGTCACGACCTTGTTGCGTTTGCTGGTGTTGTCGTGACCATGGATGGTGTTCCATGGTGGGTCGCGACCTTGACCATGTGGGTGACCCAAGTGGGTCGATATCCAACATAGAGTGTATCACCAACTCTTGCATGTGTGTTTTAAGTGGCTACATGTTAGTTTCTTGGGTGGACAAGTTTCCCTTTGGAGACCTATCTTGTTGATACCTCATCTCTTACCCTACCACTCTCCTCCTTTGCTATATAAACCCTCTCTCTCCATGCAAGTGACCTTTTTCAGCCATCTTCTTTATCCTTCCTTGGTTGGATGATCTTGGAGCTTGGTGGAGGAAGGAGGTGTTGTTCTTGGTTCCTTGAAGGAGGATCAACCTTGCATGTGGTGCTTGTGGTGACCTTTCATAATCTTCTACCTTGGTAAATGTTTCCCTTTACTTTATGGTGTTTTTCTTAGATCTTCTACCCCATCTTCTTCCCTTTTCTCGGCATTAGACCATGTTTTGACATGGTGGTCGTTCTTGAGAATAAACTCCTCCTTAGAAGGGGTCATAGTCCATGGTTTGATAAGGCAACACCCAAGTGAGAGGAAGTTTCTTCTCTCTTTTCCCCTTTCTTTCTTTTGGTTCAGCCTTGATATTCTTATTCTCTTTCCTTTGAAAATCTTTGAACTTGGTGTCTTTTCCTTCTTGAGGTGTTCTTTTAGATGAGAGTGGAGCTTTTGGTAGAGCTTCAACATCCTTGGTATCATGTGTTTGGAGCTTGCAACCCTTTGTGTGACCTTCTTTCAGGCGGGTTATATAACTCTTAACCTTCTCTATTAATGCACGTTTTCTACATGCATACTATTTTTTTCTACCCCTAAGATGTTTCTTTAATGTTCTAGTAGATGATGACAGACTCTAGAACTTGGTTGGTGTGAGATCATTCTTGGTTCAGATGGAATCTAAAACCCTTATTTTGTACCCGATTTTGGTGATTATGGTGCAATGATATTTTCCCCCATCTCTTGATCTTGGTTTTGGTTGCATGCACGGTGATCGACTATTTTGGCATTCTACAAAGATTTGGTTCCATATTGGTTTGGTTTAACTAGGTTCTCTCTCTTTTTTGAGATTCCTTTTCATGAATAGTTTCATGATGCAAGTGTTAGGGTTTTGATGATTGATTTTGGGAGATGTTTTTCCTTCTTGAGGATGGTGGTGTTCCCTATTGTTCTCTTCTGTTTTAGTTGTAGTTTACCTTTTTTGTGATTTTAGTTACCCTTGGTTTGATGATGGTCCTTTATCTTGGTAGTAGCTTGATCATTGGTGGTCGTTACATCTAGATCTTTTGTTTGTATCGGTCAAGATGATGGTTTGCCATTTGGTTGATATACCTACCCAAAATTAGTTTGGACCTTGCTTCTATTTTGACGGAGTTATAAGATCTTATGATGTTAGTGACCCTTACCCTTGTTGTGGTCATGATGTTTCACCTATATTTTGTTTGGTCGTGACCCACTGTGTGGTTTGAGGCTAAGATATTCCCACCCTGGTGTGTCGCGATCGTGACATCTTGGTGTTGGTCGTAGTTGAGACACCAAACATGGTTGATGGTCGTGAACCATGTTATTGGGTGGTCGCAACACATGGTTGATGGAAAGTTGAGATACATGCTTGAGTACTCAACCAATACACATCTATGAGTAATGTATAAGCCACATGTAGTAATATGTGGATAGTTGTTTTCTTAACCCTAAAGTGTTCCAAGAATATGGGAGATGCCATATCTAGGGTTTAGTGGTTTGATGCATCTATAAATCCCCAATCAGCTGAACATGGAGCCCTAACCCTAATGGTGAGCTAGGTGTTGAGTTGCTTTCTATCCCTAGAGATAATTGTCTTGATATAATATTTTTTCTCTCTTTTATTTATAAGACCCTAACCTTGCAGGTGACATGAATGCCATGGCTTATGTATTCTATGGTGGTGATTATATGATACTATGTTGTGCTTATGCACACTGATGAGGCATCATGTAATGAAGCAATGCATGTTTAATGTGATAGGTCCTATGACCTGGTGATGGTTTGATGCCTTGAGAGGTGATATCCTCAAGTGATGTGATTAAGGGATTGATGTCCCACAATGATGTGTAATATTGGTGTTGTCCTTGTGAATGGAAGAGGTTTGAGTACCATGTAATGATTGTGTGACAAATTCACACCCTATCCATTTTATATCTTCTGGAGTTGCAATGTACCCTTATTTCTTGTAGAGTTTGTTATGGTTGTATATGATGTAACTTGATTGATGTTAAAAGTTACCCAATTGGCTAACTAACAAGTGGAACCTTAAACATGTAGGAGCCATGTGTCATAGATCCTTTCCAGAACTACTCTAATTGTTGGATTGGTGAAATGAGTATAACTCAGAGCACATATTTTTGAATATGTGGGGGTGCAAGTCGAGGTATCTCCTTACATCAATAATTTAGGTTGTACGAGACACCCATGCGTAATCTGATCTTATTGTGATATGGACGACCATGTGTGAGCCACTCCTTCTTTTAAGAACAACCATGTGTGATCCTATTCTTCTAGCGTCGTTACCTATACCAAGGTGGGCTAGGTGTTTATATATGGATTGCCATGTGTGAGATGATCCTTCTAACCAAGAGTTGTGAAGAAGCCATGGATTTTAGCTCTTCCATTTGACCTTGTATGGCACTGATTTTGACTTAGAAGTGGTCGGTTAGATTTGGGTGGTAGGACTCAAATCCTTGGGGCAATAATAAGAGACGTAACATAGTCGTGTAGTATATGTTCTTAGGGTGAGATACATCTCATATTGGTTGAGCCTTTGCCTTATCTTTTTACAGTATTCTTGAATTATAAGATGGTAAGAGAAGTAAATTGTTATACATGTTCTTCCTATTCCTTTTTAGAATATAACTTGATCTACTGCTCAGTGGTAACTGTGTAGTATTGTATAATCTGTATTGTTTGTTGACTATATATCGTTCAGCTAAATTTTCTTAGAATGTTGTTTTTACATGCTTAGCTTATTAGTGTTTTTAATAGACATTGGCAGAGAGTTATATCTCTTATTGGGATGTTTGGTCTGACCTCTTGGGTTTCTACATCTTTTAGGTGACTGAACATGAGGAAGTAGAGATTGTGTTGTTGGTGTTGAGCAGCAAGAAAACCAATAGTTGTTTCAAGGTTGGATATGTTGGCTAAATTAGACATTAATATACCCTTTTTTATGATGAAAAACATTTCACACTTATGGATTTAACATGTTATTTGTGTATTTCAGGATTCAAAGGAATAAGAAAATTCTACTAAGCGGAAAGATGAAGATCAATGCAAATTTAAGATCAAATGTACTTAATTGTATATATGTTCATGATTGTACTCAAATGTAAACACTTATACAAGAATATAATTTACAAGTACTTAGACATCATGTAAATCAAGCGTTAGATATTCAATATCCACTTATAACCCTTAGATAGGTTTCCCCCAAAGTTAGAGTCACTATCACTCATTGAAATACACACTTAGTAGGTGATTCAAAAGTCTAAAATAGGTACTCCCTTGGTTGAAAAACTTGTCGACCGATACACACTCTATAAAAGTTTTTGTCAACTGAGAACCACCTCAATTGAAATTGTGAGCACTGTTCAATAACTTACACATTTGTGCTCTAAAATAGTCTTTAGTAGAAAATATTCTCGACTGAGCAAATTTCAGTCTAAAGCTTGCGGCCGTTAGACTAAGTGGCTGGTAGTTGGAAGTTGAAAATAGACGTTGCAACACTTTCACCTTAAACCCAGGCTCGATCAAGAAATTATCGACTGAGTCATAGTTTAGTCGACAAACTTGTCGACCGAGTAGGATTTTGGATTGTTCTTTTCAAGAACAAGCAAATTAGCCATTGCTAGCCAACTAAAGTACACCTAACGATTAGTTAAGAACTAAGAACACTCTAGAGACTCCCTATAACATCCCTAAGTACTTGCAAACCATTCCAATATATAGGAGAGGTCTTAGGATACCTAAAGCATTGAAGCTACACTTGCACATTCACTATTGAGAGCAACAAATCTAAGATTCATTTGATGCCTTCTTCCTTGTGCTCTAGAGTTGTCCTATAGCTAAAATCTACTAGCCACCACACATAGCCACGTTCAAATTAAGTACATAGGAGATCCAAATGCTTGATGTAGGATCAAAGCATTATACTCAATTGTTGTATTTCCTTCTTCCATTCCCCCTTCACAGGTACAAGCTACTTTTTCTCCTTGGTTACTCCAAGATCGTGGAGGCTGCATGAGGGAGCTTAGTTGAGGCTACTTCTAGGTGAAGTCTACTTCAAGGAAGGTGATTGTATTTTATTGTAACACCCTTTCAAGGTAATAAAATTAATCCCTTTCAAAATCCCAATTGTAGACAATATGCAATGAGCCTTGGTGAGTTTGCTAATAACAAGAGGAACACCAAGATACTTCTGCAATATAAAACCTTCATTAATGCCCAAGATAGCTCCCAAATGATCTCTACTAGCACCCGAACTATAAAAGGCCACACTTTTTTAGATTGACTTTCAGACCAGTTCCAACAAAGAGATAATCAAGGACTCTTTTAATGGCACAAGCACTTTGTTCATACGCTTTATAGAATACCATAAGAACATCGACAAAAATCAAGTGAGACACATCAAAATTGGAATAGGATTTTAAAGGTTTAAGCTTGCCCTCATTGACTTCCCTATCAAGAAGAAGAGTAACCACCTGCATTAGTAACAAAAAAATATAGGGATCCAGGGGGATCTCCCTACAAATCCCATTACTAGTCTTGAATGGTTCAGTAGCCTGACCATTGATGAGAATATCATAGAAAATAGTATTGAAAATCTCTTTCAACCAAATGATCCAATAGTGAGGGAAGTTCATGAGATGAAGGATATGAAAGATAGCCTCCCAAGACACTGACTCATAGTCTTTAGAAATATCAATTTTGACATAGAATTTAGGCTTCCCTCCTTTCTTATTGAAGACATGAATAAGATCATTGGATAGAAGAACATCATCTTTGATTGACCTATCCTTCACAAAGGCACATTGACAGCTGCTAATAACAGAAGGCAAGACATTTTGTAATCTATTAGTTAGAATCTTAGATATGACCTTATAGAAAACATTGCACCAGGAAATAGGCCTAAGGTTCTTGAGATAATTGGAATCCTTTACTTTAGGAATAAGGGTGATGAAAGCGATATTGGTTTCTCTTAGCATTCTTCTAGAGTTGAAGAAGCCATGAACAACTTTAACAATATCAGGGAAAATGATACTCCAACAAGTTTTCAAAAACTAGCCATTGAACCCATTGAGATAAGGACACTTCTAAGTGTTCAAATTCTTTATAACATCAATAATTTCCTTCACATAAAAACATCTATCAAGAGACATGTTGTGAATATCATCCAATCTAGGGAAAGAAAGTGAGTTCAAAATATTTAAGTAAGCTCCAGTGATAGTTATTGAAGATGCTAAAATAATAGTCCACAATATGCTGCCTAATGGAAATGCTATCCTTGAAAATAGGCCCATCAAGAGTGAGAGCCCAGATGTGGTTCATATTTCTTCTGACTTTGATCAAAGAAGAACTTTGAATTACAATCTCCTTCTCTAAGCCACTTTACTTTGGACTTCTATCTTAAAAGAGACTCTTCATACTTATTGGCCAAGAATGCCTCTTTGCTTTTAACACTAAATTCACTCTGCAACTCAGTATTAGAAGGATCACGGTCAAGCATAATTTGTGCTTCAATATCTAGGAACTCTTTCCTTTTAGCTTCATCAGTAATATTCCCCATTGAAGTCTTATTCCATTTCAATAACTTATACCTCAGTCTCTTGAACTTTTTTTTGTAGACTTTAAAGACGGGAAACCCAGAATCATCACAAGACCAACTCTTTCTAACAATGTATCTAAAACCATCTTTCTCTATCCAACCATTAATGAATTTAAAAGGAGAAATCACCTTACCCCTATCACCTATGTCAAGAGTTAAAATCTTTTGGACACTAATGATGTTAGAATCCAAAATGCCTCTGCAATCCGAAAAGTCAGTCATGAACATGGAATTATAGAGAATCCTATCAATGTAAGGTGTGAAAAAGTTATCCACACATTGATGGTTATCCCAAGAAAATAAAGGACCATTCAATTTAAGTTCAAAAAGCCCACAATTGAGCATGCAATTATTGAAATCTTCCATAGATTTGTTGGTGGTAGGGTCCCTTCCCATCTTTTCATCTTCCTTCCTTACTACATTGAAGTCACCAAGAATAACACAGGGAGAAGACATGCTAGAGTTAATAAGCTCGATATCATCCCACAATCGTTCTCTGTCACCATTAGAATTCGACCTAGTTAACCATAAGAAAGAAACTCCTATTGGCCCGAGTAATTTTAACATGAACAAACTAGTCAGATTCATGAATTTTCCTTATGTTACAATCATCTTCCTTCCAAAAAATAACCACTCTCCCGAGAACATGTGAGCAATGATTAGAAACCCAATTGCAATCGGGGAAATATCTACTGGCAAGCTTGATCATCTTCTTTTGTCTCACCTTTGTTTCATTTAGAAGAATGATATGGGGGTTAAACTCCCTTATTTTATCCCGTACTGCAGAGGCCTTAAGGTTAAGTCTTCTTACATTCTAGGACAAGATGTTAAGATTGAGGCTATCCATTGGAACCAATTGTGACTAGTACTTCACTGATTTGAAGTTCACCCCACCTATGTTTGTCATTCACAATCTTCAAGTTATCAAACTTATTAGACAAAGAGGTTTGAACAACATTGTCTGCTTCTTTTGGGTTCTTCCCGCCCTTTCCCTTAGGTTTCTTCCTTCTATTACATTTTTGAACTACTTCAAAGCCTTCGTCATCATCCCCTTGATTACCAATAGTAGGAGGAGTGGACAAATCCACAATGACTTCAGCCACTTCCTATGAACTAAATCCCTCTCCTTCAGAATTGGTTGGATGCAGCAACCACCTCATGTACAACAATAACCTTAGGTGCATTAGTCTTCTTGACCCATACCTTCTTCATGTGAGGAGGACCACTGAAGAACTCTCTGCAATCTGAGTGACCAAACAGATTACACACAGGGCAAGCTTTTGGCCTCCATTCATACTCAAACCTGACTATGTGAGAAACTCCTTTATCGCTAGATACCTCCAGTTCAGAAGGAAAGCCAGAAGAAGCAGACATAAGGATTTGAAGCCTAGAAAACTCAAGGTTCCTCAGTTTAAAAGTAGATCTATCAACACGCAAAGGATTCCCAACAAATGACCCAATCCTTGAAAAAATTATCATGTCCCACAACCAGAGGTGGGTTATGAAATATGACCCCAAATAGGCATGTCCGTCAACCTAAACCTCTTTAGAGTATCCCCCAGCTTCCACTTCAATAGAACCATGGGTTTGCCTCTGACAAAGTAAATACCATTGTCTAGTACATTCTCTAGATCCAGATCATCTGAAAACTTGATCAGAAAGAAACCTCGTCCATGGTTCATGACTTTGATAAAACCATTCAAGATCCAGATATGAAACAAATACTTTTCCAGTTCAACAATTTCTACAATTTACCTTGATTAGAAAATATGCATTTTCTTTCATGTGATGATCTAGAAATACCAGTTTCAAGTGATTTTTGATACACATGTTATCTAAAGGGTATGAATCACATCCATAAGGTTGGATTGCATTTTGTACTTTTGTAATCATCATGAATGAAGATGGGTACATATAAGCTACATGTACTCAGGGTACATATATATATATATATATATGTACATATATATATATATATGTACATATATATATATATATATGTGTGTGTGTGTGTGTATATATATATACACACATATATATACATATATATATGTGTGTGTGTGTATATATATATATATATAGAGAGAGAGAGAGAGTCAGGCTAGAATACACTTGAGTGTACAGATCGCATGAATACACTTCCTTGAAGCAACTTGCTTCTTACCACCACGAGCTGAATAGGAAGCCATCTTGTTCAAAGAGTGGTGGAAGAAGATGAAGATATGATAGTGGGATGAATGTTGTTGGAGTATATCTCTAAGAAATGCTACCATGGTGATGGAGAAGAGAACACTTGAGTTGTGAAGAGAATGGCCGGATTGGGGTGCTATTTATAGCAAAATAGGCCCCTACTCGGTCAACAAACTTGTTAAATGCACCCTCAAAAACTCTCTTCTCCAACGACTCTTTAACGTTTGGTCAACATTTGAATTTGAAAATTTGGTCGCAACGGTCAAGGACTCAGTTGAGAATTTTGTCAAATGAGAGACCTATGGGTAAAAAATTTCAGTCCAAGGAGTATTTAGAGTTTCTCAATCTAAGATTTGTATAGTCGATGGAGGGTCCCACCGAGTGAAACTCGGTCAAAATTTTTTTCGACCGAGTAATTTATCAGTCCAGTATTTTGTCGACCGACTAGGATACTGTGAGTAGTATTTCATAATTGAAATATATTGAGCTTGACTAAGTGCTTGTTCATGATATTAAATCATTATATTCAAATATTGTAAGGGAATTATTTATATCAATAAAATCACTTTAATTTCAAACCAAAAATGCTATCAAGAATCTTGGGCAAATACATCAAAGAAAACATCTTTAGAGGTGTAATAAGTAACTTCTTTCTAATATATTGAAATTGATCCAAACGAAGAGGTTTGGTAAAAATATCAGCCAATTGTTCCTCTATATCAACATGATGGAGAGGGATATTATTCTTGGAAATATGATCTTTCAAGAAATGATGTCTAATCTCAATGGGATTGGCGTGACTGTGTAAAACATGATTATGAGCTATGTTTATAGCACTAGTATTATCACAGAAAATCAGTGTAGAGGAAAATGCAAATTCCATAATCATTCAAAAATTGTTCCATATAAAGAACTTGAGCACAACATGAACTTATAACCACATATTCTGTTTCAATGGTAGATAAGGCAACTCTATTTTGTCTTACTAAACCAAGATACTAAGGCTCTTCCTATTAAGAAACAACCACCACTTGTGCTCTTTCGATCAAGATGACAACCAGCATAATCGACATCAATGTAGGCTTTTCAATCCAATAATTTCCCTTTAGGATACCACAAACCATAGTTTACAGTACCGGCAAGATATCTTAATATTCTTTCACGGCTTGAAAATGATAATGCATTGTTTTGATTGAAATCTAGCACAAAGTCCAACGGGAAACTTAATATCTGGTCTAGATACAGTCAAGTATAGCAAGCTACAAATCATTAGCCTATATTACGAATCATCAATGGATTCACCATATTCATCCTTGTCAATTTCAGAAGAAGTGGACGTATATGCAGTAGCATGTTTGTAGTTTTCCATATTAAATCATTTTAGGAGTTCCTTAGTGTATTTATCTTGGCTTAGAAAACTTCCAGCGGGATTTTTTTATTTGAAAACCAAAAAAAATGTTAATTCACCCATATGACTCATATCAAATTCCTTTTTCATGATATCACTAAATTGATTGCATAAGGAATCATTTGAAGCATCAAATATAATGTCATCAATCATATATTTGAACAACAAGAAAATTTGATTCATATGTTTTGAAAAATAATGTGGAATTTGATTTTCTAATAGAGAAACAATTATCAAAGAGATAATTCTCAAGTCTTCCTCTACAATTTCTAGGTTCTTGTTTTAGACCATAAAGAGCATTATTAAGCTTATAAACATGGTCGAGTTTGTTAGAAGTTTCAAAACTAGGTGGTTGAGAAACATAAACTTCTTCTATGATTCCATTTAAGAAAGAACTTTTTACATCCATTTGAAATAGTTGAATGTCTTTTTGGGAATCTAGACCTAATAGCATTCTAATGTCTTCAAGTCTAGCTACGAGTGCATAAGTCTTATCAAAGTCTATTCTGTCTTATTGATTATATCCTTGAGCAACCAACCTAGCTTTGTTTCTAACTACTTCCCTTATTTCATTAAGATTATTTTGAAAGACCAACTTAGTTCCAATGATGGTTTTATCTTGAGGTCAAGGAACGATGTCCCATACATTGTTCTTAGTAAATTGATTTAGCTCTTTTTGCATAGACATTATCCAGTACTCATCTTTTAGAGATTCATTTATCTTTTTATGTTCAACAATTAATACAAAGACCATTTTTGCAACATCTCTAAATGACGATCGGGTTTTTACTTTATCAAAATGATTTCCTATGATTAAGTCTTGAGGATGATCCTTGATTATTCTAGGAATAGGCTGTTGTGACTCACTATTTTTTTGTTCAATTTCAGAATTTTGATCATCTTTTGTTGATATGATTAGGTCCTCAATTTGATGTATAATATTATTCAAGTTTTCATTTTCAATTTCATTTTTAGCACTTTGTGTTGTCATTTCATGAAATGTGATATGAATTGATTCATCGAATTCTCTAAAAATAGTGTTGTGCATTTTAAATGCCTTACTAGAAGTTAAATAACCCAAGAAGAATCCTTTATGTGATCTAGGGCCAAATTTGTCTCTATCATCCTTTGTATTCAAGATGTAACGAATGATGGGAGTGAATTGACTCACGGGTTTAATACATAACATGTTGTATTTATTGCTTCAGCCCAAAAGGTTTTAGGAGTATCATGTTCAAGTAACATTGTTCTAGCCATTTCTTGTAAGGATCAATTTTTCCTCTCTACTATCCCATTTTGTTGTGGGGTGCGTGGAGATGAAAAATTATGAGTATACCCTCGTAATGTACAAAATTCTTCAAAGATGTGATTTTCAAACTCCCCAACATGATCACTCCTAATGGTGCATATTTTATTTTGTAGTTGATTTTCAGTTTTAGAGAAAAATAGAATGAATATTCTAATAGTGTCATCTTTTGTTGAGAGAAAATGAACCCAAGTATATCTACCATAATCATCAACAATGACAAAGCAATATATTTTACCAGCAATAGATTGAGTTCTCATGGGGTTGAACAAATCCATATGAATAAGTTCTAATGATCTAGTAGTACTAAGCAAGGATTTTGATTTGAATGAATTTTTATTTTGCTTTCCTAGAGTACATGGTTCACAGTTTTCAAGTTTATCAAAAGAAAGTTTAGGAAAATCACGAACAAGATCATACTTAATTAACTTTTTGATAACATGTGAGCTTGCATGACCTATATTTCTTTGTCATAATTTTAAAGATTCATCATTTGCAATGAGGCATTTTCCAACAATGACTTTCATAAAGATAGGTCTAAGTATATGAAGGTTCCCTATTCTTTTTCTGTCATAAGCAACATCATTAGTGTTTTTTATGAGTAACTTGAAGCAAGATTTGATAAATAGAACATCATATCAACTATCATACAATTGACTAACTCTAATCAAGTTGTGATGCAATTGATCTACAAGTAGCACATTTTTTATTTTAAGATTTGTGCCAACATTACCTATCCCAATAATCTTACTTTGGCATTATCTCCAAATGTGACTATTCCTCTCTTCTTTTCTTCAAGTGTATGGAAAGCCTCCTTATTTCCAGTCATATGTTTGGAACAACCACTATCAACCACCCCCTCCTACAAAATAGGTAGATTTTGGTACCCAAGTGGTGGTCCTTTTGGTTAGGAGTATTATTAAAACATTTCATATTTTAGAACAACTTAATATGAAGAGTTCTTTACAATTTTAAAGAACCAAAGTTAAATGTAAATAAATGTTTTTTATTTCAATAAACCATTCTTGACATAACTATCCTCGATCGAATATTTCTTTGACTGGAAGAATTCTTGATCTAACTATTTGTCGACTAGAAAGATTTCTCAATAAGTACAAGTTTTGACATAACTGCCTTTGATCAATTATTTCTTCGATCGAAAGCGGTATCAATAAATATTTTTGTCGACTGAGATGAAGTTCTATGTACTTTTAGTAAGTTTATTTTCCAATGTAAACAAACCATATTATTGTTTTTGGATAACACATTTAAGCAATCAAATCATACATGAATATACAAATCAAAGCTTATTTTAGTTGAGATAAGAAATTGTGGATTTCAAAATGAAGTTTAGGTCAAATCTCATCCAAATGTCCCATATTTCTAAGTTTGTGTTTTTGAAAACCAAACCAAATATTGGTCCTTATTTTTCTTGTATTTGCATGAAAATTAGTAATATCCAATTCATAAGAAATAATGACAACAAATCAAATCAATTTCATTTTTCTTCTTAGCATTGTGGTCTTGAGCTAGATTGTTTATAGGTACATAGATGAATTTGGTATTAGGTACTTGTGTCCTTATATCTCTATGGTTTTGATAGGATTTATCTTTGGGTACATAATGTAGTCCTCTCCTTCCATTTTGACCAGCTGAGCTTTCTAGGATTTTATCAAGAATATCATTATTTCTCAAACTATTAATATAATTTTGCAACTTAACTATTTCATGTATTTTTCTTTTGATATCTAACTTTGATTTATTTAGTCTAGATAACAAGCGATCTCCTTCTTTAACAATAGCATCATAATCCAAGTGAGTACATAGAATAGGTTGTGTTTGAAGATTATTTATCTTAGCAAGAAATTCAACCTTTTCTTGAGAAAGAAGATTATAGTTAGTTTCTAGTGCAAGAAACTTGATATTGTGATCATTTATATATGATTTCAAGGATCTTTTTTAGATATAAGACTTTCATTTTTAGAAGAAAGCACATACAATTTTAGCATGCACATCGTCAATTGTTTTTGTAAGCTTCTTCAATCTATTATTACAATCTACATATTTATCATGTAGTTCTCCAAGACTAGTAACTAACTCCTCTATAGATAAATCAAGAAAACTTACCTCACTTGAGTCTTCATTTTTGTCTTCATTAGCCATGAGACATTCCACTCCTTCCTCTCCACTTCCGCTATCATCACTTGATTCATCCCAAGTTGCTTTGTAAGCTTTATCTCCCTTGTATTTCTTCTTGAAGGAAGATTTCTTCCCTTTCTTGGTCTTAGGACATTCATTGTATACATGTCCTTTCTTGCCGCATTGAAAGCACCTAAGGAAAGAAGAGTAAGATACACTATAATTTTTTTTAGGTTTATACCTTCGATATTTCTTACCATTTACAATGAGTGCATCTTCTTCATCATCTCCTTCACATGTTTCATCTCTTTCTTGAGAAATGACTTTTAATTAAGCCTTGGTTGTAGCTTAATGCAATGTCCTTACTTTTTTCATTTTTAAGTTCTACGTCCAGTCTTTCTTCTTCTCCAAGGGTGACTTCATGAGTCTCTAGATTGCCAATGAGCTTCTCCATCCTCATTGTGGTAAGATCATTGTCTTCTTCAATTCCCATCACCTTTGGATTGTATTTTGGAGGCAAGGATCTAACGATATTGGACATCCAGTTTCCCTCACTTATATACTTACCTAATGCACTCAAGCTATTAACAATAGAAGAAAACCTTGCATACATTTCACCAATAGACTCATTAGGTTGCATACAAAATTGTTCAAACTTTTGCTTAAGCATGTTAATTATGGTATTTTTAACTTGGGTGGTACCTTAATTTGTAAATTGAAAGTTTATGCCATATTTCAGAAGTTATTTCACATGAAAATATCCTATGGAACTCACTAATAGAAATCTAACAATATAATATGCTTATCACTTTTGCATTCAATTGAACTTGCTTTACCATATTGGGATTCCATGTTGCATATTCAGTAGTACAAAGTGCATAAGGTTAAGACACCATTCTCCAAAGCTCCAAGCTGATCCCTTGGAAGTAAAATTGCATTAATTTTTTCCAATATGTGTAGTTGCTTCCATAAAAGGGTGGTGGCCGAGTCATGAGTTCCTTCAAGGTTGAGGTTTCTAAGCAAGTGGTCCCCCATTTTTGAAGACCTATTAGGGATCCTTGAAGACATGCTCTAATACCATTTGAAAGATCTAGAGGGTGGGTGAATAGAGATTTTTGGTACTTTAAAAATAATTAAAAACTGAAACAAAGGATGAGGAGATGGGGAAGACACTTCAATGTAGAGGGGTTCCAACCTTTGAATCAAAGGTTGTCAGTCCACTACCCAATTGTCTCCAATTGGGATTTTGAAAGCGATCAATTTTATTTACCTCTCAAGGATGTTACAATAAAATACAATCACCTTTCTTGAAGAAGCCTTCACCTAGAAGTATCCTCAACCTTCTTGAAGCATCCTTCTTGAGGTAACCTCATGCCCTTTGGGCAACCTTCACCTCCTTGAAGTAGCTCCACCACCTTGAGATAGCCTTCACCTAGAAGTATCTCCAACCTCCTTTGAAGAAACTTTCTTGAATTAATCTCAAGAACACCTTGGAGAAGCCTTAACCTCCATGAAGTACCTCCAATCAAGCTCCCTCAGGAAGCCTCTACAACTTGGAGTACCCAAGGAGCACAAGTAGCAAAAACATGTGAATGGAGATTGGGAGAAAGGAAGTACACCAATGGATTATTGAGCTTTGATCCTATATCAAGTGTTAGACCTCTAAAACCACTTAGGATGGACGTTTCTTGCATGGAATCTAAGATTCTATGGCTATAGGACACAAATTTGGAGCTTAAAGAAGAACATGGCAAGTGTTCCTCAGCTTTGTTGCTTACTAGAATGGATTCTCAAGTGTGGCGTTTGTGCTTGAGGTGTCCTAAGGTCTCTCCTATTTATAAGAATGGTTTGCAAGTATTTTAGGACATTCTAAGGAGTCTCTAGAGTGTTCTTAGTGCTTAACTATCTATTAGGTAGAAAGTAGTTGGCTAGCAATGGCTAATTTGTTTGAGCTAAGAAGAACAATCCAGAAACCTACTCGGTCAACAAGTTTGTTGACCGAACGTGTTTCGGTCAAACTTTTCCTCAATCGAGCCAGGGTTTAATGCAAATGTGTACCAACATATATTTCCAACTCCCAACTACTTGGTCTATCAATCATAAGCTTTGGACCGAGGTTGGGTCAGTCGACCATATATTTGATCGAAACACTTTTTAGAGCACAAATATGTATGTTTTTCGATAGTGCACTAAGTGCTTGACCGAGATGGTTGTCGGTTAACAAAAACTTCGACCGAGGCTATCTCGGTCGACTATTTTCTCGACCGAGAGTGTTCCTATTTTAGGTATTTGAACAACCTATTAATGTATGTTTGAGTGCACGATAATGACTCTAATCTCTAAGGTAGATCCTAACTAAGGGTTATGAGTGGATAGAGAAGATCTAAAACTTGATTTCCATATATCTAAATACTTTTACATTATATATTTGTATAAGTATTTACATTGAGTACAATCATGAAAACATAAACATTTAAGCACATTGATCTTCAACTATCCACTTTCTATGATCTCCTTATTTCCTTGAACCCTAAAATACTCAAGTAGCATGTTAGATCCACATGAATGAAATGTCTGTCATCATCAAAACAAAGGGTATGTTAATGTTCAATTTAGCCAACAGTCTTTCCCTTCTAAACTATGAAATATCCTCCCTTATTATCACCTTGATGTGGATTCCACAAGTGATGCATATGATGCCCCTAATGATGATGAACTATGTGGATAATAGTAGGCAAGTTGGATATTTTGATACCAATATTATTATTTGATACCTAGACTCTTGGAAAATCCACCTATCCTTGGATAAGGTTCTTATGTCACTATTGGTCTGTCTTAACCATCCTTCATGATTGTTCCTCATGTCCTGATGAATCTTGACCAATTTTGCCCTATTATTAGTCATTTGACTCCGAAATGCCAGCAAGTGACTTGAACCTTATATTGACTTCAAACTTGAGCCACAAAGTTATGATGGAACCTAAATCAATAAAAGGTCATCAAATGCACTAATAGTATTCATTCAACCTAACTTGTACAAAACCCTAAAATAAGTAAGTTAGGGTTAATGATGAGAATCTAATACATGTACATAATCTAGTACTTAATCAGGTTGGCTTATGATTTAGTCGATAAAGTATGAGTTAAGTTTTGAAGCTTTGAATTAGGTACGAGCTTTAAATAATTATATGACTATGGCTTTCTTGCTTGAAATGTGATACATATGTATGCTTTTCTACTTGTTCAAATATTTCCATGTAGTATTCCAATATTGTACTCTATGTTTATCTCACTATCATCATTTTCTAACTTGCAAACATAATATAGAAATTCCATTATGCAAACCTCGTGCATCTACCTAATGTTTTGGGGTAAGGAAATAAGGTTGGGTATCCTACTTGAGATGTCAAGATAGGATAAACCATCGATAACATGGTTAGCTCTTGGTGATGGCCTTGAAGTTGCTTAAGAAAAGGGTTAGCTAATCTTCAACACCCTCATAGATTCTTCAATTGGGAAGTTAGTACATAAAAGGCCTTACGATTACATGACATTGATGATACATGGTATGATTGTATAATTGGAGCAAAATGACATAAACCATGAACTCTCATTTTTTCTAAATACTTAACTTGTTTATTTTTGTTCATTTACTTATGCAACTCTTTTCAAATTATGCAAAGCTTATATTTATGTATATATATACATATATATATACATATATATATAGAGAGAGAGAGAGTTAGGCTAGAATACACTCGAGTGTACAAATCACACAAATACACTCAAGTGTGTTTGCATATCAAGACTATTTTTTGCAAAATGTAAACCATTGATCTTCACCGTCATAATATAACTAGGCTACATACAAATTTTGAACCCATTTGGATGAGTGTAAATCACTCATCCAAGGGCATCAAAATCAACACGCAAAACTAATTTGAAATTCATAATTTTTGCAGTCTTTATAGCATGACCTATAAATGTCTAAATGTGCACAAATTTTGCATATGAGCTATTCACAACATGTTTAAGAAGATCAACAGATTATATTTTTGAAATAAATATTGCATAATGAAAAACTAATTGAGTGTATTCTGCTCCGAATGCACTCCAGTGTATTCTAGCCTAATTCTCTCTCTCTATATATATATATGTATGTATATATATGTGTGTGTGTGTGTATTTCTACCTTGTACTCAACACCTCGTGTGTTGACATGCTTGTTTCATGCATTTCATAGGTTTAGAGATGATTAGAAGTTTATGGGAATCATGAGCTCTATGATGTGTACTTGTTGCAAGATCCATAGAATACATGAACATATTTATAAAATTTCTACTCTTTAACATGTAATTGAAATCTTGTAATAAGACAATGGTGCTTAATATATATTGTTGAATGTTGGGACTATTTTGGTGCTTTATCTTGTTATTTATTTATGTATGCTAAGCTTTTACGCTTCCAAGTTTGCACTTTGTTAATACCATGTTAGGGATGGATGCCTATGCCCTATTGCCATTGACTTTTTAGTCATTTGGAGTCAGGATTTGGGTAATAACTGGTTTCATGATAGTTCTAAGGCTAGCCAACACCAAAGTCTTCTACAGTTAAAGTAAAGGGAGGAGTGAGTGAACAAGAGAAGTGCCATCAATGCCTCCAACCTAGACAATGGAAAAGAAATTGCCCTCTTAATTTAGAGGAACTCACGAAGAAGAAACATGATATAGACTTATCCACTTCAGGTACATACATTATTGAGATAAATATATTTTCTTCATCATGTTTGGTATTTGATACTAGATGAGGGTCTAAGACATAAAGTGATGTGTAGGATCTAAGAAAATGTAAGGAAGACACGGTGAACTACGCAGAGCAAGAGTTGTTGCCATTGTAGTTGGAACTTATCATTTATCTTAGCCCAGTGGGCATGTAATAGGATTAATGAATTTCTATTATGTACCTACAATTAATAGAAATATTTTTTTGGTATCTTTTTTAGAAAAGAGTGCCTACAATTGATAGAAACATCTTTTTGGTATCATTTTTAGATGAGTGTTTTCAAATTTCACATAATGAATAGTTGATGTTCAATTTTAAAGATGAGATATTTTATGGAAGTGCCCTAATGTCTCATAGTTTACACTCTTTTAGTTTTAGAAACACATATGTATAACATAAAATATTGAATGACTCAAAGACTCAAACAATGGGAGAGTTAGTGATCTATTAGGGATTATACATACTAATATATGTAGACCTTTTTGAACAAATACAAGAGGTGGTTACTAGTAGGAAAACACTTCGATATGATTGATACATAGAATACTTGAACTAAGAGTTTGAGGACCTTATGTGAGACAATGGTATTGCATCACAATGGACTCCACTTGAAACATAATGATGTATTAGAAAGAAAAAATTGTACCTATTGCGGTCATCAATAAATCTATATGATCTTCCAACTTCCTTCTGAGCACATTCTTCATACTAAAATGCATACCATCTCATCTAGTTCAAAGGACACCATACGAGATATAGATTAGGAAGCATCCCAATATGTCTTCTATGAAGATTTGAGGATCTAAAGCTTATGAGAGAAAATAGTTTCTTAAAAAAATTGGTCCTAAACCAGATAAATGTAATTTTATTGGATATTGTAGGGAAACAAAAGGATACTACTTCTATATTCCATCTGACAACAAAGTGTTTGTTGATAGGACAACTATATTCCTAAAAAAGGAATATATTACTAAATGAATAAGTGGTAGAAAAGTAGAACTTAAAAAGTTTGAGACCATCAAGTAAACATTGAACCTATAGAGGTATAAAAGAAACATGGAGAGTCACAAGCTATTATGCAATCTCATGTTCCTCATGTAACACATGAACCTCATAGATCTAGTAGGACACTCCTTGAGCCTAAAAGTTTGTGATATCTTGTGACTCAAGAAGGTGATGCATTGGTCATAGATGATGAGCCAACTACCTACCTAGTTTCTATAGAGGGCCATGATCTAAGAAATGGCTTGAGGCTGTGAGATCTAAGATGGATTCCATGAAAACAACTAAGTAAGAACCTTGGTGGATCCACATGAAGCTGTAAAACCCAAAGGGTGCAAGTAGGTACTCAAGAAGAAGACCAACATGGAAGGTCGATTCGTTGCAAAGGTTTTCAAACAAGTTCATGTTGTTTAATATAATGAAATATTTTCACTACTTGCCATTGTTAAATCCATCATGATCATGCTTTCCATTGTAGTTGAGCTACAAAGGTCATTGTATGGATTGAAGCAAGCATCTCAAAGATGAAATATTTTTGGCAAGGTCATCAAAGAGTTTGACTTTAATCAAAATGAATATGAACCATGTGATTACAAGAAGGTTAGTGGGAACATAATTTATCCCAAAAATTGATGGGGAATGACATTTCTAGCCTACAAATGGTAAAAACTTGACTGGAAATACCTTCTTTTTAAAGGATTTAGGCAAAGCATCCTATGTCTTAGGAACTAAGATATATAGAGATAGATCTAGAAGGCTTCCTAGCTATTTATAGAGTACATACATTGAAAGAGTGTTGAAGAAGTTCAACAAGACTCAAAGAGAGGAAATGTTTCCATGTCTCATGGAATTAGTCTCTCTAGAGCCTAATGTCCTAGTTCTTGTGAAGAACAGGGACACATGAGTAAGATCCCACATGCATCCACTATTGGATCTATCATGTATGAAATGTTATGTACTCATCCCATTGTCTTGTGTGTTTTGGACATGATGAATAGATATGAGTCAGACCCTGGTGATGGTCACTGGACTTTCGTAAAGAACATCCTTAAGTACTTGAGAAGAACTAAGGATTAGTTCATTGTTTATGGTGATAAGGAAGAAGAGGGTGTAAAAGGTTACTATAATGCAAGCTTCCAAACTGACAAAGATGATTATCGATCTCAATCTGAATTTGTGTTTTGCCTTAATATAGAATTGTAAACTAGAGAAGTCCCAAGACTACTACAGAAATAGCATTCAGTGTCACTTTTCTGGGCATCGGTTATTAAGGAAAACCGACGCCTAACATATAAGGCGTCGGTTGTTTAGGCAAACCGACATCTATATTCGAAGACCAGCCAGACACGGGTACCGCTTTGTATTCAGCGTCGGTTTTTTATAACAAACCGACGCTTAAAGTCGCCCGCGAAATCCAAAAATAAATAGTGTCATTTTCAGCGTCGGTTATGTAGGTATAAACCGACGCCTATGTGCGATGAAAATTTGCGCGAAAAGTGTCACTTTCAGCGTCGGTTATCCTTGTATAACCGACGCTGAAGGTGGTTCCCGCCAAACAATTTCATGAAATTATCGTCCAATTGGACGTCGGTTGTTGCAAACAACCGATGCTAAAGATTTTTAGGCGTCGGTTGTTGCAAACAACCGACGCTATTTGGGAACTTTATATCCCGTGATCGCCCGACTCTTTCCCTTTCTTCTGTTCCATTGCGAGCCGATTTCCCTATTTCTCTCTGCCGCCGATTTCTTCTCTGGCGATTTCTTCTCCAGCGCCCCCTTCTCCGGCTATTTCTTCTCCGGCGCCCCCTTCTCCGCCACCACTCCTGCTACCTTCTTCTCTTCTCCGCGCCCCTTCTCCGCCGCCCTGCTGCTCCAGCGCCTGAGAACCGGTGCCTGAGAACTGCTGCTCCAGCGCCTGAGAACCGGCGCCGCCACGCCGTCGCGCCGCCGCAACCACTGGACACCTACTGCTCGCCACCGCTGGACACCTTCTGCTGCTCGCCGCCGCTCCTGCCGCCATTGGACACCTGTTGCTCGCAGCCACCGATTGACACCTGCTCGCTTCTCGCCGCTGCCGCTCGTCACAGGTACCCTCTTCCTCCTCTTCTTCCACTTACGAGAGAGTAGAATGAATATGGATGTGTTTCTTTCATTAAACCCAGTTGTCGGGCAAGAGGGGCAAATGAAGGAAGCAAACAACAATACATTAGGGTTCTAATCTACCCTTTTGTCCTATATTTGATGCTGATTGTGCATATATGTTGAGTTTGGGACTTTAGTGATGGACTTTGTCCTAAGTTGCTAATTTTTATTCTAATATGAACTCTAGTCTCATCTATCCATGTTGCCTATAGTTTATAACATTGCATTGTGAATTATTGCATGTTTGAAACTATTAAATTCTTGATTTATTATTTAATAATGCTCTATAGATTAGGTACTTATCATGTCTATTAAAATCCTACCGGTATAATTATGTGATCCCAACATATTAAATTGAATTAGAATGATTTCATGAATTATAGGGTTTTAAAGTTGATAAACATGTACATGCGGAAATAGGGTTATTAAACCAATGGTTATAACATAGTATGATCTTAATCTGATCTGGATGTTCATAATAATGTAGTATGTTAAATATGATGATTAGGGATACATATAATGTCTAGTAAAGATTCCTAGACCTTTTGTTTGAAACTATTGATTTCTTGATTTATTATTTAATAATGCTCTGTTGATTAGGATTAACCATGTTGCTTGTAGTTTATAGACAATTATTATATATAAGAATGACAACACATGTATTTGTTGGCCTAGAAACCCGTCCAAGATTTACTCATTAGGAGTAAATCTTGGATAGTCCTTGGTTTGGGACTGTTCTTGAACACCTAATCTCACTTAGGATGTAAGTGTATAATGTGTATTGGGTTTTCGAGAAAATTTCGGTAGCATTTCCCCGTTTGTTCTCTAAGTACATATGTACTTAGAGAACAGCGGGGAAATGCTGCTGAAATTTTCTTGAAAACCAAATACACATTATACACTTACTAGTGAGATTAGGTGTTCAAGGATGGGATAGGTGGTACACATTTATTATATATAAGAATGACATCAAATGTGTTTGTTGGCCTAGAAACCCGTCCAAGATTGACTCATTAGGAGTAAATCTTGGATAGTCCCCGGTTTGGGACTGTTCTTGAACACCTAATCTCACTTAGGATGTAAGTGTATAATGTGTATTGGGTTTTTGAGAAAATTTCGGTAGCATTTTCCCGTTTGTTCTCTAAGTACATATGTACTTAGAGAACAGCGGGGAAATGCTGCCAAAATTTTCTTGAAAACCAAATACACATTATACACTTACTAGTGAGATTAGGTGTTCAAGGATGGGATAGGTGGTACACATTTATTATATATAAGAATGACATCAAATGTGTTTGTTGGCCTAGAAACCCGTCCAAGATTGACTCATTAGGAGTAAATCTTGGATAGTCCCCAGTTTGGGACTGTTCTTGAACACCTAATCTCACTTAGGATGTAAGTGTATAATGTGTATTGGGTTTTCGAGAAAATTTCGGTAGCATTTCCCCGTTTGTTCTCTAAGTACATATGTACTTAGAGAACAACGGGGAAATGCTGCCGAAATTTTCTCGAAAACCAAATACACATTATACACTTACTAGTGAGATTAGGGAGTTTGACTACATAGATTTCAAAATTCCGCTCTTTAAATGTAATTGGGTTGATAACACCAAAGGAGTTATAGTGGATGAATTGGGTTTCACTTTGGTGAACTTTGAAAAGATTGGCGAGAAGGGTGAACCATTCATATTGGAATCACAGACGAAACAAATATTCTATATCGATGATCCTACGAATGATAAATGGTCGGTTTTTCTTCATTGTAAAAGACAATTCATTGAAGATCCTATAGACGAAGAAGAGTACTATGATAAGTATGATGACTCTAGTCCATTCTCAGTTGGGTTGCCAACTCCAAAAAATATTGAAGCTAATGATGACTTATATGTGCGCGGAGATCACAATGAAGGATTGTTAATTGATAAAAGATCACAATTTTAGAGACATGTATGTTTATACAAATGCTAAATGTTTGCCTTTTTCTAGTTAATACAAATGCTAAATGTTTGCCTTTTTCTAGTTAATACAAATGCTAAATGTTTGCCTTTTTAATGACATTTTCAGATGGCTGACCATGATGAGCATGAAGTCCATGATGAGCATGCTGTCCATGACGAGCATGGCGAGGATACCAATGTAAGTTCTAAAAACATATCCTGTATTTCTATAAAATTCATTATCTTCTAGTTATGTCATATATCCTATATTTCTATATTGGGCTAATTTAGTGTGTTTATTTTTGTCAAATTTTAGGTTGATGATGTACCTGTACCCACTGAAGCACTGGAGCAACTTGATGCGCAGCACCAAACACTTAACAAGAAAAGGGGCATCACTTTGTTGAAGAAGTTATTAGCGCTAAGTGGTAGTGGATCCAAATTGGTGGTGGAGTTTGATAATGGAGGAAATGCAATTGGAGTGAACCGCAATAATTTTGTAAACTATCTTGGGTGTACCACTCAGAGCCATTGTGGTGTTAAGTATGATAATTGGCATAAAGTTCCTCAAGGGAAAAAAGACTTGATATAGAAGGATTTATGTGTGAGTTATTATTATTTGCAATTCTATTTTGTAGATTACAAATTCTATTATTTGCAATTCTATTTTTGATACTAGTTAATAACATTTCTATTTTACAGAATCTGTTTGCATTGGATGAGAAGTTGCATCGTAAAAGTGTGATGCAACGCACTGGAAAGATGCTTAGGAATTATAGGACAAATCTGAACAGAGAATACATAAAAGAGGGTGATAAGAAGAAGAAGTCAGCCCTTGAACAATGGAACTTCTTGGACAAAGAAGATTGGGACAATTTTGTTGCTTCAAGAAAATCTGAAGAATTCAAGGTATTAGGCGTCACTCCCAATTTAATTAATATACATTGTATTCACCTATTCAAGATTAACATTTAGTGCTACTAACCAAATCATTAATGTGCATACTAACTAGGCCCTCAGTGACGCACAAAAAGTAAGGCGTGCACTGAATGTGCATGACCACACTATGGGTCCAAAAGGCTATGCAAGCATTCGCCAAAGACTACAGGCAGAGTCTGTGGCTACTCAGCAGTCTGCTGCTACTCAGGAGTCTGCTCCTACTCAGGAGTCTGCCACACCCATGCCTCACCATGATATCTGGATAGCTGGCAGGCAAAACAAGAAGGGTGAAATAAAGAAGCATGTAACTGCTGAGGCGGCTGCAAAAATGGTAAAATACAACTCTTAGAGAAATCGTTTGAATATTGATTATTTGTGGTGTTAACTTACCAATTTCTGTTTATGGTGATTAGCGGGAGCTGCACGAGCAGAGGAAACAAGGCACGTTCATCCCTCAGGGCACAAGGGATGAATTGACAGTTGCTCTGGGTAACCCAGAGCATCCTGGACGTGTTAGAGGTGTCGGCACTGGTGTTGGCATCAAAGCATTCTTTGGGCCATCCCAGCGCAAACCCAGAGCGGGACTTTCTCAAGAAGAGGTAACCTATTCTTTTTTTAGAATGTTACTGCAAAAGGAAATTCATTAATAAGAAGCTAATGTTTCTTTTATCCATGTATAGGAGAATAAGAGAGTTGAGGATTTAGTTGCTAAGAAGGTCAACGATGTAGTTGCTGAGAAGGTCAAGGAAGAATTACTGCGGTGGCAGGCATCTCAGGCTTCCAATCAGCCTATGGCGACCTACTCTTCTCCTGATGCATAGACTGCGAGTAATCCTGGAGACCCATCGCCTAGCACGTCTGCTGTAAGTATTGTTTATGACATTGTAGCTAGTCTTTTCAAGATGATATGTTTTCAAGATTATATGTATATATGTATAACATTCTTTACGTAAATTTGTAGGCATTGAAGCCATGCTGCTTAAGATTGCAAGACTATGTTGTTGCAGAGGCGCAGGCTTACCAGTCCCTTCCTGGGGCAACGTTTCATGGGACTCCAATGCCGCAGGGCTACATTCGTGTGAGCCCGATACATGTATTACCCGATTGGAGGGAAGTTGCGTTGCCATATGCCCACCCAGATATTGATACACTTGGTGAGGCAGAAGGCGGGGTCATATTGTGTCCCAAAGCAGATGTCATCTACACGACTGAAATTGTAAGATAAATTTACATTGATTTAGACTGTTAATGTGTATATATGATGTCAACTAATCTGAAATTATATATACAGGTTAAAAAGAAGACACCAGGAGCACCTAGACCTCCACCTCCACTTCCCGCATTACCAACTTGGGTTCCAACTGACCTAACATACCCGTTAGGTCCTGCTTGTAGGGGAATGGCATGTTGGCTACGGGCACATAATATACATTTCCCTATAATAGTTTCTTTAGATGCAGATTATGCAGGTCAATCATATGATAGCTCTTTATTTATACAAGATATTATTGAGCTGTTTATGTATGATTGGCTGAATACATCAATGATAGAGACATGGATAAGGTGAGATCTTGTTTATACATCCATATACCTTGTGTAAGATCCGGTGATCTGGTTTCTTATATATTAATGCATACACCTATATGTTTTGCAGTTACTTAGTCGAAGATCATTGCAAACAATTTGCATTTGATCATGTGGGATTTTTTATTCCATCATTGATTAGTTTGGTAGCTAAAGACCCTGATAATGTTCAACAATACTGTATAGATGCTTTTACAATTTTTGGTCAGCAAAAGAAGACGATAATAATAGCTCCATTCAATGTCAAGTAAGTTTACTTTATTTATAATTTGGACTTAAGAAAATTCCATTTTTATTTTGCATTTTGAGTTATTAATTGTTAACTTCTTACCTCTAGCGGTAGACATTGGGAGTTACTAGTTATTGTCCCCGGGACATTCACTGTTTATTATCTAGATCCTGCGGGGAGTACATTGAACACTAAAATTGGACACATAATGAGAATGCCATTATTCTGGTGAGAAATATTTCATTTTTATATCCGTTAACATCTTTTATTACATTACTATTTACTTATGCAATTTATTGTGTTATATTAACATGTAGGGGTTTAGATGCATTCAAAAAGGCTGGAGGAACGGTCCCAAGGAAAAAGAACCAGCCAATAAATTGGCAGAACGTACAAGTAAGTTCCCGACTCGAATATATATATTATTGATGTGAATTGTGCTTAGTTGTATTATTTTGTATGTTTCAATTTATAGTGTGCTACACAAGACAATGGCTGGGCATGCGCATACTATGTGATGCAATTTATGCAGATGATTATCAAACATGCCGCATTGGACATCGATAGCATACATGAGGTATTATATATAGTCTCATTAGTTAGTATGAAATATATCAATCTTATTTTTATATTATTACTTATATATATACATCATTCTCTTTGCAGGTGTTTAAAACTGACCACACTATAGGTAAATGCTTAAAAAATATACATGCTCCATATACGATGGAAGCATTAAATGAAGTAAGAGAAGAATGGGCAAAAGCCATACAAGCAGTGGCAACTGTAAGATATAATTGGGATGTTGATAGCGATAATGAATGATACTTTGTAAATGAATATTTCTGAATGTTAATACATGTATTTTAATGTTTCTATATGTGTGAATGTGAGAATTGAATTGATGTCTGAATGTATGTGCTTGTGTGAAATTTTCCTTGTGACTTTTGCAGGTTTGCGGCCTGTTTGTAGGCTGATATCAATGGATGTCGTAAACCTGCAGTTCAGAAAACTGAACTACAGGTTCTCATCCTGCTGACCAGCCACAGCAGGCCTGCAAACTGATATGAAAAAAAAAATAGAAATAGGCGTCGGTTATTTATAGAAAACCGTCAGCAAAGACCTACAACGTTGGTTTTTTTCAAAAAACCGACGCCTGATGTGGCCAAAGCAGTCCTGAAATGGCGTCGGCTATTCGTATCAAATCGACGCCTATTTAATCTATAGGCGTCGGTCTTTTGGTATATAACCGACGCCAAAAGTGTTCGCACCAGAGAAAATGGCGTCATCTAGGGCACTTTATGCGTCGGTTATCTACTAAAAGACCGATGCTATATTCCATATAGGCGTCGGTGTCAGTTGTTTAGTAAATAACCGACGCAGAAAGTGCCCTAGATGACGCCGTTTTCTGTGGCGCGAACCCTTTTGGCGTCGGTTATCTACTAAACGATCGACGCCTATAGATTAAATAGGCGTCGGTTAAAAAACCGACGCCGAAGTGTTCGATCTTTAGCGGCGCCCACATAGGCGTCGGTCGGAAACCGACGCCAAATGGGGTTAAACGACCGACACCAAAGGCTGTTTCTGTAGTAGTGCAAGAAAGTGACAATTCCTAATTCTACAATAGAAGTCGAGTACCTTGATATTTAGAACACAACAGACGATATTGTATATATGGATTAATAAGTTCATTGATATGAACTTGGGAGAGGTTCCAACCGTTAATAATGGGGTTGAATATTGTGAAAACAATAGGCTAAGAAACCCAGATAGCATACTATGGTATTTCCATCTCATACAAGACATCAACATCGAGGAGATGTGAAGATTTCCAAAGTACTGACTAGAAGAGAATGTTGCTAACCAGCTAAAAAAAGCACTTGCTTAAAATTCTTGCTAACCTTCTAAAAAACACAGTAGAAACATGATGATCGTGTTATGATAACTTGGAATACAATTCATGAGTGATTGACTCTAAGTGCAAGTAGGAGTCTATTAGTATATGTGACTAGAGAGCCAATCATATGATGATTGTATTGGGGTATCATGTACTTGGTTTGATAACAATAAAGGTAATCCTATCAATTATGTTTGCTTCAGTCAAGAGATGATGACACAACCATGGTAGATGTCTAAAGAATGATGTTACTCGATGACATATGTCATCGGGTTAAGGACTTGAACAATAATATCATTTGTATGATAAGAATACATATATTCTTGCTATGTCCCTGGTTGGACATTATTGTGGAAGCAAAATAGATTACCATAATACATAAAACTAGAATGTGTGTTGATTGATGACAGAGTCTCATTACTCATGATATTGGTTATCAAGTCCAACACATAGGTACTTATTAGGGAACAATGTACCATACAAACCCACCTAGAGAGTGATACATGGAAACCATTGAATGGTAGTCAAAATTCAACTTTAAATGTGATAGTGGTTCATAGACCTAAAGCCACTACACTCATAACATGTCTTTGATGAACGTTGACACCTACCAACATGACCATGAATAAGGGTTACCAAAAAAGTGGTGCTCGGGTATGTTGTGACACATGGGGATTGACTGTGAGTGATGTAGAAGGGATTTTTTCCTCCTACCAGAGTTTATATCATGGACACTTGATAAGAAAGACTAAGAAACATATGACCATACTTATGTAAGTAAAATTTGATATGTGAACTCACATGCATATCATGTAGTCTGTTCTAGTTCAAGGAACATTGATTGAATGTTAAGAGGATGACAATTTCATGCCTCATGTTCAATATGGATATCAATGACAAAGGAACTATATGATCATGGTAACACTAATAATAGATGTAGGTTGAAGATGTTCTCCAACTTTCCAATTGCTTGGGTAGCAATGAAGTGTTTCTAGATATTGCTCATTGCTTGTGATGTCATGATCTTCTTATGGACATTCACTACCAATGTAATTTGGGACCTATAGGGTCACACACATAAGATGCACCTAGAATATTAGTAATTCATGGATAATATTTAACTTGGTTATTAAAGTGTTTAGGTAATCAACATTAACAACATTGTATGTTAGTTGGGTGACTAGAGTGTCCAATTGACTGACTGGAATGTCCACTCAACTGACTGGAATGTCCAGTCAACTGACTGGAGTGTCCGATCGACCAACTTGACTACACTGACACTGCCTGATGGAACCAACCAATGAACTGATTGGATTGTCCAATTGAGTGACTAAAAGATGTTTTTGGTGGATTGCCAAAATATCTAGTTGACTGATTGGAAGGTCTAATCGACCGAATGGATGACCAACAGGACTAAGTCAACCAATTGATGTTGATGTAATGACATACATTATTCATCACATTAAAGGCTAGTATGTTTATGAATAGGAAAGCAAGCTAATCGACTGAGTGGATGTTCCAATCAACTGACTGGCATGCAAGTCGATCGACTACATATTTCAATCTACCATATGGTGATTCCCAGCAGTCGTCAAACCATGAGATCTGATATTTTGTATCCCCAATGTTGTGAAACATTAGCCCATCCACTCCTATATAAAAGGGGGTCCAAGTCTCTCAAAACTCTTGTATGATAAGACTCCTCATCTCACAATTGTCGTAACATGAGAGCCATAGGAAACTTACTCATAAAAGGGAGAGTTGTCAAGGTGAGAAAAGTTGATGCTAGTATGTTGACAACATGAATGGACAATTCCTTCCCACTAACTCTAAAAGAAAGACCTGGAGTTCCCAATAGTCCACGTGGACTACATAGAGGCATGGATTCTATCACCACTGTTCTAGGAGGACACAATCAACCACTGTCTATGGTGCTACATCAAAAGGTCGGTGTTGAATGTTATCCAAGTGCTTCTTGAGAAAGAAGCACAAATGTGTAAGGATAGTTGTTATACTTTCTCTAGGACCAGATATATGCCTTCCACCCTCCTTCCCATTTCATAGTTATTCACACGATCAGCTGGTCATGGGGAATATGGCAAGAAATTTTTTATTACCACTTCCATATCTAACTCCATATTTCCCTACATAGAATTTTAAGATATCTTCCCCTTGGCCAGTATGAGTAACAATTGTAATGTCGCATGAACCCAACTAATAAAACAACCTAGTATGATGTGGATACATAGGTCACGACACTAAAAACCTTGGGATACGACCATTAAATCTGAATTATGACCATAATCGCTCTCAATTACATCTAAATTAGAAACACAAACTTGGCCATTCTCCAAAACCTCGGGATCAAGATGAGATGGCTATACCCTCCATGCACCCACATATAGTCAAGAATATTCTAAGCTCCTTTTAGATTACTCATTTCACTATTTAGCAAATTCTAACACTAGAATAGTTGTATGGTCTTAGGGCCCTACTTGTTTATGGTTACACTTGATTAATCAGGTCAATTATTTCCCTTTGATTGCATGAATCAAGTTACATACGAACACCAAAAAGGTTCTTGCAAAAGACATTCAGTTTTACAACCTCAAAAGACATAAAACATATTAAATGGTTTCACATGACTCTAGTCATAAGTGTCCATACACTCAAACTCTTCAATAAAGACTCGCTTTCAATCTAGGGTTTCGTCCAACTATTATTACAACATTATAATAATAGTTTAGTTCCCATTATTACATAAGATGTTGTACAAACTGTAAGGAACATTCTGTAGGTCAAAATGCTTTATATCATGTGTATCAAAATGTCACATACATAGTATTTTGAAAGATCAAGCACTCCTATTTTGAGATTTCAGACCTTTCTTATTCAAGGAAGGTTCATTACACCACATGAATTTTTCGAACACTAGGTAAATATTAAAGATTTTTATCATCATCATTTAATGATGGAAAATAATACTAAGAAGGCCATCTTTCATCATATTAAGAGTTATAAAGTAATATTAATGAAAAAGGTAGGAAATAAATGCATTTAGGGTAATATAACTCGCTTGGTAGAGCAAAGCAGACCATAATCCAAGGTGAAAACTTCCGAGATCAGCACCCAAACATCAAGCTCAACCCACCAAATCTCTAAGAATGTCTTCTATTTCCACGAACAAGGTGGAACTAGAGCAAGGAAGAAAAAAAGAGAGTGCTTAACCCACATGTGTAGGGTTCCAACAATGAAACACCAAGAAAACCCAAGTAACTCATCTGCAAAGCAAAGAGGGTGAAGAACAACAAGAAAATGACTATAAAAGCAAGAATCTTACAAAAAGGAAGAAAGAATCTCCGTCAAAACCGTCCAGATTGTCCAAGAACAACTCAAACTAGCACATGCACGCTACAAAAGCATGTGATTGCCGACTTCAATAGATCCTCTTCGATTGTTGGTCTCCAAAATTTCTCATTGGAGACTTCTAAAAGCGGTTGAAACTTTGCCAAAACCAAATGAAAGGATAGGAGTATATGGGGTATTTCTAGGAAGGTAGGTTAAGAGATTGACTACCCTTTGGTCAGTAAATCCATCTAGAAATCACTCAGCATGTTCTTCGACATCGACAACACGTTGATCAACAAACCATTAGCCAAATTATTGAGATGTTGTCGGGCAATGAAAATCGTCAATCACTGCCACATCGTCAATCACCAAACCATGTCAGTAAAATTTTATCGGTCATCAAGACGTCGTTGATCATCGTTGATCAACCCATCATATAATATATCAGTCAATACAAATCATGTTGGCTCAGGAACTCCATGGGGCACCAAGAAAAGCATCTGTCACTGGGAATTCATTGGCCATCAAGAAACAAGAGGTCACTGAGAAACCATCGGTTGACAAAAATAGTGCACTATCCTCTCACTTCGTTTATGTAGGCTACATAAAATCAAGGTTCAATAGCATCCAAAGGAGAAGTAAGATTATACCTCATGAAGTAACTCAAGCACATCCACAATCATGTTCATACCACTAGAAAAGGGTAATTTACATAAAGGTCCACAAATTACAAGAATTTATATATCTTGAGAAAACAAGGTATATTTTGATTCAAATCATAAAATTGTTTCATCATCCAAAGCATCCTCACAAATTAGAGTTAGATTTCAAGACTAAGTGTCCAATAAATCCAATTTTTCTAAGAAAATTATGTGTATAAGTTAAGTAGGGTTAGGGGCATTAAAACCATAAAGTCCTAACAAGGATTTTGCCACAAAAAATTCTATGCAAACAAGGATGGGTACTATTTACACATCTCATCCTCTATATCCCACAAGGCTTCCTAAGCATCTGCAAACACCTATCTCAGATTATAGCTTGACCCTCAATAAAGGATGAATCCTCTTCCAACTCAACCTTTACGGGTTGTATCATCTATTCCATGTTTGTATGGCACTTCCTGAACATAGAGACATGGAAAATATCATGCAAATTGTGAAACTTTGGCCTATAACTCCAACCTACATGCCACCTTGCCAACTCATTCTATGATAAGGTATGGTCCCATAAACCTAGCAGACAATTTACTCTTCTTCTCAAACCTCATCACACCCTTACAAGGGGAAACATTGAGATACACATGTTCTTAAACTTAGTACTCCAACAGTCTACGGTGGTTATCAACACATGACTTGTGTCTATCCAATGTTGCTTTCAACTATTGTTGGATCACCTTGATCTTCTTAATAGTCTGTTGTACTAGATTTGGACCCAACAATTGATACTCACCTACCTCGTACTAACAAAGAGGAGACTACATCACCTATCATACAAATCTTCATATAGTGCCACATCTATACTCCTCTGGTAACTATTTTTGTAGGAAAACTCAATTAAACTCAGGTGAACATCCCAAATTCCAAGAAACTGAGTAGATCCTCTTACATATGTAGGTGCTCTTTGATTGGCCATCTTTCTATGGGTGAAAAGCAATATTGAACCTCAACCTTGTCCCTAAAATTGTATGTAGATGCTCCCAAAATCTGCTCATAAACCATGGACCTCTATGAGACACTATGGTAATGGGTATTCCATTCAGATGAACTATCTTATCAACATAAATCTATGCTAATTTCTCTATTGTATAGGTGATCTAGACTGGAAAAAAGTAAGTTGACTTCGTAAACCAATCAATAATCACCCAAATGGAATCATGACCGTTGGTTGTCCTAGGAAGACCAACCAAAAAGTCCATGTATATGTAATCCTATTTCCACTATGGAATTGGCAAAGTCTATAACGTCCCTATAGGCTTATGATGTTCTACTTTAACCTGTTGAAAATCATACACTTTTCCATAAACTTTGCCACATCACGCTTCAGAGCTAGCCACCAAAACAAGTTGTTCATATTATGATACATCTTTGTACTACTAGAATGCATATTGTACATTAAGGAATGAGCTTCCTCAAGTACCATCTCACTCAGACCACCGATGTCAGGAACTACTATTCTATTGTGAAAACACATTGTCCCATATATGCTTCACAAAATCCATCATTCTTCTTACTGCAAAAATTTGACATGACATCTATATCAAATTATCATTCTTTTGTGCATCTTTAATATGTTGTATCAATGTAGGCTTCACCTTTAGTTGTGCTAGCAAAAATGCCAACAAAGATACTTCGAATTATACATTTATCTATCAAAGCAACATGATAGCATGTATCATTTGTGACATTTTGTGGAGTGTAATTATGCTTTATCAATAGAAGAAGATGAGTATGACTACTTACTCATAGAATTGGTCAGTACATTCACTTTTCTTGGATGATAGCCTATCATACATTCATAGTCCTTGATCAGATCCATATAACTCCTCTGCTTCATGTTCAGTTCTTGGATAGAGAAGATGTATTGAAGATTCTTATGAGATCTGTAAAGATTTGGCACTTCTCTCCATACAAAATGTATCCACAAATCTTGATGGAAGAACCACGACTGCTAACTCCAATAGTGTATCTTAAGTTGTCAGGAAGAGAAAGAAATCACGGTCTTGTCTTACATTACCACACACCCCAACCCATTCTTTGAATCATTAGGAAAAATGATGTAGTGTTTCCTAGGCTCAGGAAACACCAACACTAGAACACTTGATAACTTTTCTTTCAACAAATAACTATAAAGTTGACATTGTTCATTCCAAACAAAAGGAGCACCCCACCTGGTTAGCTTGGTCAATGGTAGAACTAACGTACTAAATTTCTAAATGGGCCTTCGATAGTAACTAACTAAACCTAGGAAACTTCATACCTCTATTGGTGTCTTGGGTATCTCCCACTTCAAAACTGACTCCACCTTTTTAGGGTCTACACAAATTCTCTTTGAAGAGATGACAAGACCAAGGAAGGACACCTCAGTCAGCCAAAACTGCACTTATTGAACTTGGCATATAGCCTATGATGCCTCAACAACTCAAACATTTGATGAATATGTTGTTCGTGTTGCTGACTATCCTTGGAGTATATAAGATATCATCTATGAACACCACTAAAAGCTGATCAAGATTTGGTCTCAGCACTCTAGTCATTAGGTCCATAAATGTTGTCAACACATTGGCTAGCCCAAACAACTTAAGGACAAACTCATAACGACCATACCTAGTCCTAAAAGTAGTCTTAGGTATTTCATCTGCCTCAATCCTTAATTGATGATATCTCAGTCTCAGATCTATCTTGGAAAAAACGGAAGCATATCTCAACTGATGAAATAGGTCATCTATCCTTGATAACAGATACTTGTTTTTCACTGTGATCTTGTTCAACTGTCGACAGTTTATGCAAAGCCTTATGAAACCATGCTTATTCTTCACAAACAACACCACAACACACTAAGAGGACGTGCTTGGTTGTATTAAATCCTTCTTCAACAACTCCTGCAACTATTTCTTCAACTCCTTCATCTCATCTAGAGCCCTCTGATGTGCGTCAATTGCACACTAAATCACTAGGAAAACTCCTATAGTTTAACCTTCTAAAAAGGTAGTCAACTCTTCGCAAGAAATTATTCAACTTTCTAGTAGTAAGGTATCGATCCAAGGGATGGAAAAAATATGGTTGAATCCAAAACCAATCGTGAGAACAAGAAGGAAAATCCAATTTGTTGAGAGTTTGTTTATGCTAAGAACAAAAAGTAAAACTGTAGAAATAAAACTGAACTAATCAAATAATAAATGGCATTGGGGTTTTGGAGGATGACCACCAAAAACCAAGTTCCTACATTAATCCTTTTCACTCCTTATTTTATTTACCATTATGTAAGTCATGTGGGAGCACAAATCACAAAAAGGCCAGACTTATCTCAAGCCCAAGGTCACAAGATTTGAGGATCCTCGTCCAACCATGCAACATAAATCTATCAGATGATCATGTCAAGAATATGTAATTCCCATTAAGATGTTCAAACCTATGGATCCAATGATCACATCACTATAGGTTATAACAAACAAGATAAAGAGGTGAAAAGATCATAATCTAAATTAGATGATCAGGTCAAAATATTATGCATTCATTTTTTTTGAGAGATGAGATCTTGACATCCCCATAATAATATAATCTTCTTAACTAGAAAACATGTGCGGATCAAAAGGTAAAGGATGATAAAATCATGTCAAGAGATTATGCATTTTTTCTTGGTAGGATCTGAGGTCTGGGTGCTGGCACAAGAATATAGTCATTATTTATTGATGGAAGAAAAAATGGTTAGAGAAACATCCTTTCACTAAAATATTAGAGTCAATACAACTAATAGAGAATGGGCTATGGGGCTAATCGCTATGCCCCAGAAGAGAACTACTCAAATGTAGTCTAAAGAGAACAAGAATAGGCCCAAAGGGGGTACGAGGGATAGAAAATGTGATGCCTTTATCTTTGGAGTCTCCCTCCTTTTGTAAGGGGGGAGGAGGGTCAAAATCACTAAAAATGGCTTGGATGTAGTGCGCAGATCGATCGTCTAGGAATATGGTCGATCGATTAGCTTTATCCTTTTTTTAATCAAAGTTTGACTACAATAATGGCCTCTTAATTCAAACATCATTTGGATCTAGGTGTGAGTTGATCAACTCAAGATATGAGTCATTCAATTGGCTTTTATGTTTGTGTCGATTTGATGAAACCATAGAATCATTTTTGGTAGTGGCGATTTGGTGAGTCTGGGCGTGAGTCGATGGATTGGGGATACGATTTGGTTGACTAGTGATTTGAGTCAGTCAGTTGGTGAAATGAGACGGTTGACTGGAAGACTTAGGATGAGAATCAAAGCCTTTAATTATCAACCTTTTGGGGCTTTGAAGTGATGGGTCGTTTATCCCACAAAAACCCAAGTAAATCAAGTGAAAACTCCAATTAAAGGAAGGAAAACTGAACGAAGATAATTTTTGCTAAAAAAATGTAATAGCCAATAAAATAAAGATCTAAAATATGCAAATAAAGGTGATGAGTTTGCACTCATCAAAATACCATAGACTTGAATGTTGCTCATCTTGAGAAACATTGAATTTAAAATAGTGCCACATTATACACTCGACCTATCATCCTCACTCGCATAACACCACTTAAGTCCTTCCACCTTTTGTATCCAAGAAACCTTCACTTCCTGGATTCATAGAAAATATTTTTTTTCCAATCCCTACTTCAAGATTGTTTCATAGCTTTGTTCCATTTTAAGACCCCTAATAAAAAAATTTCATGTACCCTTTGTATTTTGCACTGCCACATATTCTTGCTGGTCATTGCACAAAATTAGGTTTTATTTTGATTGGTTGGGTTTTATATATTTTTCCATTGGGTATAAAACATAGTGAAGGGAGGTATGGAAGAAGAATGATCTATCCTCTATTAGACTTGAGATCTTTTATTTATGTGTTGCATGTACATAAATTATATTTTTTTCTTTTTGTGCTCATTGCCATTTTTTTATGTTATGCCCTAATTAATTGTGAGGGGTATGAAAGAAGGGGAAGAGGGGTAAGGGTGACACCCTAAACTTAGGGTTTTAGCACTTTTTATTTTTTTTCTTCTTTTGTTGATGGAGAGATAAGAAGGTGACGGAAGAAGTTCAAAATGGTTGTTCCTAGGCAACTTGCTTTTGTTTAAATTTAAGCACACAAGGAGTATCATCCATTGGGTAGATTAATTCTATGTTATGAAAAATTAAGAAAATTTTCAAGCTAATCTATAACTCTATATAATGAAGCATTGTTTGTTAATTCTATTAGTCCGCTATCGCTTGTCATATTTTCTAATGAATGGTGTTAATTAAGATCCTAGGTGATAGGATAGTTTCTATCAATGGAAGATTCTAGAATTTATGTTACAAAATAAGTTGCATCATTCATGGGGGTATATTGATAACATGCATATCAGCAAGGCCAACTAGATAATGTCCACATATAAAGAAGGATTTTGTTTGAAATTTTTAAAGCTAAACTGCATAATGTAAAGAAAATTGCAAGAATTTAAAGATAGAATGGGTGGAATGAGTACATACCACCCACTTCCACTACAAAATTAAATTTTTTCTCATCTTGAGAAAAAACTTAAATTTGTAATGGAGGGATGCATTTCTATGGGGTCGTTGGGAGGCCCTAGTAACTCAAAAAAAGTCCATATGAATGGAATGTTGACAAGGGATGGAACCCTGCAAAGGGAGCCTTATTGTACACCTAATGATTGGATGATTGTGGAAGATAAAAGGGGATTTCATATTGACTTTCACCTTGCAGTCCCTCTGATAGCATCCATAGATCTTCCTTCAGTAGTGAAGGAAGTTTTGGTGATGAATCTGGATTGGGGGAGATTGGCAGGTGTTGATTTGGTTGCACATGTACTGTCGTCTGTGCAGTATCATCTAGAGGATCTAGCTTTGGTTTTCCCCCGTCATATTGATCTATGTATACGATAGGTGGTGCTAATATGAGAGGAACAATTGGGTTTGAACCAACATCATAAAAACATTTCTCTCTGTAAAAAGCATGCAATTAACATTGTGGTTAATGGGATTTGTAGGTTTCATCGTTGATATAACATGAAACTCAATCTCCTCCATTTGAAATTTCATGTGGTTTAAGGAGGGAACATCATTATAGTCATTGAAGATTGTTGACATGTGAATTCTTTCAAGTGGTGGTGGGTCCCCATCTAGATTATCCTTATGTGTAAAAGAAACTAACTATAGTCGAGTGTAAGGCTTTTGATGAGGAAGCCTTTCTCCAAAAATACTTACTTCTTTATCATGGAAGGGTAGAGGTCATTATTTAGAAATGGTTCAACCCAATCATATTGGTCATTGATAACATCTAGATTTATGTCAATGATAGAAGTTGTTGGAGCTTTATGAGAAGAATGACTATCCTTCTGTGGCTCTTCATACTCAAGTAATAAACCCTCTAGAGGAAGGGTTGGAATATCAATGTACTCATCGCATGAAGGCTACAATTATGTGGTATTTGCTATTTTAGTAGGATCTGACACAAATGACATACACATGGGATCATCATCGTCATCATCATTGAGAAAAAAACATTTTAGGCTCCTCTAACTTCTCAGGGGTCTCTGTGATTGGGCATCTGGTAAAGTAGCTAACAAGGTTTGTTAGTTTTTTTATTTTTCCTAATGCTCTTCTAGTATTCTTTCTAGGGTTTGAACCCATTCCTCCTACTCAGGTGTATATAGGCTTTCACAATAAGGTTCATACCATCAAACGTTTCTTGGTTATCCAAGCCATACCCACCATATGATTCTTGGTCATAACATCCTCATATTCATATGCATAGCATTGCTCCTCATTTAGTCTTTAGAAGTTTGTGGATTGTAATTTTCATTGTACCCACCTTAGTTGGAAGACTTGATATTACAAGGTGTCACCATAATATGAGGGTACACATTTGGACAATGTAGTGATGTATGGTTATAATAACCATACAATTGACATTATGAACCATAATGTGCTGACCACTCCATTTGAAAAGATTTTTTCTTGGAAATAAATTACAAAAAGGAATCTAAGGTTGAAATAAAGGAAAAAGATATAATCTAGAAGAAATTAGAAACTAATTTTTTTAGAAAGCAAACTAAGATTACAAAACAATTAAGGAGTTAGCTAGAAATTATAAAAGAACTAAAAATTACAAAGGTAAACTGAGGAATTACAAACAAGACTAAAAATTATAAAGCAAACTAGAAGGTGATACTAATAGAATGGATACTTGGTAAAAGGAGAACATACAGTACCATAATAATTGTTAGCAGGAAAATAAATTTATAAAATCTATGAAAGAAATTTTGAAACAAGATTAAAATTTATGAAAATAAACCAAAGGAAAATTACAAGATAACCAATAAATTTTTTTAGAAGTAAAAATTATAGAACAACTAAAATTACAAAATAAACTAGAAAGTAGTACCTCGAATAGAAACTTAGTAGAAAGCAGAGAATCACTACCGGAGCTCCATAGGAGAAAGAAAGGAGAAAATTATAGAACAAGTCTAAAAATTATTAACAATCTAAGGAATTATGAAAAATATCAAAACTATGGATCAAACTAAAAAATATAAAACTAAACTAAAATCATAAATTGTAAAGAAGTGAAATCCTATATATAAAAGAGATCATGTCCATAAAAAGGTGTGTCTTCTCCTGTAACGGTGCCAAATTTGATGCTTGTTGTTTACACACCAAATCACTAGGAAAAGTCCTAGAGTTTAACCTTATAAAAAGGCAGTCAACTCTATGCAAGTAATGAGTCAACTTTCTAGTAGTAAGATATCTATCTAAGGGACAAAAAAGAGATAGTTGAAATCCAAAACCAATCACAAGAACAAGAAGGAAAAATCTACTTTTTTGAGAGTTTGATTATGCTAAGAATAGAAAGTAAATTGCAGAAATAAAAGTTAACTATCAAATGATAAAGGGTATTGGGTGTCTGAAGGATGGCCACCAAAAACCACATTCTGACATTAACCATTCTAACTCCTTATTTTTTTGATCAAACCAAGATTATGTGGATTTTTGTCCAATAGGAGTATAAATCACACAAAGGCCAAACTTCTCTCAAACATGAGGTCACGACATTTGAGGATCTTCATCCAACCATTCAACGTAAATCCATTAAGTGATAGAATCAAGAATATGTGATTCCCATTTTCATGTTCAAACGTATGGAATAGGTGACAATGTCGCCATAGGTTAGAAGAAATATGATAAGGTAAAAATCTTATAATTTAAACCGGGTGATCACGTAAAAAGAGTATTCATTCATTCTTGTTGAGAGCCAAGATCTTGGCATCCCCACAAAAATATAATTTCATAACTAGGAAACAAGTGTATATTAGAAGGACAAATGATCACCTAATCGTGTTAAGATATTATGCTTTTGTTCTAGTGAGGATCTAATGTCTTGGTTCTCCCACAAGAATATATTCAATATTCAGTGATCGAAGGAAAATAGGTTTGGGAAATATCCTTTCACTAAAATATTGGACTCAATGCAACTAATGTAGAGAATGGGCTATGGGGCTATCACCGTTCTCTAAAAGAGAAATACTCAAACATAATGTAAAAGAGAAAAAAAGATAAGAGGGGGCTCCGAGGGATAGAAAATTTGGTTCCTTGGTCTTTGGAGTCCCCCCTCCTTTTATAAGGGGAATGAGGTGCAAAAACCCTAACAATGACTTGGCGTCAGCACGCAGGTCGATCGATTGGGTTTACAATTTGTTTTACTAAAGTTTGAGTAAAATAATGGACTTCTAATTTCGAATTTGGCTGGATCTGGGTGTTAGTCAATTGACTCAAGGGCTAAGTCAGTCTGTTGGCTTTAATGTCTCTATCAAATGGATGAAATCCTAGAATGGTCGTTGACGGTGATAATTTAGATGAGTATGGGCACAAGTCGATCAACTAGGGATATGAGTCGGTCGATTGGTGATCAGAGTTGGTCGACTGATGATCTAAGTCGGTCGACTGGGAGACTAGGGATGAGAATCAAAGCCTTTGATTCTTGGTCTTTTAGAGCTTTGAAGAGATGGGTCATTTATCCTACGAAAACCCAAATAAATCAAGTAAAAACTCCAACTAAATGAAGGAAAACTAAACTAAGATAATTTGTGCTTAAACTATGTAATAGTCACTAAAATAAAGATCTAAAATATGCAAATAAATTTGATGAATTTGCACTCATCACAATCTTATAAGGTTCTTATTCTATGGGATGTGTATCAGTAACTAGATTTACTTTAAAATCGATCTCCCTTGGGGTCGAACACCTAGAAACTCATTGTGAAAAACATTCTCAAATGCTTGCACCATATACATCATGGATACTAGGACTCCTCACTTTTGTATCTACTATGTGAGTCAAGAAAGCTTCACAACATTGTCTCAAAAACTTCTCCTCTATCACTATCGACACCAGACAAGTAGAAAGGATCTTCTTATCTCCTTGGAAAGTCTAATAGAGATTACCATCATAGAACATCAAAACCTTGGAAACATGGTCCAAGACAACCTTGTACTTCTCCAAGGTATCCATCCCTAGGATCACATCAAACCCGTGCATATCAAATGGCATGAGATCCACTTGAATGTTGCATTTTGAGAAAGAAAGAACACAAGATCGGCACACTTCCTGCAACATAGTGGAACCAACCAAAGGGGTTTCTAACAAGAGGCTATCAACTGTACTATATATAGGAAGGTTAAAACTATTTATCACCTCTCTAGTGGTAAACGAGTGTGTCACACCTAGGTCAACAAAAATAAATACAAAAGAAGAAGTTGATAAGTTAGAGCGAAAAAGTTCCATATGACATGTTATGACCTGTGGATTGACCACTCCTTCCTATTTTCACACATCATAAATTCAAGTCGACGCTTGTTGTCTTCCCCTTCCTCTGCTAGCTGGTCTTGAAGAACCTACCTTTGATGTCTATCAATGACTTCTACTACTACAACCACTATATTATTAATGATGCTTTTGTTGTGAGCCTTACTATCTATGCCTCAGCTACTGCATAACCTCTTGTTTCTTCATAGGGAAAGACCATATCACATGCATGAACTTACCACACTTGTAACACATCCCCATATCATATAGTGGCCTAACGTTCCTATCATATACACTGAACTATAACTATTCACTTGAACTGGTGGAAAGCTATGACCTTTCTCATTTCTAGGTGACCACTACAACTATACTTGTGTCCTTGGTTCAGAAAAAGTCATCCTCGACTGAGTCTGGTAGTACTGTGGAAAAGAAAACCTTGGATTCTTAAAACTACCAGATGGAAATCCTTGGAACTTAGATAACCTCTTTCTGGCATTGGCTTCTCACTACTCAACATCTATCCTCTCTATCCTCCTCACGGACTCCATAAAGGTGGGGAACTTCTCTCAAATCTTCAAAGAAAATGTGTCTTTATCAACTCACTATTCAAACACTTTTGATTCTTTCCTTCTCCATTGTCACCATGTGAGGATAAAACCCCAATATACTTTTCTTTGTAGTCATTGATATACCACAATCCCTGGCGCAACCATTCAAAGTGAACCACCTTCTCCTTGAGATACATCTCCAAGAAGTAACAACTGACAAGCTCACATTAAAACTCTTCCTAACTAACCACCTCACCTGATCTCTTCTCCTCCTTGATGGCCTCAGAATGGCCACCCACTACCCTTCTAAAGGTTGATTGTGTGCTTCACCTTGTCCTCCTTAGAGATGTTCAAAATATTGAACACATTTTCCATCTTTGTTAACCCCATGCCTAAATTGGTTGGGTCTATTGTTCCCTCGTACTCGGTGGTCCCCAATCAGTTCATTCACTCAAAGGTATTCCTTGGTCCTGAAGATTCTGCATTGGGAACATGTGCCCTTGGTTGAGGTGTATGCACCCTATCCGCCTTATGTGTAATCGTCGCCATTAGTTGTCCAAACATAGACTAGAATGTTGGATCAGCTATGGTTAAAGGTTCAAAATGAGGAGGGACAAGTTTGGCTAGCCCCGTCTCAAGTACTCCTCCATATGGTACCCACCTCCTACTGCCACCTGCAGGCACCATGAAACTACTCTCGGCATGATCTTCATGTTCTACAGACATATCTATATACAGAAATTATGGTCAGATATGTTGGATTACATAAGAACAAACACAACCACCTAAGTCTTATATCCTTGTAAACTCAAGGAACATAAAGCTTTGATACCACAAAATCTTCCAACTAGCCATGGTAAACAAGATTACTCAAAACCAAAAAGTCGATCAAACAAGAATTAAACAAATTACCATAAAGGTGTAGAATTAAAATTAAATAAAACTTTCACATTCCATAAGATACATTTACACATAGATACCAACCTCACAAATATCCATACTAGGATCGTTTACATGAGTTCAATGGACACAACCACAACCTAAAAATAAAAGATGTCATTCACATAATTACAACTTTACATTGCTCAAGGTTTACATAAAAATCTCATGTTGATATACATGATATGCAAAACTCTTCCCCCAGACTAAGAGTACTGGTATGACTCTTGGACTCTATACTAACAACTAACCTTATGCCCCTCAAAATCTTCAAATTGTGCCTCCTCATCACTCTACGTCTGATGGTGTTGTCAGTCACATAAAAATATGTGGTGGCTGACAAGGTGAGACCATGTCCCAGTGAGAAATATAACTCCCAAAATATCTATTTCTTACTGGAATAATGTTTTTCAACCAGTTTAAAAAAATATTATATCAGAGTTGAAAGTTTATATAACTTACACATAAGAGCAACCATAGCTAGAATCATAATTACAATTGATTTCTCTTACCACAGTATAAATCATCTGCAAATTAAATGAAGCATAGAAGAGATTATCATACAACATGGTTTTCTTAATAACCCTAACATTTAAGCAACACAACTGAATTACATATTTTATTAATCCATGGGTAGTTTGAGGTGTTCCACTCAAACTACTAGTTGACCACTGTGAAGTCCATATCAACCCCATATAAGTTAAAGGATGCCAAAAATTCTAAGATATCGTACCCTTGGTCAGTATGAGTAACAATCATAATGGAACATTATCCAAACTACTAAAATAGCTAATTCCATGTTGGGTACACAAGTCAAGGAACTATAAACTAGGGTATACAACCCTCAAATATGAGTTACGACCATAGTCTCTCTCAATTAATTTCACATTTGAGACATGACCTTGATCACTATCCAAAAGCTTGGGATCAAGATGACATGGATATAACATCCCTACACCATCATATATTCAATAGTATATGTATATAAGCTCCTTTTGAATTACTCGTTTCACTATCCAGTAATTTCTAACATTGAAATATCTCTACGACCTTAGGGCACTAATTGTTTAGGGTTACACTTGATTACATAAGTCAATTTATTAATTTTTGACTAAATCAATCAAGTTAAGTATGAACACAAAAAAGGTTCCTATAAGATTCATTGTGGTTTATAACCTCAGAATATACAAAACATATTAAACAATTTCATGTCACTATCCATACAATCAAACTTATAAATAAAGACTTTCTTTCAATACTAGGATTTCGTGAAACCATTATTACAACATCATTATAATAATATAGTTCCAATTATTGCATAAGATGTTCTACAAACTGCAAGGCATATCATGTAGTTCAAAATGCTTTATCTCCTGTGTACCAAAATGTCACATGCATAGTATTTTGGAAGTTAAAGCACTTAGATTTGAGATTTTAGACCTTTAATATTCAAGGAAGGTCCATAATACCACAATAGATGTTCACGAAGACTAGGTAAAGCTTAAAGATTCACATCTTCATCATTTTATGATGTAAAATAGAACTAAAAAGACCATGTTGTACCATTTCAAGAGTTCAAAAGTAAGATTAATGACATGCATGAAAAAGATAGGCAAGAAATGCATTTATGGCTATATAACTTACCTGGTAGAGAGAAGTAAATTGAAATCTAAGGTAAAAACTCTTGAAATAAACACCCAAATGTCAAGATCTACCAAAAAAAATCTCTCTATTCTACTTTGTATTCTACCTCCAGGGTAAAATACACATGTGAGTTCTTAAGGACTCTCTTTTCTTCTTCATTGGGTTAAGAACTCTCTTTTCTTATTCATTGCTTAGTTCCACCCCATTTGCAGAAATAGACACCTTGGATTCTACCTTTTCTCCTTGTATTCTACCTCCAGCAGTCCATGGTCTGCACCTACCTTCACTTCTAGCCCGTCTCAGGCCAATTTAACACCATCCACAACTCTGTATCGATGAGAAGATCTAGGTGGCATGGTTGTGGGTGTCTTTGTGTCCTTATGTGCCTTTGACACATTGCATCAACAAGCAACACAATGACCCACCACCACGGTCAGGTGGATCCAGTGAGCGTAAATGTGGTCTGAAGGAGAATATGTGTAGTAGTGATGTGGTGTGAGGGGCCATTGGAGAGTGGTTAAACGAACAATGGGTGGCCCATGGATGGAGTAGGAAGTGGATAGATGTATGGGTGCATTGCATTAGTCATAAGGTCCCCACACATGACTATGCATGCAAAGAGTGTTTCACAACCTTTGGATTCATGATACATGGTCCAGGTCGACCGTCAACTTGATTGGAGAAATTATTGTAATACCTAATATTTTTTCCCTATAGTTTCCATATAGTTTTCCTTAAATCATAAAAAACTCATATATTATCCAAATAATAAAAATTTTACATTATTTTGATCATATGGAGAAGACCTACCCAATGGATAATGTTGCAGACCCTAGTTCAACCATTTACTCCCTTGTTTTCCCTAAAAGATTAAATGTTTGATCATTTGAATGAAATAAATGCATAATTATATTAATTATTAAATGTTTGATGCACTAGCCTATCCTAGCAATCGAATCAGTAGTTGTTTACATGTTTGAGTATATTGGTGGCCCTAATAAACATCCATGTACCTTGCTTCACATTTATACCCCGTCTATGTCTAGTTTTGGGGACTTCCATGATGGACCTTGCATCAGTTGATATTCTTGATCCTATTGAATATGAAACCCATTTTAATCTTGAAAATCAGTTACTTTATGTTTCTTCATGACATTATATCACCCCGTGTTTTCCCTATTGCACTTATAATGACCTATATGGATTTAGGGAATAAATCTAGCCTTATTATGTGAATGTTTGGTTATACCTTAACCCAATTATGGGTTTGACATAACTTATGCATCCAACTCTATTAGATATTTAGAATTAGTAATCTTGTGATATTTTTTATTTAAATGCCTGAGGTTTACCCCTATTTTTCTATGATGGTACCTGTGATACTAGATACATCCCATAATGACCTAATATATCCTAAACTAACTTGATTGTATTCCTTGTTCTCCGAATGTGATATGGATCTTAATATCTTTTCTTTCCCCTTATAAATAAGAGATGTTGTATCCTTTGGGATCCCCTTGGTATGGATGTCCCATCTAATGTGTATGTTGGGATGTTATGACATAAGCCTTATATGTTGATTTGTGAATCCTTGATGTATATGTTGGTTATATGATCCTAAGACTCTAAGGCAAATTCACCTAACATTGATTATGCTTCTTATGTCCTAATATTACTAATCTAAATGACATTTTATACTTAAACTCCTTGACTTGATGAATCATGACCATGGTCACTATATTATGAGTCTGTGACCCCAAAATGCAAGTAAATGACAAAAAACTTGTAAAAAATCATAGAAAATAGATGCAACACCAAAATGAGAAACTTTTCTTTACAACTTTATGAGAGACCCTAAATTAGTAAAAGAACATAATATGCACTAATAAATCTTTTGGAACCTAACTTGGCTAAAACCCCAAAATGGAACTAGTTATGATTAATGATGGGAATCTAATGTATATATGTAATCTTACTCTTAGTGAGGTTTGGCTTATGATCTAGATGGTCAACGATATGTTATGAATATCTGAATTAGGTACATGATTTAATAATTATATGACTATGGCTTCCTTATATTAACTGTGATACATATGTATGATTGTTTACTTTCTCAAATATCACCATGTATTATTCTAGTATTGTACTCAATGTTTGTCTCATTGTTTTATAACTTACAAACATAAATGAGAACTCCATTATACAAACTTGAAATAGGGTTTTCTCAATGAATTTAGTCATTGAGTTCCCTCATGTAGAAATAGGATTACCGCATGGTGTTGGCCTTGAGGTCCCTCCCATAGAAAAGGGTTATCTAATCTTGAGCACACTTATAGACTATTCTAATAGGAAGTTAATTAGAGGCCATATGATACATGATATTGTTGATATATCTGGAGTAAAATGATATAAAATATAGGCTCTCATTTTTCTAATTACGTAAATTTTTTATTCTTATTCGTTATTCCAAAAATATTTAAAATTATACAAATCTTATATAAATGTAACTTTCTGCCCTGTATTGAAAACCATTCACGTTGACCTGTTTGTTTCATGTATGTTTTAGGTTCACAAATGGTTAGGGAGTTTATCGCTAGGTGAGCTATGTTCAGGTGCACTTGTTGCAAGATCTTATCTAGTATATGGCATATTTGTGTAATTTGACTCTCAAAATGTAATTGACATCTTGTGACAAACAATGTTGCTATTACACTCTTTTAAATGTTTATATTAAATTTAATTCCTTTATTTTGTTTTCATGTATATATGATTTTATTCTTCTACATTCGTGCTTTAATATTACCATGGTAGGGATAGACGGTCGAATAGTTCATCCTTTAACTTTCTAGTCATTTGAAGGTTGGATTTTGAGAAATAAATGGTTTTGTGACCGTTGACCTGAATAACTGCATCTTATATAAACTTCTATTCCATCATTTCATGAGAATTCAATAAGTTAATCTTTTTATCCATAGGCATAGCTGAAAGTTTCCACTTCATCTTAAGGATAAGCTCTCAAATAATGAAAATGTTATCAATGGTTAAAAACCTGGGTACAAAGATATTTATCTATGGGATAACTATCACATAGCTATTTATTACCCTAGGGCCAAACTCCTAATGGCTACACATCCAAAGGTTAGTGGACTTGGGCGTTCGTCCCTAGAATTCCTCATAGTTTCACACAAGCAATATATAACTAATGAGATGACAAGATATGAAACATGGAGAAAGGAGATATGTACCCATTTCTATATTAATAACACCCATTGGTGATTCATTATAGAGCTTAGAGTCTTGAGTGCAATGGATATTCAGTTGGAAACTACAATTTTGATTAAAAAAATATATATATAAATGTAGCGAGTATGCTATGAAAAGTCATGTAAACACAGTTTAAGAGTATATAAAAGTTTCTTGGCTAAAAACATGATAATGAATTATAAGTAGAAACAAGACGAGAACACTTAATGTCATTCTCTTATACAAAGCATGTTTTAGGTTTCTTAATCCATTAATATCAACCTTTGGGCTTTTGACCCCTTACTAAGGAAGGTGGTCCGTGAGGGACATTTAAGAAAAAGAAAAATAAGTTCCCTCTTCATCACAACTAACATGTCATGAGTAACTTGATTTGCATGGGACCTCAAGGCCATCTCTAAGAGATAACCTATTTTCAACATAACTTGTGCCCTTACCCCAAAACTCCATGCATGTACACAACAATATAATATGGGTTTGTCTAATTAATATTAATGTTTGTCAACATAGTATAGTTAAACATGAAAGTACTAACCATAGGAACAATATCTCAATCAAGTAATTATTTATCCAAGCATTCATATGATCATACATACATACAAGACAATATCATAGTAGGATCAAGAGATTAAGCGTTCCTTGATTGAAAGAGAGAAGATTATGATTTCTTCAATTAGATCCTTAGTTTGTCTAAATTTAAGTGGACCTAGCATGTAAATAGAGAGAGAACAAGGATCCTAAATATTAAGAACATGTTCTTATTTAGGAGTACAAAGATCATGAATATAAAATTACATTTAGGGTCTCAACATATGAGATCATGGTCTAGTCATAATAGGTAACTATAGTTTATAAAATTTCATATGAGTCCACCATAGGAGGAAGGACATGATCTTGGTTAGAGGTGGTATCAAACACCACAAAGTTTATTGATTTTAAGCTAGAGGTCCATGCAAATATGAAATAGTCATTACGCCACATTACATCAAGGAAGGTAATGTAAAAGGTCATATTTATGCTTAAAAGATGGTTATTTGAAATTAAAAATGAAGAACATGGCATTGAGTACAAGATATAGGTTAAAAATTGATTGAGGCATGGCATAGTTAATGATTTTTGAAGTTCAATAATTCCATAATGATATATTAGGCAAAAGTTGCATCAGAATCACATATAAGAGCCATTTTTAGAGAAAATCTAGTCACGATAGGTCAAAATGACATTACAGTACAAATGGATGATCTAGACCATTAAGTCATGTCTCAAGTAAGAGAAAATCACGGATTTGCATGGAAATAGAGTCACATATCGTTAATGGTACAAGATATACATGTTTGCATAAACTTTGATTATTAAAAGAGCATGCAAGGTAATTAATAAATGAAATAGTACATACACAAGAATAACTAGGAACATGAGGTATCATCATTAGAAAGATGGTTTTTCCAATTAAAATGGTATATAATATCATAGGTTTTAATTAAAGGACCAAGGAGGAAAAGGGAATTTAAGTTTTTTCAATAAAAAGAGGTTTTGGGATGATTTACCCTAGGTGGGTTGAGCTTCAGGGACAAAGGGGATGACCCGCAGTTGATACATAGGGTGTTCTCCTTGTCTTGGGTCTATAGATCAGACCATGAGTGGTATATGTCACTAGTGAGCTATAGAGGGCATTGTCGAGTGGCTTAGTGTGGGTTGGGACAATCCAGGGAAGCCAGGCGCAATGCGGGGATTGAGAGAAAGCTCATATGTTGTTATGTGGATGAGGTTGTGGGCTCATAGGGGTACATGTCACACAATGAGTGGGTGGGATACCAATGAGGTCCTCATTATAGTGTGAGAGAGTGAGAAGGAGAGCAAGAGAACGAGCGAGTGAGGATGAAGGTGCATGTGTAGTGTGGGTCTGAGTGGCATGTGAGTGTGTTTCCATTGCCTACCTAATGTAGACATGGCAGAGTGCATGAGGGTGAGTAAGGGAGAGATACAAAAGGGTGGGGTTGTTAGGCTCGATCAATCACCATGTGGCTCATTATCTACCCCCATGCTAGGGTCACTGAAACCTAGTGCAAAGTGGAAGGAACATCATTGGGGCTAAAGGAGGTGGATTTATTGTTTGAGTGAAGAATGAATGATTAAGAGGAAGGGATGGTGGATTGGAGAGTTATATTTATAGGTGGTTTGAGTGAGCATAGAAGCATCTATGGCTTGATAAAGGATTTTGGACATTGGTGTGAGGAAAAGGGGGTGCAAGAAGCCCTTGTATGTCTCACATAAGGATCTATTGTGCACGAATTGGGTTGGTAGCTCAAAAGCAAACCAAAGAAAACACGGGAGAGAACTGATCATGGATCAAGATGTGTTGCATCTTCTCTTGCATCCATGGCATGCAGGTCAAGGGGGATGACACATGACCATTGGATATAGCTGTGATCCATGGTTGTCTAGTAATTTAACAGTTCACAGGGTCTGGGTATGTGGGTAGCTCATAGAAAAAGAAAAGAAGGGGAAAAATGAAAGAAGGAGAGAAGCATGGGATGTCTAGATTTTGGGCCCAAAAAGTGGCCCAAAACTAAGAAAAGACTGGGAAAATGTTTCAAAAAAAAATATTTTTAATTGTACATAGTTTTTACATATTAGCTCCAATTTAGGAACAAAAGGGTCTGTTGGGAAGATATCCTGAAGCTCCACGATTTGAAATACTTTATAAGTAAGTTGATTACATAGGTTAAGTTCAAAATTAGTTAGTAAGATGGTGACATGTTAATGTTTTGAGAACATATGTCTAAAAGGAAATTGAGTGTCTCCACAAGACACATGTACACAATATGATTCAATTAAGCATCAAATAATATTCAATCACGAAACTAAATGCAAGAGTGAGAAATGTGTGTAAGGATGGAGTGGATAGTACATGTATTGAGGAGAGGGTAAAATCTAGGTTATCAATGCAAGGTTACTAATCAATGAAATAGTACAGACACAAGCATAGCTAGGAAAATTTGGTATCATCATTAGAAAGATGGTTTTTACATTTAAAATGGTATATAATATCATAGGTTTTAATTAAAGGACCAAGGAGGAAAAGGGAATTTAAGTTTTTTCAATAAAAAGAGGTTTTGGGATGATTTACCCTAGGTGGGTTGAGCTTCAGGGACAAAGGGGATGACCTACAGTTGATCCATAGGGTGTGCTCCTTGTCTTGGGGTTGTAGATAAGACCATGAGTGGTCTATGTCACTAGTGAGCTATAGAGGGCATTGTCGAGTGGCTTAGTGTGGGTTGGGGCAATCCAAGGTAGCCAGGCGCAATGTGGGGATCGAGAGAAAGCTTGTGTGTTGCTACGTGGATGAGGTTGTGGGCTCAGAGGGGCACATGCTACACAATGAGTGGGTGGGACACCAATGGGGTCCTTATTAGAGTGCGAGAGAGTGAGAGGGAGAGGGAGAGAATGAGCGAGTGACGATGAAGGTGCATGTGCGGTGTGGGTTTGAGTTGCATGTCAGTGTGTTGCCATTGCCTGCTTGATGTAGACATGGCAGAGTGCATGAGGGTGAGTAAGGGAGAGAGACAAAAGGGTGGGGTTGTTAGGATAAATCTATCCCCCTGTGGCTCATCATCTACCCCACGCTAGGGTCACTGAAACCTAGTGCAAAGTTGCAGCAACATCATTGGGGTTAAAGGAGGTGGATTTATGGTTTGAGTGAAGAATGAAAGATTAAGAGGAAGGGATGGTGGATTGGAGGGTTATGTTTATAGGTGGTTTGAGTGAGCATATAAGTGTCTATGTCTTATGAAAGGATTTTGGACATTAGTGTGAGGAAAAGGGGGTGCAAGAATCCCTCATATGTCCCACATAAGGATTTGTTGCGCCCTATTCCACACAAAGTGGGGTTGGTAGCTCAAAAGCAAACCAAGGAAAACATGAGAGAGCACCGATCATGGAGCAAGATGTGTTTCATCTTCTCTTGCATCCATGGTAGGCATGTCAAGTTGGATGACACACGATCATTGGATATAGCTGTGATCCATGGTTGGCTAATAATCTAACAGTTTGTAGGGTCTGGGTATGTGGGTTGCTCGTGGAAAAAGAAAAGAAGAGGGAAAAGGAAAGAAGGAGAGAAGCATGGGATGTCTAGATTTTGGGACCAAAAAGTGGCCCAAAACTAAGAAAAAGGAGGGAAAATGTTTCAAAAAAAGTTTTTAAATTGTACATAATTATGACATATTAGCTCCAATTTAGGCACAAAAGGGTGTGTTGGAAAGATAATCAGAAGCTCCACAATTTGACATACTTTAGAAATAAGTTGATTACATAGGTTAGGTACAAAATTAGTTAGTAAGATGGTGACATTTTAATGTTTTGAGAACATAGGTCTAAAAGCAAATTGAGTGTCTCCACAATACACATGTATACGAGATGATTCAATTAAGCATCAAAGAATATTCAATCATGAAACTAAATTCTAGAGTGAGAAATTTGTGCAAGGATGGAGTAGATATTACATGTATTGAGGAGAGGGTAAAATCCATGTTATCAATGCAAGGTTATTAATCAATGAAATAGTACAGACATAAGAATAACTAGGAACATGATGTATCATCGTTATAAAGATGGTTTTTCCAATTAAAATGGTATATAATATCATAGGTTTTAATTAAAGGACCAAGGAGGAAAAGGGAATTTATTTATTTTTCAATAAAAAGAGGTTTTGGGATGATTTACCCTAGGTGGGTTGAGCTTTAGGGATAAAGGGGTTGACCCGCAGTTGATCCATAGGGTGTGCTCCATGTCTTGGGGTTGTAGATCAGACCATGAGTGGTCTATGTCACTAGTGAGATACAGAGGGGATTGTCGAGTGGCTTAGTGTGGGTTGGGGCAATCCAGGGCATCTAGGCGCAATGCGGGGATCTAGAGAAAGCTCGTGTGTTGCTACGTAGATGAGGTTGTGAGCTCGAAGGGGCACATGTCACACAACGAGTGGGTGGAACACCAACGGGGTTCTCATTAGAGTTTAAGAGAGTGAGAGGGAGAGCAAGAGAATGAGCAAGCGAGGATGAAGGTGCATGTGCGGTGTGGATCTAAGTGGCATGTCAGTGTGTTTTCATTGCCTGCCTGATGCAGACATGGCAGAGTGCATGAGGGTGAGTAAGGGAGAGAGACAAAAGGGAGAGGCTGTTAGGCTCGATCTATCACCCTACGGCTCATCATCTACCTCACGCTAGGGTCGTTGAAACCTAGTGCAAAGTGGTAGCAACATCATTGGGGCTAACGAAGGTGGATTTATGGTTTGAGTGAAGAATGAAAGATTAAGAGGAAGGGATGGGGAATTGGAGGGTTATATTTATAGGTGGTTTGAGTGAGCATAGAAGTGTCTATGGCTTAAGAAAGGCTTTTAGACATTGGTGTAAGGAAAAGGGGGTGCAAGAAGCCCTCATATGTCCCACATAAGGATCTGTTGTGCCCAATTGCACACGAGGTGGGGTTGGTAGCTCAAAAGCAAACCAAGGAAAACACGGGAGAGCACTGATCATGGATCAAGATGTGTTGCATCTTCTCTTACATCCATGGCAGGCGGGTCAAGGTGGATGACACACGACCAATGGATATAGTTGTTATCCATGGCTGGCTAGTAATCTAACAGTTGGCTGGGTCTAGGTATGTGGGTTGCTCATGGAAAAAGAAAAGAAGGGGGAAAAGGAAAGAAGGAGAGAGGCATGGGATGTCTATATTTTGGGCCCAAAAAGTGGCCTAAAACTAAGAAAAGGGTGGAACAATGTTTCAAAAAAAGATTTTTAATTATAAATTATTTTTACATATTTGCTCCAATTTAGGCACAAAAGGGTGTGTTGGAAAGATAACCCGAAGCTCCATAATTTGACATATGTTAGAAGTAAGTTGATTACATATGTTAGGTTCAAAATTAGTTAGTAAGACGATGACATGTTAAGGTTTTGACAACAGAGGTCTAAAAGCAAATTGAGTGTCAACACAAGACACATGTACACAAGATGATTCAATTAAGCATCAAAGAATATTCAATCACGAAATTAAATTCAAGAGTGAAAATTTTGTTCAAGGATGGATTGGATAGTACATGTGTTGAGGAGAGGGTAAAATCCAGGTTATCACATCCTCCCCATCTTAAAAGGAATTTTGTCCTTAAAATTAAATTAATACATCAATTAAGAATGAGTTTTCATATTCCATATCACAATCTACTTGGTATTCTATCAACATCAAGATATTTCATAATAGAGCAATAGAGCATGGTGGTCATGGTAATGTCACATTGATCCTCAACTTGGGGAGACCATTAAATAAATCATAAATTTAGAGAGATTATCCTATAGTGCACAATTTTGGAGAGATCATATTTTAGGTCAAACAAATATAGCTCTTGAATCAAGAGTACAACACGACTCTCAATCCCAACATTTAGGGTTCTAGCTTCTTCATTCACGTAGGTGGGGTTATAATCCTTGATGAAAATTTTGTATCTCAACAATTCAAGATGTACATCATATTTTGATATTGTATTTTCATGTTCAATATCGATGGAAGGTCCCACCCTAGTCCACATGAGAGCTGGCATTTTAGTCATAAATCGAGTGGGTCAACATAATCATCACTTCAAATTTTTGAGATTTGGGAACAATAAAAGTTATTAATCATAAATTGAGGGAGATCTCTATATCCAGATAGGGTGATCTTAGGAGTTAATCAATATCAACATCATTAATCATGAGTCAATATTTCATTATTCAAAATTGAGAGTCAAATTTGGACATCAAAGTCATAGTCCAAACGTTTTGAAGCTTGGGTTTAGATGTTGAGTTAGACCTTAAGGGTGATCATTCATCCAAATTCCAAAAATGAACACCATATCACACAACCTTTCATAATATGCATCATCAATCTGACTATCATTGTATCAAGGTTGGACAATGATCTAGACCTAGATCTATCTAGGAATTTCAACCACAATCAATAGTAAACATCATTGTACTTCAGTTAATGATTCAAATTCAAGCAACAATATCATCACGTATTTGACGTATCTGAGGCTTATGTCAAGACATCAAAATTGTATGGAAGGAGTTACCTTGTCTAAAATCTAAATATTCAACACAATAGAGATGTGACCTAGGTTAGGGGAGTCATAAGTCATCTACCACCCTAATTTAGCACATTTGCTACATTAGTCATGAAATTCCAAGTATGTCATAACATGGAGAGTATCACTCATCAAATTATATTTCACAAGGTCAAGCATCAAAATCATAAATAGGGAAACCATATTTCAATATTTTATGAAGTAAAGGTCATATCTGCTTTCCTTTCCTTTCATGGTTCAGGTAACGCTAAATTTTGAAAATAAAGAAGTCAAATTGGGTATTCCAAGAATTGGAGCATAATATGAAAAGAGTGAGATCCATGTTTATCATATTATTCGAAATTGAGTTTACAAAAAGGCATATAAATCAATAGGTAAATGTCTCTTATGTCATAGTCTTCCCATCATGATCTTGGGGTCCGAGGACATAATCATATCAAAGTATGTGTCACATACATATTAATAGGGAGTGATTTGCTTAATTATGTTTGAGGTTTGATCAAAATAGGGACAAAAAATATTTAATCATCAGGGACCTTATCAACCACGATGTGTAAAGCATAAGTTACACCTTGCTCACCACATCAATTGTTTACCTCAAACATAAAAAGCACCTATGTACAATTTGGTAACATTGAGTTTGCATAAACTTTTTACACGATTTCAAGACTGTCAATAGTACTTACATTCATCAAATAGGGTTTTCTATTTAATATCTTATCATGGTATAATAATAATAATAAACTTTCATTTATAAATGCATTTTTTATTCCCATGTATAATACCCATAACTAAGAAATCATGTTATTAATAGTCATGAGAGAACAATCACATGAGGAGATGAGAAGATTATTAAGTGTCATCTATGTGGGTGGATTGGGTTGTCCTTAAAGAAGAGATGAGATACTAGAAGACTCTCTAACATTTAAGGGAAGGAAACTCATCCAATTTTGGGTCCACTTTGGGTAGGTAGGTGTGTAGAGGAAGCTCAACCACCACACTACTCAAATAGGGGGTCATTACCAACGAGAATTTTCTTATATCCATACCTATTAAATTAGTTTAAACATTATGGATTTTGGTTCTTCCTAGGTTCTTAAGATGTGTTATGCCTTAAACATATATAGAGGCCTATGTGTATAGCTCTGATACCATTTTTGATAGATCCATTTATTACCCTAAGGCTACACTCGTAATGGCTACACCGCCAAAGGAAAGTGGACTTGGGCATTCAACCCTAGAATGGCACATAGTTACACACAAGCAATATATATGAAAAAGGCAATAACAAAACTAACTCGGTGAGAAGATATGAAACTTGGAGAAATGATATATGTAACCATTTCCATATCAAGAACACCCATTGGTGATTCATCTCAAAGCTTAGAGTCTTAAGTGCAGTGGGTCTTCATTTGGAAACTACAAATTTGATAAACAAAATATATAAATGTGAGTGCATTGAGTATTCTATGAAAAGTCATCCAAACACAATTTAAAAGTATATAAAGTTGTTGGCTAGAAATGTGATAATGAATAATAAGTGGAAACATGTAACTCCATTCTTTTATACAAAACAATTTAGGTTTATTTATCCATTATATCAGTTGTAGGACTTTTGACCCCTTCCTCAAGAGGGTGGTCCGTGAGGGACAAGTAAGACAAAAAAATATGTTCCCTATTTTTCAAGACTAACATGCCATGAGTAGATCAATTTATGGGACCTCGGGGGCATGACCAAGAGCTAAACCATTTTCAACATACCTTGTTCCCTTACCCCCAAAACTTCAAGTAGGCACACAAGAATATACAATAGATTTCTCCAAATTATGTTCAAGGTTTTTCAACATAGTATAGTCAAACATGAAAGTAGTAACCTTAGAAAAAATATATCAATCAAGAAATTATTTAGCCAAGAGTTCATATGAGCATACAAACAAACAAGACAATATCATAGTATGGTCAAGAGAATAAGTGAACCTTGATTAGAATAGAAGAGATTATGATTCCTTCCATTTGATCATTAGGGGCCCAACTCAAAGTGAACCTACATATAGATAGAGAGAGAACAAGGGTCCCAAATTAGTAAGATCATGTTCTGATTTAGGAGTATAAAGATCATGAATTCAAAACTACATTTAGAATCTCCATGTATGAGATCCTGGTTGTTACACCCCGATCTTACAATTTCCACTAATCATGAGATTTGGGCATAAATTGAGGATTTAACGTAATACAAAGATCACCCTTAACTTTTTCTTCTCTTTCAAAACTCTTTGTTTTTTCGCATTGAACCACATAAACCAACTTTATAAGGGAATCTAAACATTGATTTCTCTAATATGATTTCAATAGTAAAAATGCATGTATGAACATTCATTATGCTCCTCATACTTTTAAGAACATAAGACTTGTTGATTCGCACATATTTCTAAAAGAGGAATAATGTTATACATCATCATTTACAACTCTCTCTTATTTCTTTACAAGGACCTAGAGTGACAAGGACCGACTGAACTTAACAATACTCAGACTTAACTCTTGTGGTAGATCTACTCTGATACAATGATATCTTCTTCAAGTCCATGTGATTTTCCTAAAAATTGTGAGTAGAGGGGTGAGCCTACTCGCTCAGTGAATGAGTACTTCAAAGAAACAGTCTAAAGCACTGATATAATTACAGATATACTTTTGAGCAATTGATATCGATTATAACAGCAATAAGCTTTAAAGAGTCTAATAATTGACAATCATAAATATGGTAGGATACTCTAAATATCTATAAGAGTGAATCAATATATGAAATTCTTGATTGATCATAAAGAGAACTAATAATTCAGAAAATACAAAGAATAATTGAATAATTGTACACACTTGTTTGACCTCTCATTTATATTATTATGCCCTGATCATATGCAGTATACTCTACATATGAAGACTCACAGTGCACTATCATCACACCGTACAAGACTTAGTGGACACACCTGGGAAATGCTAAGTCTGACTACTCTCCTAGTCTGCAACATGGAAATGGCTCTCTGGCCTAAACTGAACTCCTCCTCTAACTTGAGCAAACAAGCGGAGAGTCAAGCCACCTCTTGGCTTTTTTGTACTCTAGTGCCACCAAGACTTCTGGTTGATTTTGGACATTGTAACTATAATTTAAGGAGACTTCCACTAGGGCTTCGTCCCCCGTGCCACCTGATAGCACGTTCCGACCCCCGTATACTAGACGCTTCCAGGGTTAGGTCATTTCACCCCTAAGGCGCAAACCTCACATAGGGGTTCTACGCTATTCAGGGCTCCTAAGTCTATTATTTTATTATTCCTAAGAAGCTCTTTCTACATTGTACCCTACTCTTACTTATACTTGACTCTGGTATCTCTATGGTGTCGTGTCTACTTATTTGAAGTTATAATACAACATGTATATCATTCTCAACTTGGTAGAGCAGTATATTCAAAACACTGTAATACACTGAGTAATCAACATACTATACATGCAGGCAAACTAAAATTCTTAAATAAATAGATTATATGTCCACTTGGCACATACACACTAGAATCGTGCAATTTATCATCTTATTACACTCATAAGAGTTAATTACTTGACATATGAGTAATTGTCAATAGCACCTGTAACTTGTCTGTAATTTCTCAAAGAACCTGCATATCAACCCAAATCTTGAGTTGTGCATCTCATAACTCAATTAAGAGTTAATTATTTATCATGAAAAGAATTATTAATAATAATTGAGAACATTGATATCACAATACTTGATTCATTGAACACCCTACCCTTATAGTTTCATTTAATCACAACAAATGCTACAAAGAAAGGTGTAATACATCTATCACATACTTTTAAAATCTTTACAACACATGATACATGGGATCACAATCCCTTATCACATTACTGGGAATTCTCATCCCTTCACATTATTATCATAATTATTGGATCTGGGTATTCAAACCCTTAGATCATCACATAACAATGTTACCTCTGTAACAGGTAACCATTACCTCTAGGTCCTTAGACCAAGGTATTCATTTCACTGGTTTTACAAGTATTCTCATGGCTCACAAGGCCATCACACATCTTGTCACCTCTCACTAGGCAACAACTTATTCCCATGGCTCCCATAAAGATTTCATGCGACATAAACATTCACTGAATAAAGACTACAATAAAAAAATCATATAAAATCAATATATGTATGAAACCTTGGAAGTGAGGTGAATTTGGGTTTCCATGCCATTCCCTGGGATATCATGCATCAATAATAACATTCAATAAATAAAGTCTATCATGTCAATAAAACCCCTTCAAATGGATTTCATGATATCTATTCGCAAATATCCAACTTTCCTTACAACTAGGGTTTCACCCTCTTCACTGAGATACCAAACAAACACTACTCACTTTAAACAAAATACAAGATAGTATCTGACATATATGTACTATGAATTTAGATAAACAATCATTCAAAACAAAGGGGATCTAGATAAGCAACTTTCTGTATTTACTTATACAACACATTTCAGTCATAGACAAATTCCCTATATTTAAATTTACTCTTATAACCTCTGCGAATACTTAGGGAATTCTCATTAGAATGCATTGTATACATTTCTAATATGATTTTTATCATCTGAAATTTATTAAAACAAAGGAAGAATTCATTTCATATCATTTTGCAACAACTTAGAACAAATAGACAATTTAGGGTTTGTAGTCGCATACTAAGAAATTAAATATTATGGTTGATTTAACCAATTTTCGTGCAATATACTGTTTAAAGGAAGTTCCCACTCACCCTAAGGTGTGAAAACACCTTAAAAACATATCCCATATCTAAGAATATCGAGTCCATATCAAATCCCTAGCAATTCACCCAATTCTTCTTCCTTTCAACTCGGAAACCCTAAAAATGAGGGATTATGAAGAAAGAGTGAGAAAAGGGGAAGTTTTGATACCATTTTGGATCAAATCAGAGGAGGTACGGAATTTTGACATGTGAGAGAAGATTCACCATGCAACTATATCCAAAGAAGCTAAACTTACATGATTTCATCATTCCTCGGACCGCAAAACCCTAGGTCAGTATCTCCATCAATTTCTCCTCTCAAACCCTAACTCTCTCTCTCTCTCTCTTGGATTTCATTTCTCTGGATTGAATCACGAATTATGAGAGCTCCTTGTGTGTTAGGTTGACCATATAGAGCAATTGAGCTGCTTGTGTTAATTGCACATTGACCCCTCACTAAACTTTTTCTTATTTCAGCAGATTTTTCTATCATAAAAATGTTTCTGTGAATTCATGTATTTCAGAGATCAAAACTTCTCCAAAAATTATGATAATTTATCATGTTGTTTATAATTGAGATAAACAGCTTTAGTTAAAATTTGAGATAATTCCAAGCTTTCACTAAATAAATAAAAATCGAATAGTGCACTGCTATCTAGAATTTTGTAGAAATGTCAGTTATTGTAATTCGTCTATTGATAAGGTCTAAACGCATCTAAAAATTATGAAAATTTTATATGTTGTTTAAGATTATGTTTCAGATCTCTAGTTAAAATTTTAGAACATTTTGAGTTACTAATAAATAAATAAAAATAAAACACTACACTACTAAAAAACACTCTGTCAACATTTTGGTCGAAGTATAGTTCGACCGAGAACCACATTCGAAGAACACTCAAATATTTTGAAATTTTTCTCCAATATGAATGATTGAGTTATACATATTATATACAAAATTTAATTAAATACAAAATTTGTATAAAATATGAAAAATCATTTACCACACTACTATCCTGATCAAATTCCATACTCATGTACCATCAAAATCCTAATTTCATCCAACTAGGGTTTATATTTCTCAAACCCTAATTTCTCAAACAATAGAACACTTAAAGTTATTATTAGTTTTAAAACATGATAATTTAATTATCATCATTAAATAGATTTAAGCAATGATCAATCCAATTAAGCATATGATCATCCAGGTAAACCCTAGTTTACCAGTTAAGCTCAGATGCGGTCATAACATTGGTCTAGTCATAATAGCGCACTATAGTTTTCAAAATTTTGTTATGAGTCCAATATAGGAGGAAGGTCATGATCTTGGTTGGATGTGGTATCAAACACCACAGAGTTTACTAATTTTAAGCTAGAGTTTCATGCAATTTTGAGACAGTCATTATGCCACATTACATCAAGGCAAGAAATGGTAAAGGGCTACATTCATGCATGAAAGATGGTTAGTTGACATTTAACATGCAGAACATGGCATTTAGTGCAAGATATAGGTTAAAAATCTAACAAGGCACGACATAGTAACTGTTTTTTGAAGTTCAATCATTCCATAATGATAAAGTAGACTAAAGTTGCATTACATAAACACATAAAGAGCAAATTTTAGAGCATAGCTAGACATGATAGGTCAAAATGACATTAGGGTATAAGTGGATGAGCTGGATAAATAAGCCACGTCTCAGGTAACCAAACTTTACTGATTTGCATGGAAATAGGGTCACATATCATTAATGCTACAAGATATGCATGCTCGCATAAAGTTTGATGATTAAAAGAGCATGTAAGGTGATAACTCAATAAAATAGTAGAGGTACAAGAATAATTGGGAAGATGACATATCAGTGTCATAAAGATGGCGATTTTCCAATTAAAATGGTACATAATGTAACAAGTTTTGATTAAGACACCAAGGTGAAAATGGGAATTGAGTTTTGTTCATTAAAAGGGAATTTAGGATGATGTACCCTAAGTGGGCAAGCTTGAGGGACAAAGGGGACAACCCATGGTTGATCCATGGGGCACTCTCCATGGCGTGTGACTACGAATAAAGACCCGAGTGTACTGTGTCACTAGTGAGCAGAAGAGGGCGTCATTAGGAAACTTAGCATGGACTGGGGTTTGCTAGATCGACCGCGCACGATGTTTGAATTGAGACAAGCCTGAGCGTCGCTATGTGGCTAAGGATGCAGGTTAGAAGGAGATCATGTTGCACATAGAGTGGGTAGTATGCCCATGGGGTCCTCATCAGTGTGAGAGAGAGTGAGAGGGAGAGAGAGGATGAGCTGAAAGGTATTAAAGGGTGTGCATAGTGTGGTCAAGAGTGGTATGTTAGTTAGTTTCCATTGATTGCCTGACGCTCGTGTGGTAGAGAGTGAGACGTTGAGTGAGAGATAGAGTTAGAAGGGGGACTAATGATGCTCATCGGCCGTATGATCGGGGCAATTCGCCTCAGCCTGATTTCCTATGGGTCATCATCTACCCCGTGCTATGGTCCCCGACCCCTAGTATAGGGTGGTTGCGGAGTCATTGGGGCTAAAGGAGGTGGATTTAGGGTTTGAGTGAAGAATGAAATATATAGAGGAAGGGATGGAGGATTGGAGGGTGGTATACATAGCTGGTTTGAGTGATCTTAGAAGTTTCTAGGGCTTGAGAAAGGATGATAGCCATTGGTGCAAGGAAAAGGGGGTGCAAGAATCCCTCGTATGTTCCACACAAGGACCTGTCACACCCAATTGGTGCTCAGAGTAGGACCGGTAGCTCAAACGTTAATGAAGGACACCCTGGGAGGGCACCGATCATGGAGAAAAGCTGCATTATAGCTTCTCCTACATTCATGGAAGGTGGGGCAAGGAGGTCAGTTCACGGTAGTCGGACGTTGGATCGAGCCACGTTTTGTGATTGGCGAGTAACCCAATGGTTCACAAGGTCCAGATAGGTGGGTTGCTTGTGGGAAAATAAAAGAAGGTGGAGAAAAAGGAAAGAAGAAGAGCGGTGTGGGCCATGTGGGTTTTGTCCCCAAAAAGACAATCTGGAATTGAGAAAATAGTGGAAAACATAGGAAAAGATTTGAAAAAAAGGGTTTTCAATTATACATAATTTTACATATTAGCTGAGATTTATGCACAAAAGGGTGTTTTGAAAAGAAAATCCAATGCTATACAATTTGACATACTTTAGAGAGTAAGTTGATGACATTGGCTAGGTTCAAAATTCGTTTATAAGATGGTCACATGTTAAGATTTTGACACTTAGGTCTAAAAACAAATTGAGTATCACTACAAGACTCTTGTACACAAGATGATTCAATTAAGCATCGAATCATATTCAATCATGAAATTAACTTCAAGAGTGAGAAAATTGTGCCAATATGGAGTGTATAGTACATGTATTGATAAGAGAGGAAAATATAGGTTATCGCAATAATCTAGTTTGATATGTGACTTTCATTCATTACACTGTCACCTGAGATGCCAATTTTAGGTAAAGAATGTTATGTGACATGGGCTTGGGCATTTTGCATTTTTCCAATGTATATACTATAGGGATTAACATCATGGTAGAGTTATACATGTAAGTTTGTAGGTCATAAATATCTTAATAAGCCTTCATGGGGTTTGTAACAAACTTGTGAAATGTACTTCAGTACTGCAACATAAAAGGCCATCAACCGCATTTGACATAGTAGACTTGTAGAGGTTCAATGACCTTAATGATACAATGATTTTGTGTGGATCCTACCTTTTTTATGGTTATATGGCTTTAGAACTTGGTGTGAAATAGATGACTTCTATGTTAGAGACATCATTTGAGGAAGGGACTTTCTCTTGCAAATAAAGTTAACAATTGGAGTCTTATATTTTTTTATGTTACCTAGTTACCTCTCTTGTCATTGAGCATAGTGATTATGTTAGATATTCTTCTATGTTGGATAAAATCATGATAAATTTTCATTATGAAATTCATATATAAGAAAATGATATTTTTTAAAATCATGTCTTCCTATTCCTCATTAGGAATAGAATTACGCTTGGCATGCATGCCAATGCAATACTATCAATCATTTCTTTGTAGCTCACGACCATGCGATGTAGTAGGAGTTCTAGATTTTAAAGCAACATGTTCATTATCCTCTTCAGTTTCTTTGCCTTCTTCATTTCTCAAATTGTTAGGTTTTTACATGTTTTTTTGAGAGTTTCATTTAAGTACGTATTGTTATTCCAGGAGAAGTTTATATTGAGATATATATTTATCTTTAATTAATTTATTCCTTTATATTTTTCCTTCCTCACTTAGTCTTATGTGATATGGGCCTAAGTATAATAGTCCCTTTAGGGTTTTCTCTTCCTTGTTGTTCCCCCTCCTATTTATATTAGAGGGTTGTACTCCTTTTTGGATATAGAAAGACGACTATAATCAACATTGTATTAGAGAAAGATGAGTAGACGCATCAAGACTTATCCTTTCCATGGAAACATTTTCTTCATCTTTCCACCATCCCCCCTTATCATATTCTTCCTTCTCCACCACTTATGATCACACAAAAGGAGATCTAGTCTCTTTTATAGCACTATCCTTGTCACACCCCGATCTCGCATTACCCACTAATCACAAGATTAGGGCGCGACGGAGGGATTACACACTAGCCAAACCACTCATGACTTTTAAAACATTTTAAAGACATTAAAAAGATAATCTGATTTATACTGTAAACTAAATCTAAACAAACTGCGGAAACATTTTTATTAAACTGACTAGCAATATAAACAGAGTCTACAGCATATTACATTGTTCGACATAAAATAAAGAATAACAATTAATTTACATCTTTTACACATTCTCTCTCACCCACACCTTGTCCCAAAGATCGAGGGGAAAGGACTAAGAGACCTCTAACTACTAACTACTTATACCTTCTACAGACTAAGCGTTAGGATGAAAGGATCCTTCAGATTCCTGTTGCTGTTGATGACCTGAAAATGTTTTGAGTAGAGGTATGAGCCTACTCGCTCAGTGAATAGCCTTTCATTTAGCTATCACTAAACAACTCATCAGGTTTATAAATTGAAATAAAACATAAATACAGTACAAGCAGGGCAGTTCAAATGACATAGCAGATTACAGAATATAATCGCATGTCTATGCAACAACAGATAATTTAAACCAATAAACAGATATAATGAATTGGTACAAAAGTTCGGATCTATTAATTTACTGTGATCCTATATGATTACATATTTATATTATTATGCCCTAATCATATGCAGTGCACTCTGCATATAAAGATCTGTAGCGAACTACGATCCCACCGTACAAGACTTAGCGACACACCCGGGAAATGCTAAGTCTGACGCCAGCCCTGCTCTGCCACAGGACCCCAGGCTCTCCGGCCTGACTCATAGGCTCTACGGCCTCAAGGCACTACTCTGAGTGCTCTAGACTCCTCTATAACCTGAGTACACAGGCGGAGAGTCTCACGGGGTTACCTCCATGACACAAGCACGGATAATGTTGCAATAACCCCCATTTTCTCCAGTGCCACCGTGACACAAGCACGCGTTGTTGTTGGACACTGCCTCTCTGTCCTCGTGTCTCCATGACACAAGCACGGATAATGTTGCAACACGAATTTCACCCCTAAGAAGCAGATCTGTCAAAGGGGTTCTACGGTGTTAGGGCACCTAAGTCTATTAACTGATTAACTTATAACCATATAAACAGGAATATCACATTTCATGCATATTGCACATTCTGAATATTCACTTGAAACACATGTATATCCTTTGTCATCCTTAAACATGATTCAGTATCATTTATCCAGTTTCAATGCTAAACATCTACTTTTAAATCAGCAAATACATTGCAACTATAATACAGGAAATTTCATCATTTTCATTAAGCATATCAAGTATTTCAAGTTCCAATGAATCTAACATACTCTATTGTATGCACTACACTGTTTAAAAGTTATACTAACTGACACAGAAGTAATTAAGCATTTAAATTGAGTTAAATAATGATTTCTAAATGAACTACTACTCACACTTCTGGAACTCGGCCGACCAATCTGGGAACTCGGCCGATCAGCTGGAAACTCGGCCGATCCACCTGCAACTCGGCCGATCAAAACGTTGTTCGTTAATCCTAATAAAGAAACTCGGCCGAACGGTGCACAGACTGAAAACTAAAACGAATCTGTTGCAATGGAACAGTATCTTACACTCATTGAAGATGAACTCGATTAAAGCTGAAACAAGGACCAGGACTATTGGTTTGTTGTCTGGACCTTGGGCCGTAGTTGGTGACCATCTTCCCAAGTGATTGCTGCCCTAGGGCGGACTCTTGTGGCTGCCGCAGCAATAAGTTGCTGCAAGTCAACTTTGTTGCTAGGAACACCACTGAGTGTGGGAAGAAGATGGGGAAAAGAAAGGGAAGGTAGAGGAAGGTGGGACGCCACCATAGAAACCCCTCTAAGCCTAAAATGAACCCTAATGACCACCAATCGAAGCTACTATCCTTCCATGGTGGTTGCTGAACGCAGCCAGCACTGCTGCTGTTTGGGTGGTGCTATAGAGCCGCTAGGGCATGGACAGAGAAGGGAAATGGAAGAGAAGGAAGAAGGGAAGGATGGCGGAGGTGGGGCACCTTCTGGCCGACGGTGAGGAGCTCGAAACGGGCCCCGATTTCCTCCCCCAAGCTGCTGGTTGGGCGCTGCTACAGTGCTCCGCAGCTCCTTGCTGTAGGTTGGCTATGGATAGGGCGCTGCCATAGGGCAAGGATGAAGATGGAATGGAGGACGGAGGTGAGGGAAACTCGATTGCTAGCTATCACACCAAAAATCGCCCAAACACACCCCCCTTCAGTTGCTCTCGCTCAAGCGCCGCTTCTACGGTTGGTTCCTGTTCTATCGGGTAGCCGATTGAGAAAGAAGAAGATAAGGAGAAACAAAATAGCCGACTCACTTAAAAAAAAATCAATAAATGGTAAAATTGCATCCAAATCCAAGAAAACCAAAAAGGCCGTAACTTTTGCCTCGAGGGTCCGATTTAAACGATTTTTCTTGCAAAATGCCAAGCACGGAATCCACTACAATCTCGAAGCGAGAAATTATGGTTATTAGCTAGTCACTACCGGTCAATAAATTAAATGCATCTGGAGTACTTTATTCAACTTGATTAAATTAATTATTAACACTGCAATTATCATTAATTGCCTCAGGTGATTCAATCTCAGCTATTAATTCACATATTAACTTATTTGATTAACCATGATGTTTAATTTGATACTCAACACTAATTGAGGTGTTTCACGTAATTCGAGGTATTTATTGACTAACCCTGATATGGGTCGTAACAATCTCCCTCCCTTATAAGAATTTCATCCCGAAATTCCTAAAAGAGAAAAGGAAACTTGTTACGCACATCAAACCCAAAACTTCTCATGTGGCTCCCTCTAGGTTATAGTTTTTCCACAAAACCTTCTCTAAGGGTTTCTCATGATTTTTGAGTTTCTTGATCCTCTGATCAACTATCTTCATTGGTCCCTCAACCTAGAACACATCTGATCTGATTCCAGATCAAACCACAAAACATTGTCTTTGTAGAACTGTTATAACAGTATCTCAATTTATGGTAATTACTGAGAAATTATCATACTATACATGCAGACAAACTAAAATTCTTAAATAAACAGAATGCATGTCAATTTGGTACTAAAATAAAATCATGCAATTTAACTGTTAAACATCACTACATCTCATACTGAAAATTGATATCAAAATACTTGATTCATTGAACACCCTATCCTTAGGGTTTCTTTTGCCTTATTCATTCATCACATGCCAGCACCCTACTCTTAGGGTTATCTCATTCACTAGTCACATGGCAACACCCTACTCTTAGGGTTTCCGTTATCTCATCTGTTTGATTGCAGTTCAAATCACAATACGGTATCATTCTAGAACTGGCAGAGCAGTATATTTCAAATCATTGTAATTACTTAGTAATCTTTATATCATGCATGCAGGCAGATTAAAAATTCATAAATATCCCAAACTCAAATCAATTTCGGCACATACATACTGAATTCATGTAATTGGACATCTTATTACACCAATAAGAATAATTTACTTCACCTATAAGAAACCATCTGTACTATTTTTCAATTATCTGAAATTTCTCGAAGAACGTGCATATTAACCCCAAATCCTGGTTTATGCATCACATAACTCAATTAAGAGTTATTTACATATCATATCACAAATATTTAATAGTACTTGAGAATTTCTAATAATATCTCAGAGAAATGTGCCAATTCATGTAAATGTTAGGTCACACACATTAACATAACAGGAAGCATGCAACTAGATTTATTTGCATATTTTAATGCTATCTTATTATCTTGAAATCACGCATCTTATAATTTACCAATTCTGTATTGTCCGGGTTTATACCCAAACCGTACCATTATCGTTTGTGTATTTCTAAACTCAACATTCACACTAAGCAAACTCTATAAGATTTAAATGTTCTTCCCAACTTCCACTGAAAAGCAAAACACATGCTCTTAGCATGTACTCAAGAGTCTGAATGGTTCTCTCAGACTAACCATCCGTCTGCGGGTGGAAAGGTTGTATCGAATCTTAACTTTGTGCCCGAAGCACGATACAACTGTTTCTGCAACCTAGATGTGAACTTAGGATCTCAATATTATATGATTGAAACTGGATTACCAGGCAACCTAATTATTTTATCCATGTATATCTTAGTCAAGTTTCGAGACATCAAAGGTTGACTTAATATGAAGAAAGTGAGCAGACTAAATTAGTCTATCCACAATCATTCATATCGAGTCATAACCTCTAGGTGTCTTGGGCAACCCTATCACAAAATCCATTGTGATATGTTCCCATTCCCATTCAGGCATAGAAAAAGATTACAAGGTAGCTGTAGATTTTTAGGGTTCAGCCTTAACCTACAGGCACACACTACTTCTAACCACGTACTCAGCTACATCCTTCTGTCTATCTGACCATCTGTTTCAACTCCTTGAGATTCATATATATCTTAGTGTTTCCTGAGAACATAGCATACATCGATACATGCACTTCCATAAGAATCTTTTCTTTCAAATCACTATCTCGAGGTACACACAACATGTCATGCTAATACAACACCTTATCATCTAAAAACTTAAACTCTGGTCTCTTTTCCTCCTATCATGTCATGCATGGTCTGGTTTAACTCACTATCACCCTTTAGTAGTTCCTTGATCTGCTCATAAGAAGTAGGCTTGACTTGCATCTGTACAATCAAACCACTTTGTGCCGTCACTCCTAAGTCTAAGTTCAACTTCCACATTTCTACTAACAGGTCTCTATTGAAACCTGCCATAGAGAATGCATTAGCCGTTGAACTTGACTTTCTGCTGAAAGCATCAGCCACCACATTCTCTTTACCAGGGTGATAATCTATCGTCACATCATAAAGATGGTGACGCCATGTCTTAAAAACATGAACTACATCAACTATCTTCAGATCATATATCGGATAATACTCCGCTTTCTATGCTACTCTCTTATTGTTACATTTCAAGTTTATGTCTTACTCTTTTCTCTAAGTCATTTCATGTTGTTCATGTACCGATCAGTTTAGCTACCTTAAAACCCTAGATCACTATCAAAGCCAGTTTACTTTACATAGATCAAATCTCAAGGTCTTATTTATAGAGATACTAGTATTCAGGGTTAAATCACTAGTGATATCCCTTGAACTACTACAACTCTAATCATTCTAGGATTTGGTCCTTAACAATAACATAGAGTTATTGTGTGCGGGTGTGGTCGATTATATAAATCAATTTGAGTTGCTTGGGTCAATAGCATATTAATCCAACACTCAACTTTAATTATATTGGCGGAAAATTCAGTTTTCACAATAGTTTCTGTAATTCGTTTATTAAATAGCTAACAGAAGCTCTAAAAATTTTGGATATTTTATATGTTATACCTAATGAAGTTTCAGACCTCCAGTAGAAATTTGAGATCATTTCTAATTACCAATAAATAATTAAAAATCAAAGAGTGCACTGCTATATTGCAGTCTGCAGCAGATTCGGTCGAGTTGTAAACTCGGCCGACACCCTCACTGTAGAGATCAAAAGTCATCCAAAAATTACGCCAATTTAACAGAGTGTCTAAAATTGTGTTTTCCAAGCACAGTTAAAATTTGAGATCAATTGGATATACAAATAAAAAGATAAAATTCAATTACCACACTGCTATATCATTCTGAAAATGTGATCGATCGAGTTTGAAACTCGGCCGATAAACAAGTCAGAACATTCTTCAAAAATTCTGATATTTTCCAATGTTGTTTACATTTTATATATACAAATCATATCCAAATTTGAGCTAAATCAGAGTTACACATAAAATACTAAAAATCATTTACTGAGACACTTTACTTATCAAATTTTGTGTTTATGTATCATCAAAACCCTATTTTGGGCCGATTAGGGTCTATGCTTCTCAAACCCTAATTCTCAATACAAAAGAATATTTAGACTTCTTATCATAGTTAAAATATCCTAGTGTATATACATTCTCACTATGTTATGGGTCTAATTCATCCAGAGTCTACTCTTATTTTATTGTTAATAGGAGTCATTAGATCCCAGTAACGCATCCTGCCAGCCGGACCAGGCCGAACCTGTAGTCCTGAAGCCAAGCGCTACTCGGGATTAATCTACCCCTATTAATCTTAAACATGTGGAATGAATATCCACTCAGAGAAAACTCATTTAAACATAAATTTGGGTCTACTTTAGTACTAAGAAAACAAACACTTAACAATTCACTTCATGACACAACAATATAAAATAATCATGTTTACTTTACAAACTGAAAATTTCATTTCATGCATATAAAAGCATTTCTAGTGATCTTTAAATCAAATAAACAATAATAGACAAGAGTTGAATTGCATCTTATATGTAATCTCTTATTCCTACATTAATTTCTGATCTCTTAACCCTAAGATTTCTAGGGTTTTCTCTCTAGCCTATCCTTCCTCTGCATACCTGGCCAGGGCATCCAGAGAAGAACAGACAGAGTAGCTTGATACTGGTCAATCTAAGTATTCAGATAACTGGCCAGGGTATCTAAACACTCAGACCTCCCAGAGCTAAAACACATCAGCTATTATTTGCCTCACTTATAACTTTATCTTTTGATCTTAATGATTCTTAACGACTCAACTTAAACTCTTTACTTAGTTCTCGTAACCACATCCTTTTCCTGCCATCTATAATAGTATAACAGAACACTTCCTGTTAGAAAATTACAGACAGAAGAAAAACTCTTAAACCTTAATCCTATTGGTCTCTTATCGTCCCCTGACCTTGACTTAGAGTATTCACATACTCAACCTATACTCTGATACCAAGCTGTCACACCCCGATCTCGCATTACCCACTAATCACGAGATTAGGGCGCGACGGAGGGATTACACACTAGCCAAACCACTCATGACTTTTAAAACATTTTAAAGACATTAAAAAGATAATCTGATTTATGCTGTAAACTAAATCTAAACAAACTGCGGAAACATTTTTATTAAACTGACTAGCAATATAAACAAAGTCTACAGCATATTACATTGTTCGACATAAAATAAAGAATAACAATTAATTTACATCTTTTACACATTCTCTCTCACCCACACCTTGTCCCAAAGATCGAGGGGAAAGGACTAAGAGACCTCTAACTACTAACTACTTATACCTTCTACAGACTAAGCGTTAGGATGAAAGGATCCTTCAGATTCCTGTTGCTGTTGATGACCTGAAAATGTTTTGAGTAGAGGTATGAGCCTACTCGCTCAGTGAATAGCCTTTCATTTAGCTATCACTAAACAACTCATCAGGTTTATAAATTGAAATAAAACATAAATACAGTACAAGCAGGGCAGTTCAAATGACATAGCAGATTACAGAATATAATCACATTTCTATACAACAACAGATAATTTAAACCAATAAACAGATATAATGAATTGGTACAAAAGTTCGGATCTATTAATTTACTGTGATCCTATATGATTACATATTTATATTATTATGCCCTAATCATATGCAGTGCACTCTGCATATAAAGATTCGTAGCGAACTACGATCCCACCGTACAAGACTTAGCGACACACCCGGGAAATGCTAAGTCTGACACCAGCCCTGCTCTGCCACAGGACCCTAGGCTCTCCGGCCTGACTCATAGGCTCTACAGCCTCAAGGCACTACTCTGAGTGCTCTAGACTCCTCCTCTAACCTGAGTACACAGGCGGAGAGTCTCACGGGGTTACCTCCATGACACAAGCACGGATAATGTTGCAATAACCCCCATTTTCTCCAGTGCCACCGTGACACAAGCACGCGTTGTTGTTGGACACTGCCTCTCTGTCCTCGTGTCTCCATGACACAAGCACGGATAATGTTGCAACACGAGTTTCACCCCTAAGAAGCAGATCTGTCAAAGGGGTTCTACAGTGTTAGGGCACCTAAGTCTATTAACTGATTAACTTATAACCATATAAACAGGAATATCACATTTCATGCATATTGCACATTCTGAATATTCACTTGAAACACATGTATATCCTTTGTTATCCTTAAACAAGATTCAATATCATTTATCCAGTTTCAATGCTAAACATCTACTTTTAAATCAGCAAATACATTGCAACTATAATACAGGAAATTCCATCATTTTCATTAAGCATATCAAGTATTTCAAGTTCCAATGAATCTAACATACTCTATTGTATGTACTACACTGTTTAAAAGTTATACTAACTGACACAGAAGTAATTAAGCATTTAAATTGAGTTAAATAATGATTTCTAAATGAACTACTACTCACACTTCTGGAACTCGGCCGACCAATCTGGGAACTCGGCCGATCAGCTGGAAACTCGGCCGATCCACCTGCAACTCGGCCGATCAAAACGTTGTTCATTAATCCTAATAAAGAAACTCGGCCGAATCATAAGAAACTCGGCCGAACGGTGCACACACTGAAAACTAAAATGAATCTGTTGCAATGGTACAGTATCTTACACTCATTGAAGATGAACTCGATTTAAGCCGAAACAAGGACCAGGGCTGTTGGTTTGTTGTCTGGACCTTGGGCCGTAGTTGGTGACCATCTTCCCAAGTGATTGCTGCCCTAGGGCGGACTCTTGTGGCTGCCGCAGCAATAAGCTGCGGCAAGTCGACTTTGCTGCTAGGAACACCACTGAGTGTGGGAAGAAGATGGGGAAAAGAAAGGGAAGGTAGAGGAAGGTGGGACGCCACCATAGAAGCCCCTCTAAGCCTAAAATGAACCCTAATGACCGCCAATCGAAGCTACTATCCTTCCATGGTGGTTGCTGAATGCAGCCAGCACTGCTGCTGTTTGGGTGGTGCTATAGAGCCGCTAGGGCATGGACAGAGAAGGGAAATGGAAGAGAAAGAAGAAGGGAAGGATGGCAGAGGTGGGGCGCCTGCTGGCCGACGGTGAGGAGCTCGAAACGGGCCCCGATTTCCTCCCCCAAGCTACTGGTTGGGCGCTGCTACAGTGCGCCGCAGCTCCTTGCTGTAGGTTGGCTATGGATAGGGCGCCGCCATAGGGCAAGGATGAAGATGGAATGGAGGACGGAGGTGAGGGAAGCTCGATTACTAGCTATCACACCAAAAATCGCCCAAACACACCCCCCTTCAGTTGCTCTCGCTGAAGCGCCGCTTCTACGGTTGGTTCCTGTTCTATCGGGTAGCCGATTGAGAAAGAAGAAGATATGGAGAAACAAAATAGCCGACTCACTTAAAAAAATCAATAAATGGTAAAATTGCATCCAAATCCAAGAAAACCAAAAAGGCCGTAACTTTTTCCTCGAGGGTCCAATTTAAACGATTTTTCTTGCAAAATGCCAAGCACGGAATCCACTACAATCTCGAAGTGAGAAATTATGGTTATTAGCTAGTCACTACCGGTCAATAAATTAAATGCATCTGGAGTACTTTATTCAACTTGATTAAATTAATTATTAACACTACAATTATCATTAATTGCCTCAGGTGATTCAATCTCAGCTATTAATTCACATATTAACTTATTTGATTAACCATGATGTTTAATTTGATACTCAACACTAATTGGGGTGTTTCACGTAATTCGAGGTATTTATTGACTAACCCTGATATGGGTCGTAACAATCCTCTTTCCTACAAGAGAATCTAAAGCCTTTCTTGAAAGTGGACTTTCCTTTAGAGCGGTCCAATTTAGTTTAAAGTATCCAAAGGGTAGTCTTGATTTTGATTTTAGCTTCTTGTTGTCTCTATTTTTTTTGGTGAGATAAGGATGCCTTGAAATCTCAAACAACTAACCAAGGATCCACGAAAGAATCACCTAAGTCAAGGAGGTATATATATAAAAGTTTCTCAAAGTGATGTTTGAAGTGTGCAATCAACAATTAAGATCCAAAAGCTATTCACCTTGCACATTATGAACTACCTATGGCATTTGAAAATATCCACATAGCAATCATGTGATTGCCACAAGACCCATTTTCCTCTAGCTTCCATTTTGTGGGATTGATAAAAGCCTAAGCATTTAATGATTTGTGTAGCTTCCATAGAGATGATTCTAGGATCTAGATTAGAAATAATCATAGGTTTCGTTGTATTGATGAATTCATTGTGGACTCTATTTGTATCCAAGTAACCAAGTTCTTCTATCTTGTAACATATCAAATGTTACATGGAAAACATAGAAACAAGGTGAATGGTCAAGATACACATTTTAATAGCTACTCTAGGATTTGATTCACTTGGTTGTCATCCTGATTTACATTATTAAAAGGCCATGGACTTCTTTTGAGGGTATCTTGGGTTCCTTTCGTTTAGGAGGTCTTCACTAAAACCCTGTTGGCCTTCAACTTTTCTCCGGGAGGATTTGAGTATCGAATATTTTTGTATTTGTTTTGGATGAAATGATTTTGGGAGTGTCATTGCCACCTATCTATGGGGTATAAATTCCTCGTTATTGTCTTCTACCTAGAATAATTCATCATGTTCCAATTCCCTGATTTAGTGTGTTTCTACTACCGTTATTGTTGTGTCTTAGTTGGACCTTCATTTGATTCTTTACTTGCTGATATATGTACAAGATAGTCTTCAATATGTTCCTTCTCTAATCGACATTCACAATTGTCTTCTTCTTTTAGGTTTGAGGGTCAAATAGCACATCACTAGTTGGTTACTAGGTGGGGCCTTCCAACTCTTTAGGTATAATTTTTTCCTTTTATTTCATCTCGTGTGAATGTTCTTCCCATAGTAAGTATGCCATATACAATTAGTAGCAGACCTCCTTACATCTTTCCTCCAGTAGAATCTTTCTCAACATTCCTTCTTTTCATTCTTTGATGGTTTGCAATTTCTTGTGAGATAGCCAAGTTTGCCAAAAGTTACGAACATATCTAGAAGAACCTCACATTCAACCGTGTACTCGATGCCATTGATGATTAGGGATGGCGGACTATGACCTTTTACTCTACCAATTATGACCTATAAAACCAACCTAGCCTGAATCTTGAACCAAATTGTTGACCATAATATCTTATATATAAAATGGATACCAGAAACTTAACATAAATTTCAAGACATCGTCTACTTTTCAAAGATAATATTAAGGTACTAATAAATTTATATTTACATCTGATTAGCTATTAAAATATAACATCACTGATAAAGTATTAATAATTTTGCGGCCAGTTGATTTTGGGACGTGTATTAGTATATATCTGAGACAAGTGCTTATTATTATTAATAGTCCCAGCAGTAGACAGGACTAGCAGAAAGTGAACGATGGAGAGGATTTGGCTAGAACTGAGAAAAGGATGCGTTATTTTGATAACACGAAAAGTGATGGATTGAGGGTTTAAACTCTTCGGGAAAAGGTCGGATTCACAAATCAGCTGCTGGTACCCGCATACTCGTGGAAATACACATGATAATTGCTTGAAAAAGCATACAAGTTGATATCTGAATACCTAAATAACACAACGAAAGATATTATAGAATGGAAGTAAAGCAGTTGATATCTCGCCCACAATTATATAATCACAGGATGCTATGATATGCAAAATTTATTTCGTTGTCAACAAGAATATCGGGGTGGGTAGTGTTATGCATCAGTAACTCCGATAAAGTGGGCCATATGGAATACCTGACCAAAAAAATTGCAGCCGGTAAAATTACTTTAAAAGAGTATTATTTTATCTACTAACTCAAGAAAAAGAATATACAGCCGGTAAAAATAAGAAAGGGCAGTCAACTTATCAAAAGCACCAAAAAAAAAAAGCGTCTCTCTTACGATATTCAGTATATATATGTAAAAAAATGAGTATTAAAGTCCATAATACTCTCTTACACGGGCTTGGTTAAGCAAAAGTACCCAAAAATTTGCATCAACGCTCATGATAGGTAGATTCCAAATGAACCCAGCTAAACCAATATTTCACGTCTCTTTCTGCTCTACTGCAATAGGTAGGTAAAGTTCCGAGTCATGAACCCAATGATTGTAAGAGGAAAGGCAGGCTTCTTCAATTATTCCAAGTACTTTCCTAGTTTGGTGTAACAGAGGCCACATGAAGAAAAAAGAAGCGATGTAAAGGTTAAAACCTATCTATTTCCATCCAATGCATCCATCCTTCCACTTGACTTTTTGTATCCAATCGCAGCCCTTCTCCTTCTCATACCTTTAATCGACTCGTTCGAGGATATTAGATTCCTGTCATATTCGCTGACGAGGACAGCGCGCGCTTGATGACAACAACCAACTAATTTTTAATGTTGCTGGGGTGAGGGGTGGGGGTGGGGTCGTGGATTCAATTGGCACGTAGCTGATAGCACAAGGTCCACACAACTTGTGAACCGCACGTCACTTTCAAGCTGCAGTATATGGATAAATACTACCTTTCCTAACTTGAACCAGCATACACCAGCTGTGTATTATAGGACAGAACTTCAGGTATGTATACTCCAAGGAAATGATGTACAAATATGCGAAACAAAACCAGCTGGAATCGTGCAAAAGCGGTCTTTATGTATGTCAGGTCGGATCAAAGTGGAAGCTTGTGAAAGAAGGAAACATCTTATCATTTCAATATTATGCAAAGATAATTAAATGTTAATAATATTACAAGCTTAGTTTTTAATGTATTAGAGAGAAAGATTTCTTCCCCCTCTATTTTGTCCGTGACGGAAGTGAGACGATTTGTGTATATGTTTATGTATATATCTATTTGGATAGTATTCACCACATTGATCTAGTGGTTTCTCGTCAAGTATTAGATTTACGTTTGACAGAGAAACGGAATCATTAACAGCCTATTAATGCATATGAGACTTTATAAAAATTCAATCACAACCAAATACTGATCCGATACCATCCTGGAAACCGCTTCTTCAAGAAGATTAAGATTACAAATGCATGTTCTAAGATTGATACTTCGTTATGCAACTTTGCATGAGGGGATCCTTCAATGAATTATTATTTTGAGTACAACGAGATACATGAAGATTGAATTGAAGGTGGATGCCATCCTTTCTTTGAGCTGCCTCATTGGGCACTACCAACAAATGAACCAAAACTATAGAAAAGAAAACTAGAGAACTCGAGACTCACACCCTCAAGAAGATATACTCAAACCCTAATGACAAGTACAATTTCTCATTCCAAACAAAGAGACTTCTAGAAAACCTAAAATCTCATGTGAGATAAAGATATGAAGAAATAAGTTTATTGTAAATAAGACCTAGGAGGAGAGAGAGTGAGTCAAAGCCCCAATTCCCTACCTCAAAGTTGTAGCAATGTCATTTAAAGGTACCATGGGAACTAAATGGACAATACATTGGTATTAATAATTGGACGTGAGTTATATTAACAATGTCTCATAATAAAAATAAAAATATACATCGAGTGTACTTTATTTCCTTACGAGATACTACAAATCAAATTCACACTCATATTAATTATCAACTAATTTATAGATTGGTTGTTAGATAATGTTAGCATTGACCATATGTATATTTTAGACCATTGATTGTATTTATATTGTTGATTGTCAGTTTCTTTCACACATTCATAATATTTATAATTGTAAAGAGGATATCCTCTCCTACATATAAAGGGGCATACTCCTAGTAACTAAGACATTGAAACATACTTGTATTTTTAAATTTTAATTCATTCAAATGGTACCAGAGTAAAGTTAGGAATTGGTTTATCCCTCCATCTCCCATCGACACTTTGTCTCCGCTCATTATTTTTTATTATTTCACAATGGAAGCCAACATTACCAACAATAACTTCCTTTCACATCATGCATTGGGAATTCTTATACACATTGTCAAAATTAGCATCCATGGCGGAAAACAATTCGGGGTGACCTCCTCAGGAACCACATTCTCTCTCACTTGGATCCTTCCAAAACTCAATTTTAACACCTTTCATATAATGAAAAAGAGGGTTCTCTCATCAACCCCAGATTTACAAAGTGGCAGATTCATGTTGAACATATTATGTCCTATTTCATCAGTTACGTTCACATAAGTCTTTGAGATGGCATCCTTGAAGAATGTGCCACCACTACTTCCATACGGGCTAGTCTTGAGAGTTTATTCACTCAATCAAACAATGCTCAAAATTTTCAAATTGCAATGGAGGCAACATGAACAATAAAAGGTGACCTTTTCATATCTGAAATATATGACCACATGCCTAGCCTTTGGCGTCTTGGAAACATCAAAAGGCCTGCATGCTCTGCATGCACACTGTTACAACCCCAATTTTGGGTTCTTTTAGTGAGAAATACAATTTCTCTTAATACAGATATATGAAGAAATAATTGTGTGGTTTGATTTGAATGAATGAATTTCGTTTGCAATAGCCTTATTAGTTGCTTTGAGGGCCTTATTGGCTATTGGGCCCAATGAAAAGAAAAAGAAAATAAAGAAATTCAATTAATAAAAGAATATATATTAAGAAAGGGAGAAGATAAAAAGGTAGAAGCCTCTAGAAGGCTAGGTAATATCCTCCAAAGATGGATTTCGTTCCTTTAGGGTTCCTTGGGTTCCAAGGAGTCCTAGTTGCAAAGATAATGCAACAAGATCAATTAAATATTGCTTTATTAAGAAGGAAATATGAGATAACAATGATATTACAAGAAATATGTGGATATATGGATAATGGATCCATCTTGGATAAGATTTTGTGTCCACATGGTTTCTAATGGAAAAAGGAATCAAAATCAAGAAAATAAAAGATTAAGAAAGAGGAAATACTAATTAATTTGGTTTTTTTAATGAATAAATTGCATATGAAGGAAACACCCTTTTCCTTTAGAATTTGGGTTTCAAATTTAATATACAAGTAGATAATGCCAAGATAGAGTTTCCTCTAAAATTTGAGTGAAAAATATTAAATGAGGAGAGAGATACAATTTTCACAAAATTCCAATGTTAAATATCCTTTTTCCTTTATTTTTAAAGAAATAAGAAATAGGGGAGCGATATCAGTCGTTGGATGCCCTACGTGGTCCAGAGGATCAGGATCCAAAGGTGGTTGTACATCACCCACCTCGAGTCAGAGAAGGAAAGCATGAGGAAAACCGAGATTTCCCAATGTGAATTCCTCGCATCTTACCTCACCTGTAAAGAATCCAAGACCACGAGGGTCTTTGTGAGGTGATTCTGCACACAACCAACCCTATTTTTAGGGTGTCTCGAGGGTTCTAGAGGAAAAGCCCAATCAGGCTAAAGGATAGGCGGCAACGAGGGTAGGGAAACCCTAGTGGCGCCCCAAATCCTATAAATAGACCCCCTACTCAATTCATCACCTCCTCAAGAACCCAGACGACTACCTCCCGAGTCCCAGATCTCTCTATCCCTCTGGATTGGCTTCTCTCCCATGAGAGCACCGCTGCAGCGCCTCCGCAGGTCGAGTGTAGGAAAGTAAGAGGACGACGAGCAGCGATCATCCGATCATGTTCCACCATGGTCTCGCGAAGAGATCCGACGGTCTCAGGCTCGGTCGGGTTAATTTCCTCATGAGTGGAGGCGCGCGACGTGGAGTGTCGGATCCAAAGGGTGGACTAGCAAACTACTGATTGATCGGACCCAGATTTTTGGTAAATCACCCTCTCTGCTCGAATATTCCAGAAAAGTGTTTTTCCTTATAAAAATCATAGAAATTACTAGGAAACTCTAATGACGAAACTTAATATATGAAAGATGATTATAAAAGTATGAGGAACAAGATAAAAATGGTTTGAGAATCTAATTTCGTTTCTATTTACAAAAGTATGTTAAGTTGATGGCAAATGTATTAAATTTTGATTAGAAACCCTAATTGAGGTGAATGAATGAATCTATGAGGCATAATAAGTTAATTAAAGAAGTATTAAATTGTTGAATGATAATGGTGGATTCTAATCTGATTTTGATGAGAAATTGCATGATTTAGGGTTATAAACCAAGAATGTAAGATAATGGATCTAGAAACCCTAATTTAGGGTAAAAGAAGAGAAAACTATGTTTAATTTGAAATATATGGAAAATGTTGATAAATGTTGTTCCTAAACCTATTAGGAGAGATAGGATGTGAAACTTTGGGTTTATAAGTAGTTTTTCCTAATTAGAGTTTGTGGTACTACAAGTAAAGGAAAAACCTAAATTGCAAGTAAAATCCTAAAAAGGGGTAGAAACCCTAAAAAGGAATAGAAATCCTAAGAAGCAAGTTGGTTTGGATAGATCTTGATAAAAGGAAATTGTATGTTTGTTTCAAGATTCTTGTACTTTCTTGCTTGATTGGATTTCCCTACTTGGTTGATTCTATCTCAAAAATCATCAAGACATGTATGTGGTTACGCTTATGATTAAATCTCTTTAGTTTCACGGTTATTCCCGGATGTTTTTTCGGTTTCCTGAATATAACTGCTTGGATGACTTTTATTTCATGCAACTATAAAATGACTACGACTATCACTATAAATAAGTGTACATGACTAGCTCAGATACTGGTCTTCCTCTGTGGCTTTGCTAATAATAAGGATGACTTAGTACATGGTCTACCTATTAGGTAGGACCATCAAGTTATCATGGGTCACTGATAGGGCTACCTATGGGTAGTGCCATGTGACTCTTTAGCATATTATGAGTTAGGGATTGGGCTACCTATGAGTAGTGCCATGCGACTCTTCAACCCTAGGTATTGATCTACCTGTTAGGTAGGATCATGGGGGTTAATTGGGATCTACCATATGAGAGGTAGTATCCAGGTCCACTACAGGGATTACACAGAGGCTAGGGTATGTATGGATTGAGTAGTTATGTTTAAAGTGTAAAGTTTGTTTGTTAAATCATAATTGCTTTGTGATATGTTTTTAAAACTAAATGCATAATTTGTGTTTCCCCCACATACCAATATAATTCGTTATACTGACTGACGTTTTGTTTATCGGCAATTTAGGTACAAAATTGAAAAAGACAAACAGTAAAGTGATACATTGTGAATATATGAACTAAAGTACAAGGAGGATTAGTTATAATAGACTCTAGTTGTGGATAGAAGTTTAGAAATCCAAGATTTTAAAAAGGTATGCAAAGTTTTATTTTATTCCAGCTTTTTAGTATAGTTTTGGTTGAATTTAGTAATTATTATTGATTATTTTTCGAACCATTGATCCAGAAAATTGGGATAATGGCTCTGACCTTTTGGTCTCCCTTAATTGGGGGTTATCGGGAGGCGGGGTCATTATCAGAGCCTTAGTTCCTCATTTAATCCTTAATAATTATTTAATTTTACAAACTCTGTCAAACCGAGGGAGTTATTAGAGGATTTTCCAAAGACAGAGGTGTCTAGAAAAGGATCACGGTATGGGGGCTGGAACTAGTTTCCTCCACCCCGCTAGTCAATCACGAGGACTCCCAAATGCAGTGTGACTGTCTGGCCAATGGCTGAGGTTTTGACTCGAAATAAGATACCTTTAAGACTCTCTCATTTATTTCGTCCCTTCTCAACCCTAATTCAAGTAAGGTTCTAAGGTTTAGGATTTATCTCTCCACACCCCTCTTGTGATTGGGATAAGAGTAATAAGGATTAAGGAATCCTCCACCAAATCAATGAAAAGCATGTAAATAAGATGTCATGGACATAAGTTTAATAGTTTATGCGTAAAGTAAAGATAAGCTACATGCTTAGGTGGCATGGTGTGTCTTTTCGTGACCTCAAGAGAGCTCTGAGGATAGACCTTCTTGTAGGAGGATGAGGAGAGAGTTAGCCTTGGAGGAAGAGGTCTCCAAGAAGAGGTAGAGACCTGACACATCCTCTGAGGATGATGCTAACCCTAACCCTAAGGGGTTGTTAGAAAGAGGGATGACAAGATGAGTTGGATATCACAACTGACCATGCATGTTTGTACGTGGGTTGACATGCATATTGGTTTTGAGTGCTTGTGAGAAGCATGAGCTATGTGAGGTTGGTTGACCCAGTGCCTTTTGACGACCCAACCTTGGAAGGGTCGTTCCTGTTAGGGTGAAGGATAGCTCCTTCATTGAAGAGGATAGTGGTGACCATATAGAAACCCTTATGGGCATATATGAGCACAAAAGAGCATGCACCTATGTAGGAGAGCATGTCAGTAGTGCTAGCAGTAGGTGGAGACCTAGGCCAAAAGGGCATGCCGGATAGCTTATGAGATAAGCATGTAGAGCTTTGGATAACCTTGATCGAACACATGTTTGGGTTCATACGTTTCACTCAAGTAGGTGTATGTAGGTATCCTTAAGAGCTTGATCCACCTTCTTAGGGAGAGAACCTCCAGTGGTAAGGTTGGTTGTAGGGTTAGCTCTAGAGAGAGAGAAAAACCCAAGCAAGAAGGTTGGAAGCTTAGACTCCAAAGACATGAGGGACCATGAGAAGTTGGGTATGTTATGACCTGGTTTAGATGACCCAGAGTAGATAGTTTTGGTTGCCTCATGCATAATCCTTGGAGGCTTGTCGTACCTTGGATGTTCTAGAGGAACCAAACCCTATAAAGGGTATAGAACGAACATATAGACGATAGGAGTACCTACCTTTCAGGAGCATGAAGAAGAGTTCCTTAGACCCTGAAGAGGTGTGGCAACAAGTGGTGAGGCATCGTACCCAATTGTCTCTAAAGGTTGTTCACATGGAGGAGTGTTATGAAGTATATGCTACACCTAACATAGGTTTGGTTCATGACTAATCATGCAGTTAGATTGATGATGTGTAAGAGGTGAACCTAGAGTTCCTAGACCTAAGAGGGGAAGTAGTAGTACCTGGTGCACCCGATGCTCACGACGAGGGTTGAGTTTCTATAGGTTCGAGCATGGCACCCCTCATAGTTAGAGGAAAAGGAAACCCCTGTGACTAAGGTATATGTTTGTTGAACCCCACACACATAGGTTGGTGACATATGCATGTATGATGTTGGTCTGATGTGGAGGAATAGAAACAAGTATGACCTACCAAGGTGACCTAGCATGGTTTAGTAGGTGGTCTTCTTTTTAGCTATGTGACATAGTAGCTTGATAGGGCTAAGCATGCTCATGTTGATGTAAACCCTAGATGTAAGGATGTTTGTGACCTTTGTTTCTATCAGGAGATAGTTTTCTCCCATTCTGGGGAGTAACCCTTCAGTAGGGTGAGTACCAGCTTTGGTTTAGGTTCAAGGTAACCTAAAGAGGGTTCTCATAGGAGCTTGATGAGCTAAGTGTAGAACACATGGTATGAGAATGAACCTATAGACTCTTGTGTGACCATCCCTAAGGGAATGTGGATGTGTTTCCATGGAGGTAACCTTATGGGGCCTGACCAAGTTAGGTAGGTCGCCATGATCCCTATGAAAAGATGTAGTTTTGACCAAGAGTGCCCAGAGAGATGATGAAGTTTTGGGTAAAGATTCAAGAATGAGATGTGCTATGATGGAATCCTAAGCCAATACTAAGGTCATGAAGGGATAAGACTGATGGAAGTAGGAGTTGTCTATTCCCTGGATGCACAAGACCATAGGGCCAGGAGGTAACAACTACCTTTGCCCAAAGACCATAGGTTAGGAGGTTGGCCACCTTCATGAGTTCATGGGGCCTAAGGAGTAAAGGTGATAGGCACTCCCTAGATGCATAAGGGTCAAATTACTCCAAAAGTGCTTGCACCCTAGAGACGTTGAGGTAACGATTAGGGATTGCACATAAAAGAGTTATTTTACGATACAGAGGTGATGGGAAAAATCTTCTCATGGGTGTAGACCCATAATTGAGATGTTCTTTTTGTGGATACATGTGATGTGAGTTTCAACTTAGTTTGGAAAGTGTATTGATGATGTGTGATGCACCATCTCTACTCTTGGAATGGGATGAACTTTGTATTTGGACTGCAACCAAATGCTTATTTCCTCTCGTTATGGGTGGGAAAAACACATGTCATACACTTAAGGATAAAGATGACGTGAGTTGAAACATTGCTATGATGGTTGAGGATTGAGGAAGTATCATGCCTTTTTATAGATGGTTTGCAAACATGAAGAGAGCTAAGGTAGTCATCATATGAGGAGGTTCCTATCAAGAGCGATATGGAATTTATGAGTTATATAAGTTTGAGTTTGATGACCAAAGATGATGAGCTCGAAGTTTTCTTGACTCAATTAGACCTAAATCCGAGATGAGGATGATAAGTGGAATATATGAAGGTTTACGTCTTCACCGTCACCTAGCACATAAGCATATAAGGTGATAATGGATGCTCTTAGTCAAAATGCAGCTATCTTGTGTAGTTTAGCCAGTAGAGAGGCTAGAAGAGGTGTCTAGGTGAACCCTAAGTTTGTGAGATATGTTTGGATAACACTCAGATACAATGAGATATGTTGGTCGAGTTAGTGGTGGTTGCTTGGTTAGCCATCCTAGGGCTTGATGTGATAAGAGAATGGGTGAAGAACCTCAGACACATTTCTCAGGAAAAGAAGGTGATGGAACCCATGAATAGAGTGTTATAGGGTTTCTAAGGAGTCAACCTTGAGGAATCATAACATGCAGGAGCTTGTGATGATAAGTACACCCTATATCTAGTACTATTAAGATGATTAAAGTTTGCAGTAGTGCTTGAAGACCTGAGATGAAGAAGTATAAAGAATTGCATGTGGCTTGTCACCATGCATGCTAGGAGGTGAAGGTTGAACACCAGTACCCAATGAGTTACTATAGATAATGAAGAGTCCCCAAAAGGGAATGGGAGTAGATCACCATAGACATTGTGGTGGGTTTTCCCTGGACCAAGAGAGGCCATGATGCAATATGGGTATGGTAGATTGCCTTACCAAGTTGACCTAATCCCTTGCCTAAGAAAGAGAGCACTATCAGTGTGACAGATCTGATTGAACTATATATGAGGAAGAGATAGTTCATCTACACTGTGGTCGAGTTCAATATCTGGAGTGTGACCTCAAGATCACTTCCATGTGGTGGAAGTGGGTACATGAAGAACTTGATGCCATCTTGAAGTTCAGCACAACTTATCACCCCTGATTAATAGACAGTCAAGAGATGTATGATCCGGACTAGAGGGTCTGATGAGAGCATGTGTGCTCGTTCGAGTGATACATGGGAGCAGTTCCTTCCCTAAGTGAGTTTGCTTGTGATGATGGCCACCATAGCTAGTATCGGGGTGTAAGAAGCTATGTAAGGGAGGTTGTGTCAGTCACCACTTCATTTAGATGATGTCGGTGAAAGGACCTTGTGAAGGTTAGAGAGACCACAGTGTGTGCAGATGAAGACGCTTTGATCATGTGATGGCTGAGAAAGCCCAAGGGGCGACATGAGTCATGAGCTGATGCAAACAGACTGACATGCAGTTCACTATGGGAGAATATGTGTTATAAAAATATGACCCATCTGAGCTATAGCTAAAGCTGAGTCCCCGATTCATAGGTCCATTTGAAATGGATCGATGGAGTTACTTATGTTTAGCCATACCCCTCAGGATAATATTATGTATGATGTGTTTCATGAGTCCAATCTAGAGCACTATGTGATGTACCCGAGCCATGTGCTGAGCCATGAACCTATTGAGCTTTTAAGGAGGCTAAAATGTCCTATGTCACCTACAAGGGTACAAGATACCAAGGTGAGAGAGAACTCAGATGTAAGAATAAAAGATGATGAAGGTTCTTGAGAAGCACCATGGAGAGGGTGAAGCCACATGGGAGCCATGATGGACATGAGAAAGTCTTATCCTGTTTGTTTGTGTGCTTGGTGGAATTTTGAGGGAAAAATTCCTATAAGAGGGGAAGGATGTTACAACCCCAATTTTGGGTTCTTTTGGTAAGAAATACAATTTCTCTTAATATAGATATATGAATAAATAATGGTGTGGTTTGATTTGAATGAATGAATTTCGTTTACAATAGCCTTATTAGTTGCTTTGAGGGCCTTATTGGCTATTGGACCCAATGACAAGAAAAAGAAAATAAAGAAATTCAATTAATAAAATAATATATATTAAGAAAGGGAGAAGAGAAAAAGGTAGAAGCCTCTAGAAGGCTAGGTAATATCCTCTAAAGATGGATTTCGTGCCTTTAGGGTTCCTTGGGTTCCAAGGAGTCCTAGTTGCAAAGATAATGCAACAAGATCAATTAAATATTGTTTTATTAAGAAGGAAATATGAGATAATAATGATATTACAAGAAATATGTGGATATATGGATAATGGATCCATCTTGGATAATATTTTGTGTCCATGTGGTTTCTAATGGAAAAAGGAATCAAAATCAAGAAAATATAAAATTAAGAATGAGGAAATACCAATTAATTTGGTTTTATTAATGAATAACTTTCATATGAAGGAAACACCCTTTTCCTTTGGAATTTGGGTTTCAAATTTAATATACAAGTAGATAATGCCAAGATAGAGTTTCCTCTAAAATTTGAGTGAAAAATATTAAATGAGGAGAGAGATACAATTTTCACAAGATTCCATTGTTAAATATCCTTTTTCCTTCATTTTTAAAGAAATAAGAAATAGGGGACCGATGTCATCCGTTGGATGCCCCACGTGGTCCAAAGGATCACAGATCCAAAGGTGGTTGTACATCACCCACCTCGAGTCATAGAAGGAAAGTAGGAGGGAAACTGAGATTTCCCAATGTGAATTCCTCGCATCCTACCTCACCTGCAAAGAATCCAAGACCAGAGGGTCTTTGGGAGGTGATTCCATGCATGACCAACCCTATTTTTAGGGTGTCTCGAGGGTTCTAGAGGAAAATCCCAATTGGGCTGAAGGACATGTGGCGTCGAGGGTAGGGAAACCCTAGTGGAGCCCTAAATCCTATAAATAGACCCCCCTCTCAATTCCTCACCTCCTCACAAAGCAAGACGGCTACCTCCCGAGTCCCAGATCTCTCTATCCCTCTAGATTGGCTTCTCTCCGGTGAGAGCACTACCACATCGCCACTACGGGTCGAGTGTAGGAAAGGAAGAGGATGACGAGCAACAATTGTCTGATCACGTTCCACTGTGGTCTCACGAAGAGATCTGACAGTCTCAGGCTTGGTCGGGTTAATTTCCTCACGAGTGGAGGCGCACGATGTGGAGCGTCAGATCCAAAGGGTGGACCAGCAGACTACTGATCGAGCGGCCCCGGATTTTCGATAAATCACCCTCTCTGCTCGAATATCCCCAAAAAGTGTTTTTCCTTGTAAAATTCATAAAAATTACTAGGAAACTCTAATGATGAAACTTAATATATGAAAGATGATCAAAAAAATATGAGGAACAAGATAAAAATGGTTTGAGAACCTAATTTCATTTCTATTTGCAAAAGTATGTTAAATTGATGGAAAATGTATTAAAATTTGATTAGAAACCCTAATTGAGGTTAATGAATGAATCTATGCGACATAATAAGTTAATTTGAGAAGTATTAACTTGTTGAATGATAATGGTGGATTCTATTTTGATTTTGATGAGAAATTACAGGATTTAGGGTTATAAACCAAGAATGTAAGATAATGGATCTAGAAACCCTAATTTTGGGTAAAATAAAAGAAAACTATGTTTAATTCGAAATATATGGAAAAGGTTGATAAATGTTATTCCTAAACCTATTAGGAGAGATAGGATGTGAAACTTAGGGTTTATAAGTAGTTTTGCCTAATTAGAGTTTGTGGTACTACAAGTAAAGGAAAAACCCAAATTGTAAGTAATACCCTAAAAAGGGGTAGAAACCCTAAAAAGGAATAGAAATCCTAAGAAGCAAGTTGGTTTGGATAGATCTTGATAAAAGGAAATTGTATGTTTGTTTTAGGATTCTTGTACTTGCTTGTTTGATTGGATTTCCCTACTTGGTTCATTCTATCTAAAAAATTAGCAGTACAGGTGTGTGGTTACGCTTATGATTAAATCTCTTTAGTTTCATGGTGATTCCTAGATGTTTTATTAGTTGCCGAAATATAACTGCTTGGATGACTTTTATTTCATGTAACTATAAAGTGAATACGACTATCACTATAAATAAGTGTACATGACTAGCTCAGATCCTGGTCCTCCTCTATGGCTTTGCTAATAATAAGGATGTCCTAGTACATGGTCTACCTGTTAGGTAGGACCATCAGGTTATCATGAGTTAGTGATTGGGCTACCTATGGGTAGTGCCATGCGACTCTTTAGCATATTATGAGTTAGTGATTGGGCTACCTATGGGTAGTGCCATGTGACTCTTCAACCCTAGGTATTGATCTACCTATTAGCTAGGATCATGGGGGTTAATTGGGATCTACCATATGAGAGGTAGTATCCAGGTCCACTGCAGGGACAACACATATGCTAGGGTATGTATGGATTGAGTAGTTATGTTTAAAGTGTAAAGTTTGTTTGTTAAATAATAATTGCTTTGCGATATGTTTTTAAAACTAAATGCATAAATTGAGTTTCCCCCACATACCAGTATAATTTGTTATACTGACCGACGTTTTGTTTGTCGGCGATTTATGTACAAAATTGAAAAAGATAAATAGTAAAGTGATACATTGTGAATATATGAATTTAAGTACAAGGAGGGTTAGTTAGAATAGACTCCAGTTGTGGATAGAAGTTTAGAAATCCAAGATTTTGAAAAGGTATGCAAAGTTTTATTTTATTCCAACTTTTTAGTATAATTTTGGTAGAATTTAGTAATTATTATTGATTATTTGTCGAACCATTGATTCGGAAAATTGGGATAACGACTCTGACCTTTTGGTCTCCCTTAATTGGGGGTTACCGAGAGGCGGGGTCGTTACACACACCAAACAATAAGGAGTTTTAGATGTATCATTTTCTTATGGAACTTCATCCAAAATTTGAGCCATGTGTAGCCAACATCATGTAATGGACAACGACGCCTTCTATAGAATCCATCATCCCTAAACTCATGGAAGATGAAAATCATCTCAGACGCATGAAGACTACAACAACAATGCACAATCTGTCTCCCATCATGTCTGGCACTGACATGGATCTTGCAACCATTTCTACTGTAAGGACAAAATATTGTGATCATCTAATGTGGACACATTGTCACAAAAAGGGTCACCTAGTCACATGATGTTTCAAGTTTCATCCAAATCTCTATCAGGAATACAAGGAAAGAACCAAGCATACTAATTCCACAACTATAACAAACATTTTTGTCATACAAAGTGGGACAAAAAAGCAACTCTCTCCCCCACAGAGATCACAGACATGCTTCACAAAGTCATGAAGATGGAAAGTGATGGCACATCCACATCATCAAGAACTAGAGGTGCAAGTTCATCTTCATCTTCCTCGACTACATGTATATGTTCTGTCACCTAATTATGGATTCAAGTGCTACACATCATATGACTCCAAATTCTTCTATTTTAAGAAATTGTTATTCTGTACTACACCACCAATAGAAACAACAGATGGCTCACTTAATGGTATATCTCATATTGGATACATCACGCCTCATTCCACAATTTGTGGAAATTTTACTTTGCCTAAACTTTTGCATGTTCCTAACTTGCATATGAATCTTGTATCTATTGCAAAAATTTGTGATTTTGGCTTCGAAGTGATTTTTGATAAATCTTTTTGTTTTTTGTAGGACACATTTAGGCCAGAAGATTGGGATATTATTAGAGTGGGTGATCTATATCATGTGTGTAGTATTTACATTCCAAACACCACCCACATTGCCTCTGTTGGAGTAATGCTCTCACAAAATTCAGGGCATTATATATGGGACATATATCTCCAAGTCATCTTAGTAGTCTTGTTAAGTATGGCATTCTTGGTATAGTATGTAGTTCCACTCAATTATAAGAGTGCACTAGTTGTAAACTTGCCAAAGCTACAAATCTTCTTTTTTCAAACTCAACAAATAAAAGTAGTAATCTTTTTTATCTTGTTTATTCAGATATTTGGGGGCCTACACCTATCACATCTGTAAGTGATTCAAGTATTATGTAATTTATGTGGATGATTTCACAAGATAGACATGGATATACCTCATGCGTAATATTTATGAAATTTCACACATATACCAATCTTTTACCATTAGAATTAAGACCCAAAACAATAAAGTCATTTGTATGTTTCATGTAGATGGTGAAAAGGAGTACACATTTACTACCGTGTGTGAGATATTCAATTGACAATGAACCATTTTTTGATAATGTTGTCCTTACACCCATGAACACAATGGTGTTGTAGAGACTAAGCACAAATACATTCTTGAAACTATTCGTACTTTGCTCATTAGTTCTGGTGTTCTACAACACTTCTGGGCTGAAGACATCTTGACATCCACTTATCTCACTAAACTCATACCCACTAAAATCCTATGGGAGTTCTCACCGATTTAAAAACTCTATAATCAACTACCATCCTACATGTACCTCTGTGTTTTTGGTTTTACTTGCTTTATCCTTCTTCCCCGACACAAACAAAAGAAACTTGAGCCACGATATGCAAGTTGTATCCTTCTAGGATACAATGAAGAACACAAAGGATATCATTGTTTTGACCCTGTTTCCCACCGTATGTGCATAGAAAGGCATGTTATATTCCTTGAGAATACACCTTACTATACTTCCACCACCACATATCACTCCTTGCTTCATGAATTTATCACCATCCCTCATGAGGAATCTACTACAACAACGACTTCCAACATACACCCCAAGACTGAAGCTACCCATATTGAGCTTCTTATTGAGATTGAGGGTACCCTTATTGAACCTTCCACTGGGATTGAGGCTACCCAAGTTGAGCCTCCTATCACATCACCATTAGTAGGCATTGAGTCTACCCATGTTTACCCTCATACATCATCATATGACTTGACACATGATCATGATCCAAATGTTTTGTAAAACCTTTCTTCTTATGGGATTAACATGGGTCCAAGAAGATCTCAATGTGGACACTAGCCAAGTCTGTGCTATGCTCATTTAATAGTCACATGTTACTCCTCAAAATATGGAAGTTTCCTAACTGCTCTTCATACATATCTTATTCTATATTCATATTAGGAAGATTATAGTTCTATACACTATAAGAAGGATATGCAAGAAGAGTTCTAGGCCTTTAAACACACCCACACTTGGGATCTTGTTCCTTTACCAACAAGCACTTCACTTGTCGGTTGCAAGTGGCTTTACAAAATGTAGCACAAGGCTGATGGCATGATTGACAGATACAAAGCATGCCTATTTCTAGAGGCTTCATGTAGGAGTATGACGTAGACAATGAAGAAACATTTGCTTGAATTACTCACATGACCACTGTCATAACTCTTCTTGCTACATCATTGGACTTTATATCAGATGGATGTGCAAAATGTATTTCTACATGGAGAACTCTTAGATATTGTATACACAGATCCACCACCAGGACTATCAGTACCTAATTCTCATGTTTGTCTTCTACTCAAACCATTTATGGACTTAAATAGGCACCCAGGGCCGGGTTTGAATGCTTTAGATAATCCATCACATGTGCAGGTTACACCCAAAGCTCATATCATTATTCAATGTTTGTGAGCCATACACCTCAAGGATGAGTCATCCTACTCCTATATGTGGATGAAATGATCATTATAGGAGATGATGTAGTAGGAACCAAATAATTACATTATTATCTTGCTAAACAATTTCAGATGAAGGACCTTGGAAAACTTCACTACTTTCTAGGCCTAGAGATTGCTCATGGGCATAATGGAATTCTAGTCTCTCAGTAAAAGTATGCAACATATATCATTGAGTATGCCAAAAGATCTAACTTACAGGATTCTCACACACCTCTTGAACTTTATGTAAAATTACACCCAACTGTGATGAGCCATTACATTATCTCATAAGGCAAAATCATCTAGTAGGACAACTACTATGCATGTGCATCACTGGACAAATATTCAACATGTTGTTAGCATTATATCACAATTCTTATCTTCTCCCTAAAGTGTCCACTATGTTGTTGTACTCCATATCATACGCTACATATGGGAACAATCACACAATCTCTACACATGATCTTATTTCTCAACCTTATCCTACGTGCATACACTGATGTTAACTACATTGGATGCCCAACCACTAAATGCTCCACCACTATTTTTTACCTTCTTCTTAGTGATTTTGTAGTGTTGTGGAGGATCAAGAAACAAGATGTTGTATCTCTTTTATCCACTAAGGTAGAGTATACAGCAATGCATGACACCACTCAAGAAATAGTGCACATTTGTTGGCTTCTAAGTGACTTGGGAGTTATCAATTTTGAGGATACACCTATGTTCTGTGACAACAAGAGAACCATGTGAATTTCTAGTGATCTAGTTTTTCATGACAAGACTAAACACTTATAAATAGACTATCACTTTGTGAGAGAAAATCATCTAGCTGGTATCATCACACTCCCCTTCATAAACTCTAGATATCAGATTATAGACCTCTTCAAAAAAATGCACACTGTATCAAATCACAACAAGATGATTCACAAACTTTGCATCTTTGATCCACCTTGAGTTTGAGGGGGTGTTAATATTAATTTATTCAAATAATTAATGAATTAGTTGTTATTTAATGGTAACATTGATCTTATGTTGGATGGCTCAGGGGCGCGGTGGCAAAGGGCACAGGCACAGATGCAACCCTAGCGGTCGAGGGGGAAGAGGCCAAGCCGAAGAGTCATCTCCATCGACTCCTCCGCTCTGCCAACCAGTGGAGAATGGAGAAGGAGGCCAGACATTCCCAGAAACCCCAAGGGTACAACCGCATGTAGAGTCGTCAAACTCCACCTCCAACCCGAAGTTGCCGCCCAGAAGTCCTGACGGAAAGGCGAGCTCTAAGCGGTTCACTGACTAGCTTAGCCTCAGCCGTCTGGATTGCGAGGAGATTGATTTCAAATCAATCGACTTCATCAAGCCCATCTCCAGAAATGGCACGAGATGTGCATTCATCTCAAGCCAAGACTGCCCCATCCCTACATGGGAGGAGCACATCTCTATCCATTTCATCAACAGGAAACCCTTCTGCGGCCAGCTTCTTGCTTGGATCCGTAGGTAGTGGTTCCCCAGTGGACCTGTACAGGTGATAGCTAAGGAACGGGAGGGCTTCATCGTGAGGCTTCCGACCCATGAGGAAAGGGAATGTGTCCTGAATGAGGTACCTTGGTTCATAGATGGGTCATTGATCATCGCTCATTCATGGAAACCGAGTTCCCCTCTTCAGGCCCTATCCTTCACACACGCTCCAGTGTGGTTCAAGATTGAAAATCTTGGGCTACTGTGGACACATAAGCATATCGCCTACGTCGCTAGCACCATCGGGAAGCCGATTGATATTGACGATCACTCTGTCACCGCCGGCTGTCTTGGTAAAGCCTTGGTCTGTATTGAGATTGGCAGCAATGTCAAGCTACCCAAGGAAACGATGGACGAGGTCGACTCAGTCTTGAGATTGCTGAAAGTTGAGGCGGTAGCCACCCCGGTCACCTGCCCCAATTGTAAGAAATTTGGGCACAGTGGTCAATCTTGCCCTATGAAGGCAAGGAAGCCGCCACCTGAGAGAGACATCCAGATTAAGTTGGGTAAACCAATTGCTCGTGGAATTAACAAAGCATCCAAGCCCAAAGCGCCACCTGAGAAGCCTCTGGACTCCGAAGTCCTTGACCATACTGAAGTGGATGACAACCTGTGAGATTTTGTGTCCCAGCAGGTTATAGATACGATTCTGAATGGCCACATTACAGATCACCAGCACCACCAAAATGGTACGAGCCATCAACAATCCGAGCCTGATATGCTCAGGGAATCTCCAGCTTGTTATGCTGGTAACAACTTTGATTGGGAGCTGGAGTTTGCAAATTGTGGCAAAGAAGACAGAGGATCCGTTTCTTGGAAGATTAACATGGTCTAAAAGGCTGCGATTTCTCAGCTAAGGCCTACGATAGGAAGGAGAACCTATTTAGGGACGGTGACTATTGATTCTGAAGTTGAATTTGATCAATGGAACTCTGATTCTATGGTCTTCAACCAAAAGTGGGAAAAAAGAAAGAAGAAGTCAGCAAGGAAGCAGATGGGTTGAGTCATGTACTCATCCTGCCCTACCTACTGATCAGGGAATTATTCCTTGATGTAGCTTAGTGATCTGGTCATGCCACAAAGTCTGTTTGTCTCCTGTTTTGATGAAGAGGGCTAGGAATTCACATGTTCTTCACACTTTATGAGATGTTTCCAATGCTAGTGCTAGGATAGGTTTGTTACTCGTCAAGGACATCAACCATGGGACAACTTATGGAAGGGAACCTCCTGCATTGCTATCTACAACCTGGAAGTGATTCAATATTGAAAGAACTTTGTTATTCATCGCTTTTAGGTAGTACCGCCTCTTCTCTTTGTTAAGACATATTCCAGCCTCCCAGAACGACACACTTTGAAGGTGGGATTATTGATAGTGTTGGTGCTGGCCGTTTTGGTTTATACCCTTACCTAGATGACAGAGTTTGTATTCTTTAGAAGCTTTGGATTCTTGTTTATTTTTTCTCTAGGGTCTTTACACCCTTTTTCATTCATTTCAGATGCTTTCATCCCCGCTGTATAGGGGCACAGTGTCTATACCTGAAGTTTTTGGAAATTTTATAGTAACAAGATTTTGTACCGACCAAAAAAAGCATTGATCATATGTATATTGTTTACAATTGACTGTATATATATTGTTGACTGCCATTTTCTTTCACACATTCTCTGTATTTATAATCATAAAGAGGATCTCCTCCCCTATATATAAAGGGGCATACTCCTTGTGACAAAGACATTGAAACATACTTGCATTTTCAAGTTTCAATTCATTCACAATAGTAATGATGTCTTTGGGAGTAGTTGATCTCTTCCTATGAGTATTAGATTCTTTAAGAGACATGTTTATTCTTTTCAACATGTCTCTTAGGAAAAGGATTGATCCCACAACCTCCATGTTGCAAAGTAGTGTTCAAACAAACTTAGATGCCATTACTTGTATAATATGATAATCTCATTTGTTGATTTATTGATGGTGATTATTAGATTCTTTAAGAGACATTCGATTCTTTTCAACCAGTCTCTTAGGAAAAAGATTGATCCCACAACCTCCATGTTGTAAAGTAGTGTTCAAACAAACTTGGATGCCATTACTTGTTTAATATGATAATCTCATTTGTTGATTTATTGATGGTGATCCACATAAAGTCACACCTGAGTTTGATCACCAAATATAGTTTGATCAAATAGAAAACTCTTCCACGTCAATTTTTTATCAAATCGATGACCCACTTGAAATAATTTTATAAATGAATAATAATAAACATGTGTCTATGAACAAGGTGCTCATGTCCTTAGAGAGAATAATTTTCATTTGTTGATTTCTTTTTTTGTACTCATTATCGTCAAAATTAGGTGTATAAAGGAATTGAAAGTTCCCCTAGAGATGTTAAGAACATATGACAATCACTAGTGATAATAAATAAGTTATGAATCATTATCTTAATAAAAATAATCATACATGTTACATGGATTCCTTCAAATGTTCTAAGATGCTTAGACCAACATACATAAGATTTTAATATAATAATCATGTACTTGAAAAAAATAAGGATTTACAATAAGATATCATGTGTATCTCTTAATCACTATTAGCACTTCACTCATCATCTAATATTAGAGTGCAAGGTCACAAAATGATGAACAATAGTGTTGTTAGAAAAAATGGGACAATCACATTTCACCTGACATAATGACATTTGAAAGGGATTAGGTTCACAATATCATTTTATTCTAGAATTAATATTCATAATAAACCAAATTACTGACATACCCAAAATTACTGACATGGTGATGTTCTATAGATTTTTTGTTCTTTCTAATACACAATTTGATGCATTGATAAAAAGTCATACAAAAGTTTACTCAACTACAACCAAACATGATAAAAATCAAGGCTATGTTGTTAAGAATACAACCCCTAAACATATTACATTGTTTCATATAGAGTTATTCGTAAGCAGTATAATAAATAAATGCACGACCAACTATATTTATCTTTCTAAGTATCCTCCCCTAGCCTAGCCGCTTTCACTCTGTTCCTATTGGAAAAAGAAAATTTGATAAAATTTCCTGTGCCTCACACCCCAGACCTTCGTGTGCGAGTCCTTGGCCCCTCACACTAGACTAGGTGCTGAAGTAGCTAAGTGGTTCCTTTCAAACCACATTTTGAATCAGATCTGAGTCGCTCGTATCTATGCTTCCTTAAATTACTCAGTTCCTGGTAAGTTTGTCATGTATGATTTGCAATATAGGTAACAAAAAAACTGTGAACAACTTACATGGTCGGCTGTTTGTTTGGACTGAGTTTTAGATTACAATAGATATTATTCTATTTGTTTCAGCGTTAGCAAATAGACAAAATACTTAATTCAAGACTCAAAATATGGTCAGGAGGTGCAAAATATCCTAAGGGAAACCATAAAATGTGACGAGGAAAATGCCTCGTGCTAGATACAATGAAGTTCACTTTACTCGGTGGTCCATGTAAAACGTGCTAGTTGTAGATTTGGTTTCCCAATCCTATAGTTTGAAAACAAACGTACGACAATGAAAAGATTGCATAAATTAAACTTTTATTTACAATCCAACCAAATACGCTTTTAGTCTACGTTTTCTTATTTTCTAGGAAGATTCACTCCTTATTCTTGTTAGAAGGAAATGTATCGCAAGGAAATATAGTAGTTCCGGAAAGTAGAGAGAAGGTCAGCTGCAACCATTTATACATGTCTTGAAGCAGGCGTTTCTCACATTTGTGTGTGGTGATAGCACCCAATCAGCTCTCCTTGTGTGACTACAAGCCTTACCTTATTTTGATTGCACTTTATTTATCTTGATTGAATTATTTTTATTATGGATTTATTTGAATCATTTAAATACCAAATTCTTATCTTGTAATAATGCACGTGTTAAATGAATGGAAAATACTATGCTCACATTTTCTTTAAAAAAAATGGAATAGTCAAGATTGAAAAAACATGTAACTTGGTAATTGCATCAATGATTGAATCAATCGATGTGCGTAGAGAAGGACTTGGCGAGCCTCTTTAGTCCCACCATTGGTATATGTGACCTCTTCTGGCTAAGTTGGCTATCGATGTGATCGCTTCAAGCTGGGAGGTGTTGATGTAACATCTTCTGATCGCCGACTAGTCAAAGTATGTAAGAGGTGGAATGCACATTTTGGGACGCTTAAGTGGTTGCTTTTGAGGTGCTTTGGGGAATAGGAGGGTCTGAAATGACTATTTATGAATGCAAACACAAATTTCACCCAAAATAGCCTATATACATGATCCCCTCAACTCTTGATTCATTTAGATCATTTAAAACATGTAGAATGTTGTTGGATCTAGAGGAGGGTGATCTTGCTAGTGTAGCATATACATGTTAGTGGTCTTGTTTGCTTTTGAAAATTAAAAGTTAGAAATTTTCATCCGGAAGCTAGTTTAGCTTGAATACATGTAAAATTCCATTATTATCATATCTTATACAATTTCATCTCTTTTATACCATTTTGGATAAGGTTTTCCTAGTTCCATAGTGGAAATCCCTCTTATTACCTAAATATCCTTCCTTTTCCTCTTCTTTGACCTAGTGGTGCTAGACCTACAAAAGAGTGGACGTTTGGAGCTAGAAAGGAGAAGCTTTGGACGAGGTTTTCATACATGCACTTGATTTTGGCGTGATATTCACATAAAGAGAGCTGTTTTTCCTTCTTTTAGTAATCATGGCATGCCATCCGTACTTATAACTACTAATCTTCACAAAGTGCATGACAAATGAGCTAAATACAAGATTTTTATGGGGGTTTTGGCTATATTTTGAGGAACTTTAGGATTTTTAGTCCCTTTACTATTGGTTAATATTCTAAAGCAAACAAAATATTTACTTTTAATTCCATGTTTCTCAAAAGTTGAATTAAATATGTATATTTCCCTAGAATACCTACTTAGGTATTGTTAATACTTGGGCCACATGAGATCATACAGTGTTATTTTTTGGAGAAAAAACGTTGCATGTTAATTTCTCATAGTTATATATAGAGCTTACATTAATTTAGATGGGTTTTTAAGACACCTTGTGATATGGCCTACATATCGCCAAAATGGTGAAACTGTGGCTATGGTTATGCATGTTGAACATGAACTAGAGTTGTATTTCTTTTAATGATTAAATTGTGCATGTTTGTTGAATTCAAACTTTTTCCTATCAAAGATGAGTGATGGGGTCCTAGCTTGGGTGTCCATCTTGTGCGGTTTTGTCCCTCATTCTCAATAAGGTGTGTAGAATGCATGCGATTTCCCAAATGAATATCATTTTATATCAAATGCACTTATATATTGATGTGGCATGTGTTTATAGCTATAATGGAACTTAATGATGGACGGTAGAAAAGGATCCTAGGTATCCAACAACCATGGAGAGACCTAAGAGATCCCTAAACCCCCAAACTACCCCTATGTAACCAATGAAGGAGATGAAGGAAAGAGACCCATGGAACCATAATTAGACGTCAAAAGAGAAAGAAAAATCCCCCAAATTGATCACAATACGTCACCATGGCCATGCTACCAAAGCAAACCAAGGATAGCTCAGCCACCATAGCCATTCAATCCACCATGTTGTGGTTCCAAGTCATCATCACATGTGTGTTGTGTAGAACTCCTGTTTGTGCAAGCTCCTCATTTTCTCTCATACCTCATCCAACAGGTCACGGTTCTCATCACGGTCATTACACCCTTGTGCCACCACGACCGTGCTACCCAGTGCGACTGTCCTACTTTACCTCACTCCACCAAAAATTAATCTAACATTTTCATTCCACCATGGTTGATCCCATCCAGCACAACCATTCTCATACCCATACACTGTAGTTGTTCTTCCTAAATTGGTTGTTCTACCCATCAAATCCCATTTCCCTATAATTATTTTACAATATTACCCCACTCAATCCTAGAAACCCTAGGCCACTATATATACACTAAATGCATATGGGAGTGTAAGGTTAGCTACTTGAAGCCTTCATAGCCATAACCTGTGGTTTCCACCCATTTCACCTCATTTCCTTCATCTTGTCACCCAAAAATACTAGTATTATAGGGTTTTAGACATTTCCCTTCCACTTTTCATGCTTTCTTGCATCCTTAGAGGTGGAGGACACCCTTAGAGCTATTCTAGGTGAAGATATGACATTCTTCATCCACAACCCATGGGGTTTCTATTATCTTTTCCCCTTTCTTTTGTGATTTATTTTATTATGAGTATGAAATCCTCTTTGTTCGTCGGTTTGGGGACAAATATATACAACTATGATACAATGTTGGGAATTGCCCGTGCACTAAATTCTGATTTCATTTTGTAATGCTATCTTATTGATTGTTCTCCTTTATTCCCTCTTGATATGGTTGTTGAATATATGAAAGCATGTAAGGAGCGGTTAAAATGGATGATTTTGGTATTTAAGGTAAAGAAACCCCTAAGTCCCAAGTAGATCCTTAGCATGTCTCATCACCCTCCCCTTTATCTACCCAATTCCTTAGTTCTAGATATGAAATCTAAGTCACTAGATGTGCCTCCTTATAAATACTTTGATACATGTCTTGATTAGTTGTTAGACAGAACTAGTAGGAGGTTAAATACCCTCCTTCTACCGTCCACATTGTTCCTTGCCCCTAAATGCATTAGAAAATCACATCTAGATACCTACACATGGACTATCTAGACCTATTCCTATTTATTCCTTAGGGATAGGCACTAGTTCCCTTGTTCACTACCATTCCATGCATGGTCTACTAATAGAATAGGATGCATGCTATAGTAGAATCCTTATATTATGTGTGGTATCAACTTAATGGAATTTTGTGTATGAACTTAACTTTGTACATGGTTGATTAGTGCATATTCCCCCAAACAAATCACTACCCCATCTACTTGCTTAAGCCATAGTTTGCTCTCTTGTTTTCTAATCACTTGTTTTACTTAGTTTTCTTGTCTTGTTCAAGCTCATTAGCAATTGTTAGAGTAACTTGTGCTTGTTTAGCTATTTTTGTAGAATTTCTTTGTTATTTTCTTAGTGTAGGTCATGATTAGTCATTTGCTTAATGTAGTTCTTGCTCACTTTCCTAGTGTAGATTTTACCTACTTTCTTATTGTAATTTCTAGTCTAGTTTGGTTACTTGCCCTATTTTTCTATTTCCCTTGTTAGTGATTAAACTATCTTTGTTCAATTTTGTGCTTATCTAGACTAGTTGAATGAAATTTCTAGATTAGGGTTAACTTAGGTTTAGTCCTTATTTTCTATCCTTACTTGCTTGTTCATCATTAGTGTAATCAAAATCCCCAAAGAAAACCCCTGAAACCCTAATCCCTTTCTTTAGTAACCTAAAGAAGCAATGATATACAACCATTATCCCCCAATCATTCTAGATTGACCACTAATTTGCCCACTTTCTATACTACTATATGAACCATGTGCGCTTGTGGGATAGTTTTTATATGTGTATTTGAGCATATGACTCTTAGGTCTTCTATATATACCATTTGTTAGTTATACCCACATTAAGCAAGTCAAAAAGTCATTGGGCCATACAATCAAGTGAAACCCTAGTCTATTATCATATAAATTCCCGAGTCCCCAGAAGTTGAGGTAGTGTAAAGACCCAATCATTTTCAGATTAAACTTTTCACATAACTTTGTTTCAGAATAAAACCTATCTTTACAGTAATACAATTTTCTAATATTACTTGGTCTTCTTATAAATTATATGCATTCATTGAATACTAGTAAATGATTTTTTATTGTAATCTATCTTCATTTCCAATAGAGGGCATCTCTTGCAATCTTCATTCCATGTCTTCTCTAGATTTTTCCCTTGCTAATCATATCAATGGGAACATGCATTCCCCCATGGAATATATATATATATATATATATATATATATATATATATATATAATGCAAGAACACAAAAATAAAGGCAAGGGATAGTCTAAAGTACTACTAACAATAATTATTTGGGAAGTTACAAGTATGAACTAGACGTGTAAGAAGTTTCAATGAGAATATGTAAGGAATTAAACAATGTAGGTAAGTACCAAGTAGAGAAAAAGGGTTTTTTTATATCAACATGATTCAATATCAAAATTTGAGATTATTCAAATGCTTAAACATGTATAACATGTCAATGCCTATGTTATATTGGCAAAGCCATATTTTCTCTCCATGGAGAATGACAATACACCAACTGTTTTCCCAATATAATGAGGGACCTTATGTCCTTTCTCTGCAAAAATCCATGGAAACATTATTCCACTAAACTACTAGGAACCGGCCTTCCCATTGTTATGTTTAAAAAATTTGTACTATTTCCAAGAATAATTGTTGGTGACCATTCAAAGAGGATGGTTGAAGCATTGAAACAAATTTAGGCCAACCCACCTATCTATTCAACATGCTTTGAAGAGGCAAAAATATATTAGTCATTTTGTAGATTGAATCAAAGTATGCAATGTTCAAGTATATCCAAGTACTGAGATCCATGAGTCTATCAAGAGTTAGATCATGGAATAGAGGAGAGGAAGGAATCAAGCACTTGTAGATGTACCACTAGAAGAGGTCACCCAACTCAGTGCAAAAGAAGTGGGTAGAAACTACTATACTTGTTGGCATAAGGCACATGCTTTAAGATTCTCTCGAGAAACATTGTGAACCAAATAAAACTTATGGTGTCAGTGATCCATGCAACAAAGGAGTTAGTTGTATGATGTGAGTTTTATTGCACATACAAATCTCCTAAGAAGAATTATACTAGGTATTAAAACCTTTGTTATAATTGCAACTAACTCAACCGCAAGTGGACGAATCAAGTATAGTATAGAAAATACTTGAACCAAAAGGTAATGATTTCAAGAATTTTCCTTCAATACTAAGAATAATATTTAAAATCAATTTATTGAAAACGGTTATAGAATAATGATTGGCATAAAAGATTGAAATGCATGGAAATAGGTTAAACTATTCATTCAAATAAATATTAAAGAACATTAGGACATTTTGATTTCACCACCATCACTTGTATACCTATCATTGTCGCTACGACTCAGCAATATCAGCCACCTAGAATAGAACCATGTGAATTCTCTTCCTCTCAGAATGTGAATTGCACAAGGACTGAATTCCTCATGGGCTTGTGGTCCATTATCCACATATCTCAATTCAATTGTCCTATATGATCCCTTCCATGATTGAATCCAAAATCCTATGCTTCCTTTCAGTGATCTCATCTTAATTTATGTGGTCTCTACACTTAGGATTATATTAGAAAAATAATTGAGAGAACAATTCAACAATCAAGCATAAAAAGAATGGAGAACAATCTGATATACTTAGAAAAATTGAGTTTGATAACAAATATGATAGAGTAAGAGTGATGGGGATACTCCCATTCCCCAACAAGAATATATACTTGCTTAACGTCATGGAAAGAAAAAAAATACAAGAAAAGAGAGGACAAAGCATACCATTGATGGAGAAGAAAGAAGCATCCATATGTCTTTGGCTTCCACAATCCACTCTGGCAGCAACAAGTCCATAGAATTCCACGAGGATGATTTTCTTTCTTGTCTTCTCCTCTTAATCCCTTCACTAAAATGTGCTCTGGACTTATAGTGAATGGAATGAATGATAACTAGGGTGTGACTCCTTTTTGTTACAAAATTAGCCTTTAGTTGGTGCTTGTGGAAAATTTCTCTTTATGTCATGCTGATCGGGTGACTAGGTGGTCTTGATAGTCGGTCACCCACTAGGAGGCACGAATCAACCACTTGTGGTGGGATGATTGCCATTATGATAAGACTTCTAGAGAGTATGTTGACCAGTCTATCCAAAGAGTAGATCATCCAATCAATTTGATTCTTGAGAATAATATTCGATTGTAGATTTGGAGGCATATTAGTTGGTTGTCCGATCAACCTCATCCTTAAGGCACTCTAGTACAAGTGGATCGACCAATCAAGAAGGGGGAACAACTGACACTTGATCTTGAAAATGTGTCACATTTCACTGTCAATAACCTTTAGATCATCTGATTAGTGATGTATATCAACCAATCTCAATCTTGACTTGGAGGCACCTTGGAGGGGATGGTTTGTCAACTAATCAAGAAATTTAATTACCTAATCAACATGCCTAACTTGTATTTTGACCTTCAATTTTCTTTGAAATATTTTCTAAATCTTTAACATGAGTTTGGGTAAGGAAATATATCCTACCGTCGAGTGATGTGTGCTATCTTTTGCATAAGAGTAAGAAATCTAATTAAAATCCTTTTTGTTAAGATCAATAAAATAAAAAAAAACTAATACATGATACAAATGATGACTTAAATAAGAAAAAATAATATAAAATTCACGATGAAAAGGTGTTGAATATCCATTCATCAAACTACCCCCTACATGAACATTGCTCATCCTCGAGCATCATAGAATCAAAAAATCTACAAAATAATACAATTATTCTATCATCCTCTCTTACATAATATCACATGGTTCACTACAACTAAATATGGACAAACAACCCAATATCTTAGAATCACAACATGCAACTTCAAATTCCCTATTTCAGCTTCCATTCACAAACAAGTTTCCATATATAATGTGTGCATCACAATCGTGATATCATTTATGTCCTAGAATGTTCCACATTCTCCTATGATAATTTCACATGTACAAGCTTCAAATGTGATGGGATTTATTGTTGGGGTGATTGTTGTCCCTTGGAAGAAAATGGAGTAAATGGAGGTATGGAAGGAAAAATCTATGAATTTCTCCTCGATTTGACTCAAGATTTTTTTATTTTTACTAGAATTATATTGATTGCATTTTTTCTTTTTCTTTTGGTGTGCACGTTGGCATCTTTTATATATGGTACACTGATATTACATATAAGGGGTATGGAAGAAGTGGATGAGTGAGATAGAGGGTCTCACCCCAAAACATATAGTTTGGCACATTCATTTTGTCTTTTTCATATATTTTTAGTGACTGATAGGGTGAGAAGTGGGTAGACGAAGTTTAGAAGAGGATGAACTTGTACATTTCATAATAGAGAATTTAGAGCATAGGAACAAACTATTACAACCAAATTTGAATCATATCATGTAAATTGTAAAGTAATAATAATAGACAATAATCTTATGTTGATGAATAAGAGACACACTGTAATTGTATTCCTCTCAATCCCATACAACTTGCCATCCTTTTTGGTAAGTGATATTATTTAAGATCATTAGAGGAGGGTTAGGTTTAAAATTGGAAATTGTGAATCATTTTTGCAAAAAATGATTCATTTCATTCAAATTAGTGAAAATTGTTAATTGATGTAGATTATGAAATGTATATAGAACTAAATCTAGGAAAACTAGGTAAGAGTTTATTACATGCAACTAATCATGGAAATTTTAAAATAAATGATAGAAAGAAACAAATCCAATGCTAACCCTAGAAAAAAAATCACAAAAAATGAAGATAGAGTGGGTAGAATAGAGACATACCACCCACCCTCAACCTCAAACTAAGAAATTTGCTCATCCTCAAGATAACTCTAGGTCCAGAATGGAGGACAAGAAAAATCACTAGAATGGCTACTAGCCACCGCACTGACCTGACAGTGTAGAGGTTAAGGGTGGGGGATGAACCAGTGGTGCCTAGAACGATTTCTTGTATGGTAGGTCAAACAAATATCAACTCATGGAGAATCTGGGGGCTCCACAAGCAGTGATGGCCCAGTGTACTAGATTTCATAGTATCGAGAGGTAGGGGAAAGATATGTTTGTCCTACACTAAAGTCAACATAGTAAGTGAATGTTTGTTGGTAGTCAGTCTGACACACATGCCACTGCTCATGCACCTACTGTGTGAGGTACATGCGATTGACCTAGGTGGACCTATCTATATTGCTCCTACTCGTTGTGGGTTTGTGTGTCCTCATGTGGTCCAGCTTCTCTTCGAGCTCAGTGAAGCCATAGTGTCTAGATTTCCCTATAGTGTCGGGCATGATTGCTTTGTGTAGTTTGTAGAAGGGGGTGGTGAATGTCTGGTCTCCTCATCATTTGCCTCCATGGAGTTTCTACATCTTCTAGACGTTGGCTCAAGAACCTCACCCTCAACAAGTGGATGCTCCCTCAAGTAATGCAAGATGTATACATCCAGGTCATCGAGGTTGTAGATGAGATTCACTACCATGAAGTAAGCATGGGTGAGCAACACTATAATGGCCCATCTGTGTTGGAATAACCAGTGGTAGATGTCATCCTCCTTGACTGTCTTGATTTTTGCAAAAGATACCAAGTACTAGACATTGATCAAGTGTGATAGCTTGTTCAGTGTCATCATTGTGGAAGGATTGTGGGTGTATCTAGGTAGTAGGAGATTCTAGTGATGACTTCCTATAGAAGAACATTGAATTCATGTTATGTATCTATTATTTGTGCAAATGGTCACTGAGTTCACTACACCAGTTGAACATCTCATCATTCAAATGTTGCTGGACATAAAGATCATTAGTGGTGACTATGCCAAGTGAACCTATAACACTAAATATGGTGTAGGAAAGGATGCATTGCAGGTAGAGTATCACTATTCTATGAATGAATGATGTATTGGAGACCTGGTGGAAGGAAGGGAGATGGCTATTGATCTAGGCCCAGAACTTGTCATCCAAGAAATGTGATTGTTTGCAAATCACTTTTCTTGTCATTCCTTCTCTATGTCAAGGATAATGGTGGTGAAGTTTTTGTCATCTGAGGAATGCTCATCCTTGAACATGTGGAAGTATAAAGTGAACTTTTGGAGTAGCTGTGGCACTTTTTGAAGGAAGAGACGAACCCTAGAGTGAGATCCTTGATGACATGTTACATGAAAAAGGAGAAGAACATAGAATAATGAGTGTTAAGGGCTCATAAATTCCCAATGATTTGAGAGTCTTTTGGTATGCCCAATAGGTGATCTTCACTTTGATGGCCTAAATGACCTTGTGTCACTTCTTGTGCTTGGGGAGGATGAAGGCCTTGTACTTGACTGAGTGAGGAGAAAAGTGGGTGAGGAAGGTCAGAGGGAAGCTCACAGTTCATTATCAGCCTAAGAAGGCTGCATCGATGGAGGAGTAGAAGAAGCCTCATGTGACTATTGATGTCTCCCCTATGAGTATCAAGCTCATTAATCATCAGTCGAGTCAATCACCATGGCCTCCTTGTCAAAGGCTTCACCAACCTCCATGTTTTAGGAGGCGTGCTTCTACCTTACTATCCTCTCAGATGTGGATGACTTCGGTGGACCAAGTGGAGCGTGAGTGGGGGAGAGAGGAAGACTTTGTTGTTTCCTTGCCCTTTACCTTATTAGATCCAAAGGGATTATGATTTTGTAGGATCTTGGGTATAGAACCCTCGTACATATCTAATGCATTGTCTCGAATATGGGGAATGATGACATGTCACTGAACCATTTATTACTCAAATCCAAACTCCAAATGACTAGAGTTCTAATTGATGAAGGATATGAGCATCTGTCCCTAGAATTATATTATCAAATTTTGGATATGGAAGAATAAAACTTGTCATACTTGAAAAAATAACAAGCTAAAAAAACCAACATAATCTCAATAATCAACAAGTATTATTCATAGCAATATTTTCTATTATAAGATTTCAATTACATATTGAAGAGTACCATTCTACACAAGTTTTTACATATTGAGGAGTACACTAGCTAGGATCTTACAACAAGTACACCTGAAACAAATATCATCAACACATAAACTCATAGCCATCTCTGAACCTAAAACATACATGAAACAAGATGATCAACATAGGAGGTGTTGAGTACAAGGCAGAAAGATAAATATATACATGATTTGCATTACTAAAAATATTGCAGAAGTAAATGAACAAGAAAAAATAAGAAGTACTTAGCAAAATGAGAGCACATGTTATATGTTATTTTATTCCAAATATACAAACAATGTCATGTATTCATAAGGCCTTTGACCAACATACCATTAGAAGGGTCCGTGAGGGTGCTCAAGATTAGCTAAACATGTTTCTATGTGATGGAACTCAGTGACCAATGTCATTGAGAAAAATCTTGTTTCAAAATTTTATAGTAGAGTTCTATATTATGTGTTCTAATTCTAAAACCATAACGACAATACTAGAATCCTATAGGAAATATTTGAGCTTGTAAACAAGCATGCATATGTATCACAGTTCAAGCGATAAAGCCATTGTCATATATTTTTAAAGCCCCTCCTCAATTTAGAGTTTCTTAACTTAACTTAGAGTTGACAATCTAGCCATAAGGAGAACCCGATTAAATATGATTTTATACATGGATTGGAGTCCCATCAATAACCCTAACTACATTCATTTTTTATGGTTTTGGTCAAGATAGGTTCAATTTTGTTTATTAGTGCATTAGATGATCTTTTATTGATTAGAAGTACATCATGAAGGTTTGGTTCATGTTTCATGTCATCCTGAGATTCCATTCATTTTATATGAATATTTCAAGTGTTAAGTCACTTATACATTTTAGGGTCAGAAGACTCATAATTGAGCAATCATGCTCATGATCATCAAGACAAGGGGTTCAATCATAAGTATGTTATAGTTCAGTAATATATGGACATAATAAGTTCATTAAATATAGGTGTATGCCTCCAAGTCTAAGCATCATGTCAAGTATTGGTACCAATCAATAACCATAGAACTATGAATAAGGATTTCATATGCCATTAGGGGTCCATGTAAGACTTTGTTAGACATCAACATCAAGGTGATCATAAGGAAAGTTATTTCCTGATGTAGAAGGGAAGGATAGGATATTAAGATCCATATCGTTAATAGGGCACAAGAAAGACAATCATGCCACTTTAGAGTACATTAAGTAATTATGATGTATTGAGTGTCACAAGTACCGTGATATCACAAAACTTATAGACCTTAAGCATTTAACTCAGAAATCATTACAAGATTATTGATTTATACATCTAAGGTAATTGTATGCATAATCTAGGTCTAACACATCAACGATTCAAGATATAACCAAACATCCACATAATAGAGGTACACATATTCATTTAGGGTCATACACAACAAGCACAATCAAAAGGGTATTAAGGTAGATGCTATATCATAGAGAAGAACAAGGCTATCAATTTTCAAGTTTAGGGTGATATTAGATGTCATTTAGAAACAAGATTTACAATCTAGGGTAAAGTCCATCATTTACATTCAAAACAAGTCACATATGAACATTTTAGGCCATTCAAGAGAATTGGGGTGATTAGGACCTTCAATAGGATCACAAGAACATAAGAGTTACTAAATTGATGATTAGAAGGGAAAAAGTACACCAAATATTCAAACTTCATCATAATCATGCTTTAGAAGTAGTCAAGTATAGTCAAATATTGTATTTTTAGCATAATAGGAGATTGGGAAGAGTTTTAGGGTATAAAACTATTTTTATGAGCTATATCTTGTTTACCCTATATATTTCATATATTACATGTTATGTTTTGCCAAAGTAATACAAATTTATCATTTTCTAAGGTTTACCTAAAAAATGGGCATCTTTGATCATTGGATACAAGATCAAAGATTGGCATCGGGCCCCACACATCCTTAGGGAGGGGCCTCATCCTGAGCCATCTGAATTTTTGAGTCAGCTTTCCCTCCCAAGCTTGAGCATTTTCTTGCCCAAAGACTAGGCCCATAGACCCGTGTACCTCTCCCACGCGATCCCCATGTTCCCAGTGTTGGAAGAAAGGAAGAATAGGAGATCTCACACTTAACTTCTCTGCTTGTCTGGATTCTTATAGAATCCCTAACAAAGTGGCTTTATGGTAGATAGGGTCCTAGGGTTCTAATCATCTCCCTAGTCCTTGATTTTGGGGGTGAGGCTGTGAGTGCATCCATCGTCTAGGCTAGAGACATGTGTAGATGAGAGGATGGGGTACTCTGCAGTTGCTATTTCATGCGGGAAAAAGAAGTAGAAAGGCAAAGGAAGGGAGAAAAACTTGGAAAATATAAAAAGCATGGAAACAAAAAAAAGAAGTAAATGAGTCTATAAGTAGTGAAAGGGTTTTGTTTCAGAGGTTCATTCTTCCATCCTAGTGCCTCCATGCCATGTTTCCCAATCTAGATGGAGGAGGGGTATGACCCTCCAACCAAGAATTTCTTTCCCTAAGTGGAAGGGTAACAAACAACAAGCTAGGAGGTTGGGCTACACGTTCATTGGGCCCATGTATGGTCCGAACCATGGGTGGGAAGGCCCAAGATCCTGAATAAAGGATAAAAGATTTATCAAAATAGGGAAACTTCAAAATTTCTTAACTTGGGAATTTAAAGTCCATTTTATGACATTTTGAAGTTGTCAGACTTATAATTGCAAGGTATGCCACATGACATGTATTAGAGAACCAAGAGGGTTTATAAGAAAGATCTTGGTGGATTAACAACATTCAAACCTAGGTCACACTTAGGTTCCAAAGTTACATCTTGGAACATGACAATAATATAGCTATAACCAAACATCAAAACTTTCAAATCATGAATTGGAACAAGAGGAAAAGAATTTAAAGATAGAGAATTTTGGTAAATATAAGGGGAGAGAGAAAAGTTAGGTTATCACATGGCTTTTGTTGAGATTTTGATTGGGAAATCAGGGGAGATGATCAGGCGATCATAGGAGGAAGCTCGTGCCCTATGGTGGGCTAATCAGGAAATTAGTGAAGAGAATCAGGTGAATAAAAGAGTGTTAGGGGACTTTTATGCTGGCAAGTTGACCGACCAAGGGAGGTGGTCATCTGATTAGTGTGAATCTTGATATACATTATGGTGGCAAGGATGAGAAACTAGTGGAGGGTAGTTAGCCGATCAAGCACACTTGAAGAGCCATATCAACCTATGCTAATAGGGAAAATAAGGTGCATCAGGTCAGGTGATTGGAGGAACTGATCAGGTGATTAGAAGAGTGTCAGGGGAATCTGATGGTAGAAGATCATGCGACTAAGGGAGGTGGTTGACTGATTAGTATGAAGCATGCACACATTGTGGTGGCTAAATCAGGTGATGATTGTAGGCTGGTCGGTTGATTAGGGACACTTGAAGAGATAGAACACCCTGTTTTAATCATGCAACTAAGGCACATCGGGTCAGGTGACTAGCACGGGAAGAGTCATCATCTTGGTAGAAGAAAAGGGGCAGATATGGCTACTCGGGCATACAAACATCATGAGCAGGGTCGTCGATCAGTGCCTGTCTAAACAACGGTACATTGGCTAATCGAGAGAAGGTTAGGTGACCTACTCAATCGATATATGCCATGGTGAGCATTGACGACTAAAGTATGGTGGCCATACACCTACAAGATCCAAGATCAACCAATCTAGCTGATGGGGTGGCGGAGCCTCACCACAGTGATGAGTGATCAAGAGGAAGAAAAGGGGGGTGTCAACTGCTAGGGTAAGGGAGGGATTGAGAACTTGATTATGACTCCCTTGTACCAACACTAATTATAAAGGAGAGGGTCCATTGATGGGGTGATGTGGAGTGTCTGAGTTACCTAACTAGGTCCTTTATGGCAATGAAGCTCAAGATTTGGCTGACTGGTCTCGACAAGTGGGTCAACTAATCAATAAGGCTTTAGTCATCCAATCAACTGGTCTCTAGTCCTCCGATTAGGTTTTGAATGTGTTGAATTTTCCTTGGTTTATTGGTCGACAATAATTAAACTTCATGCATAAGAAGTCACTGACATTTTTGGGCTTCTATTTGGTTTCTCGATCCATAGGCCTAGTCACTCGATCTAATTTATTTTCTTGGATCTAGTAGTCACTGACATTTCCAAGCTCCCCTTTGATCTCCCGATCTTTAGGACTTTGTCGGATGATCAGAATCATTGGGAAATTATCTATTATGCATAGGCCATTGACCATAAGGGATGGTCAATCGATCCACTTGTGGTTGAGTCCTATGAAAAATTGGACCCCTTTGGTCATCCAATCAGGGGGTATGGTTGTTCAATCAAGGGGTCAATAGAATACTTGCTACTTAGAGATAGCCTGTAAGAGAACTTAACCAAAAACTAATCAACTAAGTGATCAAATGAGAGATCAACTAGAAAATTAAAATAACAAAATAGGAATGCAATCTAACCATTCAAATAAAAATAAAAATCTATCTAGATAATTGTCAGGTTTCCTGCGGCTTATGCAATGATAACATAGGGGTTGTATGCCTATGTTTTTAGAGAGTCTTTGGATTGGTAAGAGGGAGTGTGGTCACATACCTTGTTGCAAAATCTTCAATCATGATGTATCTTTCAATAAGTGGCCATTTGAAAAAAAATCACATTGATTCTATTCCATAATACAAATGCACAATTTTGATAGATCTTCTTCACAAGATATACCCCATGCCACCAAGATCACAATTCCCCAAGAAACAACCTCAAACAAGATATGTAGAGAGAGACTTGGACTCCCACTTGAATATCCTTTTCCTTAAGGTGACCATTCTTCCACATCTTAGTTTATTCCTTGTAGATGCATGCATTCTCACAGTCAGAGATGAGAAATTCATACAACTCTTGTAATTGAAGAAAGTTCTTATCTTCGATGAGAGACAAGTCAAAGTTTAGAAATTTGAATGCCCATCTGGATTTGTGCTCCATTTATTTGGGACATGGCAAGACTTGCCATTGATCAACCAGAATGACACAGTACCCTAGTTTGTCTTAAAAACTTTCTAATATGTCCAAAGAGCATTATTGAGCTTTAGTTTTTAATCTTTCCTAGTTCTTCCAACTTTCTTCTCAAGGATTTATTTGATCTTATGGTGTGAAAATTTAATTTGTCCATTAGTTTGTGGATGATATAGTGTACATACTCGATTATGGATTCCACACTTTTTCAGTAAAGGCTCAAACTTCTTTTCTAGAAAACGGGATCCTCCATGGAAGATGACCAGGTGAGTCATACAGAATCTAAGAAAAATGATATCCTTGAAAATATTTCTAATAGGCATAGGGTCTCTTTTATAAGTGGGATTTTCCTAAACAAATTTGGAAAATTTTTATTACAACAAGAACGTAGTAGTAGCCACAAGAAGGGGGACATGGACCCATGCATTCCACTCCTCAAACATCAGCATCAAATATTTCTACTTCTTGTCCTGATGTCAAGGGCATCTTATCAGATTTCATAATGTTTTTATATTTTTAGCATTGATTACAATAAAGGATGTAGTCTTTGGAACCTTTGAAAATAGTGGGCCAATAATATCTACATCGTAGAACCTTCAGGTCCATCTTCTCAGGACACATGTAGCCACCTGTTAAAACCATGTGGTAGTGCTCAAGAATTGTGTGCACTTCTTCTTCTATGATGCATATTTGGTATAAACAATAATCACTAAGGCTAAAAAGGTACTGCTCATCCTATTAGTAGTATTTGGCATCGTGCATGAATTTCTTCATCCAATGGTCTGTGTTTTCTGATTATGGAACACATGCAACAAGATAATTCACAAAGTTGACAAACCATGGGATATCAAGAGAGGCCTTCATGATCTGGTTATCATGAAGAGAATCATCAATTGATATTCTACCATTTTCAGTAATTTAAATACAACTGAGATGATCAACCTACACATTCTCGACTCCTTTCTTATCACAAAATTCCATATCAAATTCTTATAAGATAAGGACCCACTAAATCAATTTGGGCTTGGCATCCTTCTTCATAATCAATTTGAGCATGGTAGTGAGAACAACCTTCAAATTGGTGAAGCATTCCATGCAACATGAACCAAAAGAAAAGACAAGATTTATAAAACAATCATTCGTTGACATTGCTATTTTTGAAACTTCCTTGATGAATCGGAGGTAGAAACCAACAAGACTGAAAAAATCACAAACTTCATTGTCATTTTATGGTGGTGAAAGTTTTGCAATGACTTCAATCTTTTCTTTACAACTCTAATAACTTTATTTCTCACCCTATGGCCATGAACCCTGCCCTTATTCCCCATGAAGTGGCACTTCTCCCAGTCAGTACCAAATGTTCCTATTCAAAATTTTATAGCATAAGAGATAGGTGATGTAAGAAAGAATATAAAGAATCACCGCAAATAGAGAAATCATCCATCAACACCTCCATTATAGTTTCTATCAATCATGAAATGACAGCTGTCATACAAAGTTGAATAGTCGCGGGGACGCTTCACAAACTAAAGGGTATCCTCCTAACAACATATGTGCCAAAAGGGTAAATGAATGTGTCCTTCTCTTAGTAATTGGGATGAATAGTAATTTGATAGAAGCCAAAGTATCTCTCAAGATAGAAAAAGGATTCTCGATGTATCAAGTGCTCAAGGACTTGATGAAGGAAGGGAAGTAGGAAATGGACCTTCCTAGTGCTTTATAAAGATTCCTATAGTCAACACAGATCCTCCAGCCCATGATTGTAAAGGTGGGTATGCACTTTTACTTTTCATTTTTTCACAACATTTTTATCCTCCCAATATTTGAGTCCTCACTAAAGTAATCTTAAAAGGAATGATTAGACTACTCATAACATAAAGTTGAACCTCCTTTTTAAAGAGCCCATCATGAAGAACTATGTGGTTGAGCCTTCTTAGTTCAGAGCAATAGTAGGATGAGTGACCTGTTAGGAAGCTGACCATGGTCTATGTGTGAGTAAGGATCAAGCTTACAGCCTGAGGCTAGTGCTAGTCTGTAAGGCCACTCAATATTCCTAAAGCTCTACTTGAGCCTTGTGCAGTGGACTCGGATGTTACAAATTGTAAAATTTTAGAATTCAAGTCCTCATATAAAATGATCTTAAAACTAATGATGGACTACCCATATCACCAAGGTGAACCTTCATTTTATGAGCCCATAACTAAGAACTTTGTGATTATGCATGCTTAGTCCAGAGTAGTACTAGGATGGGTGACTATCGAGAAGTTGATATCACGCTATGCATGAGTGAGGAAAAAGTATGCAATCGAGGCTAGTGGTGGTCAATGACCTTGGGTGGTGGGTCTAGACATTACATATAGTATCTGAGCTGGGGCACACATGTGCCTCTAACACCTCAGTCTTGAACTGTGCGGTCTAATTACATTGGAAAGGGATATCTTGGATCCATCCTTGTCCTGATGTAGCATCTAGGCATGCTAAAAAGGTCTGTCTGAGTTGATGGACCCACCCATGAGATGGTAGAAATGAATGGAGGTTGGGTGTGCATGAGCCACACTAGGTTTGAATTGAAATGGGGAAGTGATTATGAGGTCATATAGTTGATCATTGGCAAGGACGCTAAGAGTCTAAGTGGGGAAGACTGTAACATCCTATGATTTTAGTTCATGGATAAATTATATTAAAAGAATTAATTGGAATACCCATATAACCAAGGTGCACCTCCTTTTCAGAGAGGAAATCACCAAACTAAATAACTCTATGTTTAAGTGTTCTTAACTCAGAGTAGTACTAGGATCAGTAGCATATTAGGAAGTTGATCTCATGTGATGTGTGAGTAAAAAGTGCACTACTGAGGTAAGTGGTGGCCTTTTAAGCCATTCATCATTCCTAAAACTTTGTTAGAGCCTTTAATAGTGGGTCTGGGTGTTAGAAATGGTATTAGAGAAAACAATATTCCAGTAGGTGGGGCCCACATGGTCTAGTAGGCCAATCTTGTTGGAATGGGTTATCTAAGTTTATGGAGCAACCCTTGCACTGGTATAATCTAGGCATGTTGGAAAAAGGACAATATTAGTTGACGAAGAGACCCTTAAGATTGTAGTTGTGAATGGGATCTAGGTATACATGAGCCATTTTGGGTTTCCACTGAAATGTGAAAGTGATTATGAGGCCATATATAGTTGAAGCTTAACAAGGAAGAAAAATTCTAAGTGGAAGATTACAACAAACTAGAATTTGAACTCTCAAATAAAACAGTCTTAAAAGGAATGATTTAGGTACCCATATCACCAATGTGCACCTCATTTTTATGGATCCCATCACTAAGAACTTCACAATTAAGTATGATCAACCCATAGTAGTACTAGAATGGGTGACCTATTAGGAAGTTGATCTCAAGCTCTATGTCAGTAAGGACAAAGCACACAACACAAACTAGTGGTCAAATGTAGGGCAAGTTTTCAATCATGAAACTCTAGTAGAGCCTTGGGGAAGTGGTCTAGGTGTTACAATAGTACTGACACCTTTCTTGGGAATATCTTGCATGGGGCTTACCTAAGGGAAATCTGAATGGGGTAGATAATTCTTGATGTGAGAAATTTAATAACCTCTAGTTGGATCAATATTTTTTAATGTTGGGATTCAGTTTGAACTAAGGGTCTCTAGATGGTATGTTGTCCTCTACCATGTTGATTTTGTGCATATATAGATCTTTATTAACACATTTCAAATCATTCATTTTGTAACCCAAAGTTGTCATTCTCTTCTTCATCTCAGTTATCAAAATGTTTTCTTGTTTTTGTGTCATATCCAAATCGATGATCACCTAGAAAACTTTTTACTCATCAAGAAAAACATACTTCAGACTCTCATGTAGGGCCTTCATATATGGTCCCTTAGGTGATTTTGGTTTATGTTTAACTATAGATATCATTTTTAGGTCTTCAAAATCAGCATCTAACTTCTCTTCATAGGAGTCCAAGTGGAATCAACATTGGTTAACTTTCTCATCATCAAGATCGCACCCATATAGAATGGTAAGGGATGTTTGCAAAGGGTCTTTGGTCACTTCATAGTCTTGTCTAAGCTGAAATAGCTTGTCAATAAAATCAAGAAAGAAGAACTCCTCATCGATTCTAGAAGCCTTCATTCTTTGAAACATCATGACATTTGAGTTTTACTCTTCATAGCCTCAAAAGAGAAGTCCATGCCTCTACATCAATCAAGGCTTCACAGTCTTGTCTTTAGGAATGAGAGGTTGAAGATTTGAGGATACCAGAGACCCTACTTGATGTCCATAAAGGGACATAGGCGTCCTTGTCAACTTTCACATGAATGTCCTCTATGATACCCACAAGCTTCATTATGGAGGTATCAACTAGACAAATAGTAATTGTGATAGGAGAATCTCAGTGAATACCAATATTTGTCACAAGTTCTATGGTGTAATGGAAATTCTAGATCTTAAATCTTCAAGTATTCTCACCAAGGTAACAAATAATTCCAAAAAACCAGGATCCTTTTCTTCATAGGCCTTTTTTGTGATGGATGTAAAAAGTTTCTCTTGCTTATATTATTGTCTCATACTCCTCAATAGTGTACATTTTAGTCAACATAGTCTTTAGATATTTTGAACCAATTGGAATTTGAGAAAGGGCATTCAAGAAGGAAATGAACAAATGATGTCTTCACAACTTCCTTGAGTCTCATGATTCTAGCATTCAACCTTATTTGCTTGAGGCGTAGTTGAAAGGGATTCCATTTCTTGTAAATTGGCATGTCGGGCTAAACATAATCACCTTGTGGTTTCAGAACACTAGTAGCTTTACTTATATTAACATCAACAACTTTGTCTAGCCTCTATTGCATTCCAACCATCACAATATCTTCATCAAATAAGTCAATATAAATAATAGATAGTTTCACTATAGGAGGAGTACACATGTTGCTCTAATTAGGGTTTCACACATAGCATTGCTCTAATTAGGGTTTCACACATAGCATTTCTCTAATTAGAGTTAGGGCAATAAGTCAATATAAATAATAGATAGTTTCACTATAGGAGGAGTACACATGTTGCCCGAGCATATACAACTTTCAAAAGATCATGATGCTTGGGGTTATTCTTAGGCTTCCCAACAAAGGAACCAATAGGAGGGTGTAGACAAGTACATAACTATACCAACTAAGAATCAATGGATTTTTGGTAAGCTTGTTGATTGGAAAGCATGGTGTACTGGTTGGCAACCACAAATTACCGATATTGAAGAATATTCCCAATGGTTACAAACTTGTCATATATGGAAGAATGGGGGGAGGGATGTGGTATATGTGGCACTTGGTTTGGACTTGGAATTGTTTCCATAGACTGTACCCCCGGTTCAAAAAATATCCCTAGTAATTTCCTTGGTTCTTGAATTTTTATTATTCAATGTATTGGAACCTAGGAGCACCATTGTTTCCTAAGGTTGGCCAATGTTGTGATGCATTCTTTTCTCCTACTCAATTTCCATATTGGAACCAATATGGTTTCTAGTTTGCTTCAGGTTGTAGTAGCCTTAGCGAGGAATGTTGTGGATTGTGCTGAGGTCCTCCATTTACCCTTCATCATCTTGCACCTAGGTTTTCTTCACCATCACGTTATACAATAGGTGAAAAGTGAGAGTTGAATGACCATTTCCCTTTCATGACCCATACAAGAGATTCACATTCTTCACTTGTTGCTATAATTGTTGTGGTTGTCCTTTTCATTTATAAGAGTTAAAAGAGGACTCGAGGTTGTCTTTCTTTAAAGCTAGATTCTTGAGGGATTCTTTTATAAATTTGAATTATAAACTATCTTCACTTTGACTACCTTGACCACACATCTTTGTCCTCACTTGGAATTGGACCATCATTGGTTTTCATGACCTCTCTTGACAACCCCCCATCTAGTTGTCAAAGTGTTTGAACATGAAATTTTCCTCCACATGTGGAATCTAGAAACTTGGTGTCATGGCCAACACCTCTGAAGATGGTTTCTATCAATTAATCATGTGATATATTGTGGTGTGAACAACCATGAAGAAGATCTATGAACATCTCTGGTACTTCAGTTAGAGATTCTCCTAGGAGCATGGAGAAATGTTTGATCTAGCCCATGATCTGGTAGGTGAAGGATGGTAGGTAATACTTCACCAAAAATTTGGATTTGAGACCCTCACATGCCATGATGTTGTCTCCCTCCATGGAATTGTACCAAATCCTAACCTTATTAGTCAAAGAGTACTTGAATAGTTAAAGCTTGAGGGCGTCATCAAATACATTGAGTTTCTTGTTTGAATCACACAGGTTGAAAAATTTGTACACGTGATCTCCACAATTATCACTTCCATTTCCATCGAAGGCACAACTTTGTAGCATGGTGACCCACTATGTGAACATATCTCAAACTATGTGCATCAATAGCTTTAGGGACGAAGAAATCCTTAAGATACTTGTACCACTATTCATCAAGGGTGTAACCCTCTTTGGCTCTGTTGTCTACTGAAATATCTGCTCTTTATTCCTAAATAGAAAAACTCACATGGAGTTGTGAGGGTTAGCTTCATCTTGTTGTTGATTTCTTCATTGTCCATACTATTTTTGTATGCTTGATTTATGTAGTGAAAGTCTCTATCAGTCTCTAAGAAAACTCAAAAGTTGTAGAGCCAACGCTTTGGCAGAGTCACATGCACCTTCAATATTTGAAATGAGGATTGTCAATGTCAAAAATTGAGGAAGGAGAAATTTAACTAGATACAATTGTACATCAATTGGAAAAGAAACTCCTAATTATTCAAAACATTAGAGTTTGAAGACCATTCCATTGTCTTCAGTAATGGTGCCAAAATCTGATGTAAGTTTTAGTGCACACAAGAATTGTCTAATAAGAATCATCATAGGTTTGTAACCTTTATTACAATTGCAATAAAATCACCCAAAAGAGGACAGATCAACAATAGTATATCAAAGGGTTGAACCCAAAATACAATGTTTTCAAGAAATCACCTTCATAACTAGTTGCTATGAACAATATATAAAATCAATTTGTTAAGAGTGATTATAGACTAATGATAAAACTAAAAGATTGCAATACAATAAAATAGATGAAACTATGGGTTGAAATCAATACTAAAGAAAACTACGACATTTGGATTTCACCACCATCATATGAATACCTATACTAGTAGTTACAATTTAGTAATCTCATTCACCTAGACTAGGATCATATGAATTCCTCTCAGATTGCAAATTAGACAAGGGCTAATTTCTCTATGCACTTATGTCTTGTTACCTATGAATCCTGATCCAATCATCCTATTAGTTCCCACCCATGATCACATTCAAGATCGTACACCTCTATTTCGGGATCTAGTCCTATGTTTTGTGGTCTCTACACCTAGGAATATATCAAAAATTATAACTGGGAGATCAATTCAACAAGAAAGCATAAAATGAATGGAGTAGAATCTGATACACTAAGAAAATTGAGTTTGATAAAAACTAAGACAGAGAATAGGTGATGGCTACTCCTAATGCCCCAATGATAAGGCTACCCACTCATCATAATGGCAAGAACAAAAATACAAGAAGAGATAAGTTAAATCATCTCATTGATGGACAAAAAAGATGCAACTAGATGTCTCTAGCTTCTAGAATCGACTCCAACAACAACAAGTCTGAAGGAATCTATGAGTATGGTCTTCTTTATTATCTTGTCCTCTTGATCACTACTCCAAAACATGCTCTAAACATAGAGTGAATGGAATGAATGATAATTAGGCCATGTCTCATTTTTGTTACTAAAGTATTCTCCAATTGGAACCTGTGGAAAATTTCTCTTTCTACCATGCTAATCGGTAACTCAGTCATCTAGTCGACCTATCACCCACTTGGCAGTGCACTCGATGGACTTGTGGTTATTCTATTATCATTCTAATACGCCTTCTGGAGTGTAAGTGGTTTAGTTGATCCAAGCAGTGGATGGACAAATAAACTAATTATGTTTCTTTTACTTTTGAGGCATATTTGTTGGTCATCCAATCAACATGGTGGATCAAATGGTCAACCTCATCCTTGAGGCAATTTGATGTAGGTGGATCGACCGATCAAGAAGGGGGATTGGCTAATCATTTGATGTTGAAAATTTGTTAGAAATAATTGTCAATCGGGATGAGATTTTAATCGTTGACCAATGATGGACATCATCCAATCTAATTCTTAACTTGGAGTCTCTATGGAGGAGAGGGTTGGTTTACTGATCATGGGATCTGATCACCCAATCTACATGACTGACTTGTGCTGTTTAGCTCTAGTATGCTTTGGAATCCTTTCCAAATCTTAAAATTGATTCTAGGGAAGAAATCCATCTCACCCACAAGTTAATTTTTTTCTTTATTTTGCATAAGAGAAAGAAATTTAATGTAAATCCTATCATTTGAGAACAAAGACAAAATAACAAAACTAAGAAAAACATGATGAAAGTGACAAATAAAATGAGCAAAAATAATCTAGAATTTGCAATCAAAAGGTGATGGATATGCATTATCATTGTATCATAGGAGAAGTAATGATTTGATGGTGGCGAGAGAAAATCTTGATGGTTTTAAGGCATGCATTGACTAGGAGTCTGGAAGGATAGAAGGAAAAGATGGGGAGGATATGTGTATGATGTTAGATATACTTAGGCCGATATTCTATACCAAGACTAGTGACATGGGCATCCCATTGACTTAGTTGTACGGAATATTCATCACAAGGATAGGTTAGGAAAACCATTATAAGTATTTCATGTTATGATAGAATTTCATGTACTCCACATCATATATATTAGAATTTTTGAATGTGATGGGCCATGCATTGACAAGAAGTTCAATCATTCTAGTGTTTATTGGACAACATTTACCATTTCCAGTTGCTCTATATATGAATAAGAGTTTGTAAGAAAACAAAGAGAATGTTGTTCTCAATTAGATTCATGCAAACTTGATAGATTGTCCCTATTAATTAAGTGTATATAACTCACTACTTGTGAATGATATCTGTTAGTATACACTTGATACATTACTTTGACATGCAATTTGATCCTTTGAATGGACACTTTTTGTGCAAACTAGGTTATGTTGTACAAGACTTGATTTACATAGCTCCATAGAACTCATTATTTTTTATTTAAGTAATTCCATAAATAGATAACTTGATATACTTTGGTAACAATTAAAGTAAAACTACACTTGGTTGTGTGTGAAAAATAGACTATAGGGAAGATGAAAAGGTTCATTAATAAAAATATGGTAGAATGATGTCCACAAAGAAAAGAAACTCAAACATATCATACTATGAATTTCATATTTAATGAGTTTTTCTTAATTGTACTGGAATCATCCAGTTTCACTTCTAAAAAGATTACCAACTAGTTGCATATCCCATTAAGTTAAATGAAAATTTCTTTACTCAAGACATTGACGTGTTTGCAACCTCTTATGAAAAAAAATCTATAATTTTTTTGCATCAACTAAATGAATATATATATTCGAGCTTATGTTCTAAAAAAATAATTAAATATTTGTAACAACAATAACATAGTGAGGTATAAGATTGAAGTTAGTTTATATCACAAAATTTATCTCTAATGTATAAAGTAAAATCACATTTCAAATTTGGATGATTATCAAATGATTATATAAAAGAGAATTTACAAAAATGAAAGGCCAATTGAAATTGTTATCATTCTAGTCAGTTTTCACCTATACATTACATTATTTGAATTTAGAGAGTTTATCTAAAAGTGACTATATAGAAAGTGACATTTTTCAGTATCTTACAACTCTACCATTCTTGAAATTGATTTCACCATAAAATCCAATTCTGTCAAATTAAATAATTGTTGACTAGAGCTTGATTTATATCATCTCTTTCCTTTCTCAAACATTAAAAATAAGAATAGAGATACATACCTAGTATTCATTTTTTTTTTCTTCTATTCCTACCTCCCATGTTAGAGAAAAATTGCCTACGTCTCCGTTTGGGAACCATAAATTTGTAACTATTAGTTATAGAATATTGACAAGGGGAAAATTTGTATATCTACCTCAATTGTCACTTATAACATAAAAATCTCATTCTCAATTTAAGAAAGACCAACATTTGTTAATAAAACCATTAAAAATGGTTCAACTAGACATTTCTAATAATGTACCTTTATCAATAAGAAAACCAGATTCCTAGATTTAATTTTCCAAGCATAAAAATGAAGACATTAACATAATTATTACAAAATTATGAAGAAGTCTCAACTACAAGCCTTCCAAATACATTTGAAAAGAAAATATATTTTAATTGTAACTTATTCTCTAATATGTAAGTTATTCAAGAGAAGAAATTATAGACATATAGGTGGATTTATAAGTTATCATTAACATACTGGAAGTACCATGATGCTTATTTGAAATAAATAACAAGTTATATCATTCTTACAAAATTTAAAATAGTAGGATCATGAAGTACAACTTTCATTAAGAAATAAAGTGATACATATATACAATTTCATTTCATCATAGAAAACATGCATAATTAGTAAGGCTTACAAATAAGGAACATTATACTACCATAGGCATGACTAGAAATCATGTTATTTTATTTTAAAATTCAATATTAATATGCAAAATCATGTTAAAGAACATTACCCTAACAAGTAAACAACTAACATTTTTAAGAAAAAAATGTTTCAAAATAAGTTTCTATTACGAAAGTAGGCACATTGAACAACCTAAAAATGAAAGAAATATCTAATGTTTCATTACTTTCCTTCCCTCCTTGAAAGGTGTCCCAAAACCATTTCCCTTAGAGATTCTAATAGGTTCACTATAATGAAGTCTATAATTGTTTTGAAATGATAAAATTGCAAATTAATGAAAATATGATTTCTAATGGATCTTACCAATTTTGAGATATTTAAAGACTTGGTAGTATGAGAGAATACAAGATATGTAATTTTGATATAACAAATTACATAAGGTCTAGATATGTCATTTTCATTGCGATAAATTATTTCTTTCACAATTAAATAGGAATTGTGTACAAATAATATCATTGAAACTAACAACATAAAAATGAAAGAAAAAATGCAATGCCCAAATTTTATTTTACTATGAATATCCACCTTTAATTTAACTATGTGGATACTACAGTGATATACATATTTATTTACCAACCATAGTGGTTTGAGTACCATACTCATTCCCTTTTGTTTTCATGTCTACGATATACGAATGCAATCACAACTATGTGGTGTTACACAGAAGTCTATGATAACAAGTCCAACGTTTTGAGGCTAAGCTAAATTATAGCGATTCAATATTGTGTAATTTTGAATTTTGTTGGTCACTAGTACATTCTAAGGGAATTCTAGGCATATGGCCTAAAGTTATACATATATTTCAGGGTATATCAGACTAGTTTTTCATATGGCCTAAACTTATACTAATGTTCTAGTGTATTATTACTCTTGTAGATGATGAGCATGCATGTTGATTGTTTATATATGTAATGCCATCATGGATAGACTCAACTTTATCAGAGTGAATTATTCACATAACTATTTTTCAGAACGAGAACAATCTTTACATTCATACAATTTGATCAAAGTATATGGTGTTCTTAGAAAAGATACATATTCATCAAATATTAGTAAATAAAATTTCCACTAATCTAAAATTCATATTCAAGAGAGAGAATCTCTTGCAATATTTCTTCCAAGCCTATATTATATTTTTTCCCTAACTAATCATGACTGGTGTGAGCATGCAATCACCCATCAATGTATTGCATATGAAGACAACAATAATGGCAAAGGTCAGTCTAAAATATGGTATAAAATGATTATTTGGGAAGTAAAAAAGTATGAACTCAACTGGTATGAACTTAAAATGAGAATATTCAAGTAATTAACCAACATAGGTAAGTATCAAGTAGAGAAAAGGGACTTTCAATAATAGTGTGATTCAATATCAAAAATTTAGACTAGTAATTCTAATGTTTAAATAGATACCACGGGCCATTGTCTATGTTGTTGGGGAAGCCATGTGTTCTCTCCATGGAGAATAAAAACTCACCAACTAGCTTTTCTAGTATATTGTGGGACCTCATGTTCATTCTTTCTGCAGAGTTGTAGAAGTATTAAACCACTAAAATAGTTGGCACCAACCAATCCTTTATGACCAGTAAATAGTGTGCTATTATTTCTAGGAACAATTTATTATGTCCTTACAAATAGGAAGTCTAAAGTTTCTTTTTAAAATTGGGCTAACCAACCTATCTATTATGCATGTTTTCAAGAGGGAAGTAGATTTTTGGAGAAATTATAGTAATTTTGTTCCTTTAATAGATGTATACAACATTCATTCAAATGTATCAAGAATCAAAATCAAAGAGTCAATCAAGAGAGAGATTTATTGAATAGAGAAGGGAAAGGGATCAAGCACTTGTGGTTGTACTAATAATAGTCGTCACTCCACTCACTACAAGAAAAATGGATCACAAACCTAGACTTGTTGGCATAAGGTGCCTATCTTAAGTTGCACCTGAGAAATATCATGAACAAAACAAAAATTATGGTCTCATCGATCTAGACAATGGATGAGTTTCTAGGTTGCATCACCATATTAGTAATTATATGATGGTGATGAGATAAAATCTTGAATGGTATTAAGGTATATGTGGTGACTAAGAGTTTGGAAGGATAAAAGGAAAAGATGGGGAGGATATGTGCATGATTCGATATACTAAGGTTGATATGCTATACCATTACCAATGACATGGGCATCACACTAACTGAGTCCTAGAGAAGATTCCTCTCATGTACATTCTAGGGAATTTATTACTAAATATTTGAAGTTATGATAGAAACTCATCTATACCACATCATTTATATTTCAATTCTTGAATGTGCAGGGTTGTGCATTTATTAGAAGGTTTAATTATTCTAATGCTTATTGGATATCATTTACCGTTTCCAATTCCCCTATATATGGAACCATAATTTTGGATGAAGTAAGAGGATGTTGTTCTCAATTTTATTATAGAAAACTTGAGGGGTTGTCCCAATAAATAAATTTATGTTCTTTAATTAAATAATCTCAAGGGATATTGACACACCTAAAGTATGTGTGTAAAATGCAATTCTACACATCTTGTATATAATTCTATGATGCCCGAGTGTCAAACTCATGGAAACATTTTCCAGAAACTACTACTAATTGTAACCTAATCATCTAGGCCTAGAAAAACATTGTTGGTTGGTTCTATTATAACTAAGAGCAATAATTAAATATAAATTAAATGATTGTGATTAGGAATGAATGGATTTTTTAGTACTGTGGTTTCACCAAGGCATGCATTGCATTCAAACTTTATTTTATTAATAAACATTCCCCTTAACCCTAGACTAGTCCAGTAGCAAGTATTATCCACTCCTATCGTGTATTACACGATGGCTGTGTTTGCTTCATGGGATCCATGTTAGGATTGGATTCCTGATCCTAATGGCAATTTGATCCTAAGTTTGGTTGGTAATACTAGAAGCTAGATGGTATACAAGCCTCATTGTAGTCTTACGTGAGTAAGACTTTTCATTTCTCACCCACCCCAGGTATTAGCTCCAAAGATATCTTCAACTCCTTACTCACGTTCCCAACTGTCTGCCACAAAACACCTGATATCCAACATCCCTTTGTTTAGAGTTCCTTGCATCATGCGATGTCTCAGCCGCCACTCTCTCACAAATGATCGACAGTCTCCTTCTCCTCCACCATATGTTGTCATCCTCCTTCCCCACACCTTCATCTTGCATAACTAGCGAACTCCTATGACAGTCTCTACCACACCTAAATCAAGTAGGGATGGCTAACTCCTCTCTGATGGGTGTCATTCTACCTTTCTCAAGCACTATCTTGTATTGGGTCCCCTCACACATGAATCTATGTTAAATACTACTTTTATGATCAACAAGTCTAACTATCGTTCAATCATGGAATCTATTTTTTTGAACAACCATTCACCGATTAGTTGAATTAAGAACAACTGAGGAACTACTAATCTCGTCCAGAAGAGAACCGGCTCCCTCAGAACTCACACGAAGTAGGCAAACACACCAACGAGAGCTTACAATGGTATTGTCATGATATAACATTACCAGAAGAGGGAAAATGTATATTTTGGTCTGGAAAAAATAAACACACATTCTATTTGACATGCATCCAAATGTATGTTGTCATTTTCATTTACCTTCCCTTTTGATTTCCCTACCAATCCCATACCCCAACGTATCCGACACTTATGCTATTTGACAAACCAAACACGGCCTATGTAGAATAAACAAAACAGTACTTCTCTATCAATTTAAGAATTCTCTAGGTTCATTAAGGATGTCTCTAGGTTGTTCTTTCACAGTTGTAAGCCCTCTCATGTGGCACGATATAATCTATGTGAACCTTTGATTTTTCCAACCCTTAATCCATCTTTCAAAGCAATTATGGGTCTATTATAATGAATATGGTGAGCAAGCATACACAATTCAATAAGTGATCATAGATTCAAGTAAAAAATGATGGGAATAGATTATTAATTCATAAAATTTGAATACAATACAATACTAGGCTACTCATGGCTCTTAGGGAATATGAGGTTTGGTATTTCATGATTTCTATCATCATACAAAGAGAGGAAGAGTGAGAAAATGATCTAGACATTAAAAAACCAACAAAAAATCCTTGCAGAGGTGGTCCCGAACATCGCCTCTATAGACACCTTGATCTGTAATGTTTCAACTGCAAATCTTCCCTCCAAAGGTGGCCGAAGCATCAGTCTGTGGCTATCTCCTTTATCTACTTCTCTCTCAGCTTTGTTCTCTATTACAAAGTGATAGAAAATGATCTTTCAGTTTTGTCAAACCCCCTTTAGGTCATAAGTGGGGCTTTGGCTAGCATTAAGTCACAATAGTTGGATCTGACATGAATTTCAATATGCATTGATCACTTAAAGTCAATAATACTGACAAGATGTCAGTGGCACCAAGTTATCAGATGAATCAAAACCCTTGAACTGTGTTGGTACTACCAAAAGATGTATCAATTGAAATGAGTTACATTATGTGAATTTTGATTTACAAATAAGTGCTGAAGTCAGTACCACAGACTAGATAGTCGGTAGCACCACGACAATTAAACTCAGTTACATATGCTCTTTCTATGGTGAGTTAACAACACTGATTCCTAGCTTTGGTACCATTGAGTCCATGCTCAACAACACCAAAATTTGCCTCAGTAGCATTAAGATTTTTGCATTTTCCTTGTTGGAATTTTGTGTCATATTAATACCAATTACATGTGTTGATAGCATCGAGTTGTCATATAAATGCTCAATTTACCTAAACAAGGGAAAAAAGGACATAAGTCTAAATTAAAAGTGTTAATTAAGCATGATTCAGTAAAAATACTCAATATTAGATGAAATAGTGATTCACATGCTAAAAATGATAAAAAAACGAATACCATATCTTAAAACGGACAATCTTGCACTAAATGCATGGAAAAATAGCATGTGAAAAGTGAATAAAACTAAATGCATCAAAATCCCCTAACCATGAATGTTGCTCACCCTCATGCAACACCAGCTTTCGATCTGTTTGAAATAGTCAGCAAAAGGAAAAAACCTATGAACTACATTTCTCAAATACCCACACCTGACGGTCTCAAATTGGCCATTAGCAACCATTGAACAAATAACTACTCTGAAGTGACCAATTTTTTATATTAAAGATGTCCACCCTTATATCAATGAAACACTATTAATAAAGAGAAATTGACATCATAGTCAATATTTCATACACTTGATACACCATGTGATTCCATATCTACATTGATCTGGTATACCTACACAACTATGTTGGAAGTAGTTTTCTATATGGAAATAAATGTGGGGGTTAATCATATATGTGGCCTTCCATAAAGAGCAATGGGTGAGTACAAAAAGGAGTCTATGAACAAGAACCACAAGTAACATATGAATTATTTATGCATAAATAAAATAGGATGAGCCTACAAAATGAAGGAAATGAAAAATTTGTGAAATCTGATGTCTACCATTATGGTGAAATGATGAATGCACAAAATGTCTCATTCAAATGATGAGTTTGGGTGAAATAATGCATTCATATACCTATTTTTGCCTTCTCTGTGAAGAAAAATAAATTCAATTCAAGGCATCTTTTCTTCCTTTCTATTTGATTTCTCTTTTTTTTCTTCACTCTTATTTTAGAATGACTTTTGATTAACGCTTGATATTTCTTTATCATTTTTTATATTTGTATTTTTATTGGGAGGGATATGAATGTACATCCTTTCACTATAGTTCTAAAAAAGTTAAATAGACATGTGTTACACACAAAATGCAAAATTGATGGAAACAAAAATGCAATCTACATGAAACCTTTTATGCACTATGATTTTTCTATTTGGTTCAATGATATGCTCATTGCTATAAATTTTTCCTTTTTCTAATACACTTGTCAAGAACAAACTATCATGCTATTACTATGCTATGTAATTAATCCAAGAGAAAATAATTTGGATACATTGATAATCTTGTGGTGGTGAATGAAATATCATGAAAGGTGGGCGGAATCACATGACTAAGAGGCAGTGCCTTTCTTAACTATGATGTATCCCTCTCCAATCAACTTGTGTATAGGGTGACCTTATAAGTTCTTGTCAAGAACAAACTATCATGCTATTACTATGCTATGTAATGAATACAAGAGAAAATAATTTGGATACATTGATTGTAACGACCCCACCTCCCGGTAACCCCCAATTAAGGGAGACCCGAAGGACAGAGTTGTTATTCAATTAACATGATCAAAGGTTCGACAAATAATCAATAATAATTATGAAATTCTACTAACTAACTGGAATTTGGTATAAAATTAAAACTTTAATTACCTTTGAAAACTTTGGAAATCTATCTATCCAGAGCTGGAACTATTCTATCCAATCCTCCTTGCACTCTATTTCTTATTTCCACAATGTGTCACTTTACTGTTTGTTCTTTCAATTGTTGTTCCTAAAACGCCGACAAACAAAACGTCGGCCAGTATATCGAAATATACTGGTATGTGGGAACAACCAAAATCTTCCACAATGTGTCACCTTAGGGTTTCCTTTTCCAATGACTTAAGGCCACCTTCTCAATCCTGAGCTTGGTGCCTAGGGGTCACCACTCATGGTGCCCACTAGTCATGCAATATCATAGGCCACCTTCGCATTCCCGAGCATGGTGTCTGGGGTCACCACTCAAGGTGTCCATTGGTCTACCCATCTGGGCCTGATCTTTGGCATCATCCATCAGGGTGGCATGTAAGTGCGAGAATCCATACTTCTATTATTAATGTGATAATCATAGTGACTTTATAATTTTCAAGTATGAACATCCAAACTAATAATTTGCATTCAATGCGATTAACCATCCGGAAAATCCACGAGAAACTAAGGCGGTTATTCATAATTAACCACATACCTGTCCAGTCGAATCAACAAGTTAATAGTAATCCAAGCAAGAAAGTATCCAGGCAAGCAGTTCAATCCACATATGCAAGAAAGAACCCTAAAAAGTACATGTAATCTAATTACCATTCACTTTCTTAGATTCTATTCATTTGAACTCGCTTCCTAGGGTTTCCTTCTTCCTTTTAGGGTTTCATTAGGGTTCATCTTCATTATTGACATCATAAGCCCTAAAACAACAAATCTAATCTCAAACCCTAAATAGCTTCTTAATTCCTTCCTAACAGGCTTAATTTGACTCACAAAAACATTATTCCTATGAATATCGAATTAATCACGTTAATCGCCCTTTTTACCCTAGATTAGGGCTTCTATATGCATTATCATTCATTAATGGGTAAAATCCTAAAACAAGCAATTCATTATCTAATATTGGATTCAAATCTTACTTTGCCTCTTAACAGGTTATTATAGCCCAAAATAACCTAAATAAAACATTAAATCCGATTGCCAATCATAATTAGGGTTTTATCATGATTTAATGCATAAACATGGGTAACTTAATATAATTTTAGCATTATGATCAGATTTAGACTATAAAACTATTTTTATTGGATTCCTCTCATTCTCCTGATCAATTTTCATACACAACATGCTTTAATCCGAGTTTCCAATTTCTTTCTATGATTTTTCTAAACAATTTACCTTTGGACCAGTAGTAGATCACCACGTCATCCCTTCGGCCTCCTTCTTTTCCACGTGCACGGCTTGCTTGACTAGAATCTCGGTCAAGGTAATACTAAACTTTTGTCCCTTCCCCTCTGACTTGAGGGTCACACGCTCCTGGGGGCAAGGAGGAAATTCCCTCCTACTCATCTTCTTCCTCCAGCGCACCCCTCGCTCACGAGACAGCAAAACAAGCTTTGTCTTTGGTCAACTAAGGTGTTGACCCTATGATCCATTACGCCGGAGAGACAGGAACTAGTACTGGTGCCTCCATGATGCTCATACGAACTTGTCTGAGGGTTCGAGCAGCACCAATAGACACGAGAAGGGGGCCGATTCCAGGCATGTTCGTTGGCGGAGGACAGGGAAAACTGGCACCTGAGTGGCGATGAACCAGAGAAAATTAGATGAGTCCAAGGGCTCTCGAGGTCAAGGTTAATTCCTCTATGGCCTTTTATAGGCAGAGGGGCGAGACTAGGGGTGTTTCCATCACCCCCCAAGTCCTAACGGGATAGGGAATTGGGCGTTTTCCAAAATGATGACTAATCCTAGTCGAACCAGGGATGAATCCCTGCAGTTTCGTCTCCTGAATGCAATGGGAAACATTGCAAGTGTGCATATTCCCTGGATCACAATGAAAACGGAGAGGAAAGTTCCTTTGTATCTCACAGAGTCCCAGTCCCAGTGGGACTTAGATGATGACCAGATTCTATTGGATTAAGATCCAATGGTCTGTGTTATCTGTGCTTAAACAAAAAGGAAAAACCTTTCCCAAATTCTGAATAAATCCAATTTTAGCAATTTCTTAGGAAATTCATATCTCCCAAAACCTTGCTCCTTTTTAACTCAAATTTTAAGGGAACCCAAGTTATCTTATCCAATTAATGAAAATTAATTAGTATTCCTATTCCTTTTGCTATTATCTTGTTATTTTGGGTCCCTTGGACCTCAAGAAAACCTAAGGGCACGAAATCCCATATTGGGGAGAATCTATTTGCCTTTAACTTCTTTTAATTGTCAATTACTCATATTTCCCTAATTCTTTTCATTAAATTATTCCTTTTTGAGGATTACTCTTTATCTCTCTTATTATTTCTCTCATTGGCATTCCTTTTATTATTAGGAATCCTTTGGATACGAAAATCCACCAAGGATAACTCAATTATAGCTCTTTTCACTTATTTTCCACATTTATCATTATTTTCAATTTCTTTCTTAATAAAGAAATACTTAATTGGTCTTTTTCTTTTCTTATTGCATTCTCTATGCAACTTTGGACTCCTTGGGACCCAAGGAAGCCAAGAGGCACGAAATCCAACTTTGGACTATACTCTTTTTCCTTCTAGAGGTTTCCACAACTTTCTTTTCTCAAAAACTCAATTATTTATTAATTGAATTTCCTCGTTATTGTGCCCAATAGCCAATAAAGCCCACAACACAATCATCAAGGCTATTGTAAACGAAATTCATGCATTCAATTAAAAGACATCATTATTTTTTCATTTATCCTTAATATGAGAAATTACATTTCTCAGCAAATGAACCCAAAATTGGGGTTGTAACATCCTTCCCCTCTTATAAGAATTTTGCCCTCAAAATTCCATCAAGCAAACAAACAAACAGGATAATACTTCCTCATGTCCATCATGGCTCCCATGTGGCTCTACCCTTGTCCATGGTGCTTCCCAAGAACCTTCATCGTCTCATATTCTTCCATCTGAGTTCTTTCTTACCTTGGTATATCATACCCTCATTGGTGACTCAGGACTTTTCAGCTTCTAAAAAAAAAAACTGAATAGGTTCAGGGCCCAACACATGGCTTGGGTACCTCACACAGTGCTCTAGACCAGACATATGGAACTCATCACACATCATGTTCCTGCGGGGTAAGGTTAAACACAACCATCTCCACTAATCCATCTCAAATGGACCCATATATCGGGGACTCAGCTTTCTCAGCCACAGCTTAGAGGGGTCGAATTTTCACATTATATTCTCCCACAGTGAACTGCATGTGAGTTTGCTTTGCATCAGCTCATGACTCATGTCACCCTTGGGCTCTCTCTCAGCCATTGCACGATCAAGCGACTTCATCTGCACACATTGTGGTTCTTTTCTGACCTTCGCGAGGCCTCCTTCACCAACATCATCATAATGAAGTGGTGACTGACACAACCTCCTTATAGAACTTCTTGCATCCCGATAAAGGGTATGGTGGTTAACATCACATCTTAAGAACTGTCTCTTTGTATCACCCTGAACAAGAACACTTGCTCTCATCAGACCCTCTAGTCTAGATCAAACTAATCATTAGTTAGGGGTGATAAACTATACTATCATCGAGTTCTTTATGTATCTACTCCCACCTCATGGAAGTGAACCTTTAGGTCATACTCAAGAACTTTTGAACTCACATCATGGTGTAGTTGAACCATCTCTCTCTCTTATGTAGTTCAACAAAATCTGTCTCTTGACAGTACTCCTTTATTTCTCATGTTAGGTAAGACGATCTACCATAACCCATATTGCATCTTGACCTTCAGGGTCAAAGGGAGACTCACCACAACATCCATAGTGATGAACCGCATTCCCTCTCAGGGACTCTTTTATCCTCTATATCGATATGCTGGGTTACTGGTGTTCGTCCTTCACTTCCTGGCTTGCATGGCCACATGCTACATGCAACTTTGTTTTAAGCATCCAGAGTGCTACCATCACTTACTATCTTTGTAGTACCAATGTATATCATGACCTCATGTATTGTTATGATTCCTCAAGCTTGATACCTCGGAAACCCTAAACCATTCTCAAAAGGGTTTTATTACCTTCCTATCCAAAGAAGTGTATTTGAGGTTCTATCAACATCCTTTTACTACATCAAGGACTAAACGGGTTAACCAAACAACCATTAACTTGTTCAACATATCTTGTTACATCTGTGTGTTAGCCAAAACAGATCCTCTTTCCAAACATAGGGTTAGTCGAACAACCTCAACTTCTTCTAGCTTCCAGCTAACTAGGCAGCTATATCTCAACCAGAGCATTCATTACCATTTTTTATCCTTAGGTGTTAGGTAATGTTGAAAACATACACCTCCACGTATTCTACTTATCATCTCATCTCAAACTCTAAGTCTATCTTCATCAAGAACACTCTAAGATCCTTTTCATGGTGGTCAAACTCAACCTTGCATATCTTGCAAATTCCCGATAGCTCATGGTATCACATCCCCACAAGATGATCTCCTTAATACTCTTAGTGTTTGTAAATCATCCATGTATCATTTACTCCACAAGGGTATGTTATCATCTTTGTCCTCATACCTCATAGCAACGTTCCAACTCACATCATCTTTATCCCTGGTGTATGGCATGCGTACTGTCCTATATCTCACTCCCATAACAAGGAGAAATAAGCATTTGGCGGTCGTCCAAATATAGAGTTCTTCCCATTCTAGGAGTAGAGATGGTACATCCCACCTTGCTAGTAAGTTGAAACGTGCAACTCATGTCTCCACATCACAAACATTATGATATCAAAAATTACTTCCATGGAAAACTAGTCTCAAACCTACTGGGGTTTACACACAATCCTTCGTCATCTCCTCTAGGTCTATAGGGTGCTGACACTTTGGGGTCATCCCTCTTCCCTTATGCATCCAGAGAGTGCCCTACTCATCCACCCTTTGGGTCCCATGAGTTCATGAAGGTGATCAATCTCCTAACCCATGGCCCTTAGACAATGATAGTTGTTACCTCCCGACCCTATGGTCATGTGCAACTAGGGAATTAGGCAACTCCTACTTCCATCGGTCTTATCCCTACTAGACCCTAGGATAGACTTAGGATTTTAACATAGTACATGTCCAACTTAGAACCTTACCTAAGCCTTCATCATCTCTCTGCATTCCTGGGTTGTCTTTCATCCTTTCCCAGGGGTCATGGCGACTCGCCTACCTTGGTCAGGCCCCATACCGATTACCTTCATGTCAACACCTCCACATGCACATAGAGATGGCTATCTATGGGTCTATAGGTTCATTCTCATGCCATGTACTCTTCACTTAGCTCCTCAAGATCCTCTGAAACCTCTTTAGGTTACCTCAAAACTGGTATATACCCTACCAAAGGGTCCCTCTCCTAGGATGGGAGGAAACTACAACTCGTGACAACCAGGTCACAACCATCCTTAGGGTTTACATTCACATGAGCATGCCTAACCCAGCAGCTACTAAGGCACAAGCAGACCACCTATTAAACCATGCTAGGTCATACTTGTTCTCTTTCCTCAACATTAGATCAACTTAGTTGTGAGGGGTTCATCCAACATACCCTTAACTTAAGGGGTTTCCTTTACCTCTACGCATTAAGAGTACCAAGCTCAAAACTATAGAGACTCAAATCTCATCATGAGCATCAGATACATTGCTTCCCCTCTTAGGCCTAGGAACCCTAGGTTCTCCTTTGGTATCCAACTACATGCTAAGTCAAGCATGTCCAAGGTATGTCATGTACTCCCATGATCCTTCTACTCGAGCAACACTTCGGAGTTGAGTCCTCTTCCAGAACAACCAACTAGGTATAAAGCCTCACAACTAGTTACTTAAACCTCCTCAGGGTCTAAAGCACTCTTTATCTCATCCAATAGGTAATCACTTATACCATAGGTACTAGAAGCATCATCCTCTCTCTAGGGTTTGGTTCCTCTAAAGGCAACCGAGATAGCCTCCAGGGATCAAGCATAAGGCAACCACTATCATCCACGTAGGTCGCATTATCCTCAACTCCCCACTATTCCTCATGTTTCAGAATCTAAGCTTCCAACCTTCTTTCTTGGGTCTTGCTTTCTCTCTCTAGATTTAATTCCACATCCAGCCTCACTGCATGAAGTTGGATCAAGCTTACAGGCATACCTTTACGTAGGTGAAGCCTATGCTCAAACTTATGTTTGGATCAAGATTATCCTTAGCTCTTTATGTTTATCTCGTAAGACATCCATCATGATTCCTTATCTAGGGTTTCATCCTAATGTCAGCACTACTGACGTACTCTGGGTGCAAGCTATACCCTACTTGCACAAGCCCATAGGGTTCTATAGGTTCTTCTCTAACCTCATCCATGAAGGAGCTATCCTTCTCTCAAACATGCATGACCCTTCCCAGGGTCGCCAAAGGTGCTAGGTCATCCAACCTCTCATGGCTCATATGACAAACCAAAAGCATATCTATCCAAACACCCAGTCAACCATGTCATCTAACTCATCATGCCCTCTCTCTCTCTCTAACCTCCACTTAGGGTTAGGGTTAACATCATCCTTCAAGGATGTGCTAGGTCTCTACTTTAATGGATATCTCTACCTCCAAGACTCACTTTCTCTACTCATCCTCATGACAAGAAGGTCTAGCCTCAGGTCGCTCCTGAGGGCAATGACAACTTATGTCATACGACCTAAGCATGTATCTATTCTTTTACGCTTACTCTATTAAGCTTATGTCCATCACATCTTATTTACATACTTTTTATTAATTTGGTGGAGGATTCCTTAATCCTTATCAACCTTACCCATACCTCAAGAGGGTGAGGAGAAGAGACAAAACCCTAATCCTTAAGGTCCTTAATAGAATTTGAGTTGAGAAGGGATGAAAAAGATGAGAGAGTCCTAAAGGTATCTTATTTTGAATCATACCCTAAGACTTTGGCCAGGAAGTCACACGGATCTGGGAGTCCTCGTATTTTGACTAGCGGTGCAGAGGAAAATATTGCCAGCCCCCAATCATGATCCTTTTCTAGACACCTCTGCCTTTCGGATAATCCTCTAATAACTCCCTTGGGTTCTACAGAATTTGTAAAGTTTAATAATTATTAAAGATTAATTGAGGAACCTATGATCTGATACCAATTGTAACGACCCCGCCTCCCGATAACCCCCAATTAAGGGAGACCCGAAGGACAGAGTTGTTATTCAACTAACATGATCAAAGGTTCGACAAGTAATCAATAATAATTATGAAATTCTACTAACTAACTGGAATTTGGTATAAAATTAAAACTTTACTTACCTTTGAAAACTTTGGAAATCTATCTATCCAGAGCTGGAACTATTCTATCTAATCCTCCTTGCACTTTATTTCTTATTTCCACAATGTGTCACTTTACTATTTGTTCTTTCAATTGTTGTTCCTAAAACGCCGACAAACAAAATGTCGGTCAGTATATCGAAATATACTGGTATGCGGGAACAACCAAAATCTTGCAAATATGGCTAACAATTTAATAATCACAATCAAATTAATTAACAAGCCAAATTACACTTTTCAGTATGACATTCTCCATTGCTTTTGCCCTAACCCTGGCATACCCACCTTAGGGTTTCCTTTGCCAATGACTTAAGGCCACCTTCTCAATCCTGAGCTTTGTGCCTGGGGTCACCACTCATGGTTCCCACTAGTCATGCAATATCATAGGCCACCTTCTCATTCTCGAGCTTGGTGCCTGGGGTCACCACTCAAGGTGTCCATTGGTCTACCCATCTGGGCCTGACCTTTGGCATCATCCATCAGGGTGGCATGTAAGTGCGAGAATCCATACTTCTATTATTAATGTTATAATCATAGTGACTTTATAGTTTGCAAGTATGAACATCCAAACTAATAATTTGCATTCAATGCGATTAACCATCCAGAAAATCCTTGAGAAACTAAGGAGGTTATTCATAATTAACCACATACCTGTCCAGTCGAATCAACAAGCTAATAGTAATCCAAGCAAGAATGTATCCAGGCAAGCAGTTCAATCCACATATGCAAGCAAGAACCATGAAAAGTACATGCAATCTAATTACCATTCACTTTCTTAGATTCTATTCATTTGAACTCACTTCCTAGGGTTTCCTTCTTCCTTTTAGGGTTTCATTAGGGTGCATCTTCATTATTGACATCATAAACCCTAAAACAACAAATCTAATCTCAAACCCTAAATGGCTTCTTAATTCCTTCCTATCAGGCTTAATTTGACTCACAAAAACATTATTCCTTTGAATCTCGAATTAATCACGTTAATCGCCCTTTTTACCCTAGATTAGGGCTTCTATATGCATTATCATTAATTTATGGGTAAAACCCTAAAACAAGAAATTCATTATCTAATATTGGGTTCAAATCTTACTTCGCCTCTTAACAGGTTATTAAAACCCAAAATAACCTAAATAAAACATTAAGTCCGATTTCCAATCATAATTAGGGTTTTATCATGATTTAATGCATAAACATGGGTAACTTAAAAGAATTTTAGAATTATGATCAGATTTAGACTATAAAACTATTTTTACTAGATTCCTCACATTCTACTGATCAATTTTCATATACAACATGCTTTAATCTGAGTTTCCAATTTCTTGTTATGATTTTTCTAAACAATTTACCTCTGGACCAGTAGTAGATCGCCATGTCATCCCTTCAGCCTCCTTCTTTTCCACGCGCACAACTTGCTTGACTAGTATCTCAGTCAAGGTGATACTACGCTTTTTCCCCTGCCCCTCTGAATTGAGGGTCACACACGCCTGGGGGCAAGGAGGAAATTCCCTCCTACTCATCTTCTTCCTCCAGCGCACCCCTCGCTCGCGAGACAACCAGACAAGCTCTGTCTTCGGTCAACTAAGGTGTTGACCCTATGATCCATTGCGCAGGAGAGACAAGAACTAGTACTGGTGCCTCCATGATGCTCATACGAACTTGTCTGAGGGTTCGAGAAGCACCAAGAGACATGAGAAGGGGTCCGATTCCAGGCATGTTCGTCGGCGGAGGACAGGGGAAACTGGCGCCTGATTGGTGATGAACCAGAGGAAATTAGATGAGTACAAGGGCTCTCGAGGTCAAGGTTAATTCCTATATGGCCTTTTATAGGCAGAGGGGCGAGACTAGGGGTGTTTCCATCACCCCCACCAAGTCCTAACGGATAGGGAATTGGGCGTTTTCCAAAATGACGACTAATCCTAGTCGAACCAGGGATGAATCCCTACGGTTTCGTCTCCTGAATGCAATGGGAAACATTGCAAGTTTGCATATTCCCTGGATCACAAGGAAAATGGAGAGGAAAGTTCCTTTGTATCTCACAGTGTCCCAGTCCCAGTGGGACTTAGACGATGACCAGATTCTGTTGGATTAAGATCCAACGATCTGTGTTATCCGCGCTTAAACAAAAAGGAAAAACCTTTCCCAAATTCTGAATAAATCAAATTTTAACAATTTCTTAGGAAATTCATATCTCCCAAACCCTTGCTCCTTTTTAACTCAAATTTTAAGGGAAGGTTTGCCTTGGCATTATCTAGTTTTGCACGAAGTTTGGAAAACAACTTGTAATGTATGAAAAGGTTTCCTTCTCTCCCAAGTTATCTTATCCAATTAATCAAAATTAATTAGTATTCCTATTCCTTTTGCTATTATCTTGTTATTTTGGGTCCCTTGGACCTCAAGACAACCTAAGGGCACGAACTCCCATATTGGGAGAATATATTTGCCTTGAACTTCTTTTAATTGTCAATTACTCATATTTCCCTAATTCTTTTCATTAAATTATTCCTTTTTGAGGATTCCTCTTTATCTCTCTTATTATTTCTCTCGTTGGCATTCCTTTTATTATTAGGAATCCTTTGGATACGAAAATCCACCAAGGATAACTCAATTATACCTCTTTTCACTTATTTTCCACATTTATCATTATTTTCAATTTCTTTCTTAATAAAGAAATACTTAATTGGTCTTTTTCTTTTCTTATTGCATTCTCTATGCAACTTTCGACTCCTTGGGACCCAAGGAACCCAAGAGGCACGAAATCCAACTTTGGACTATACTCTTTTTCCTTCTAGAGGTTTCCACAACTTTATTTTCTCAAAAACTCAATTATTCATTTATTAATTGAATTTCCTCGTTATTGGGCCCAATAGCCAATAAAGCCCACAACGCAATCATCAAGGCTATTGTAAACGAAATTCATGCATTCAATCAAAAGACATCATTATTTGTTCATTTATCCTTAATATTAGAAATTACATTTCTCAACAAATGAACCCAAAATTGGGGTTGTAACATTGATAATCTTGTGGTGGTGAATGAAATATCATGAAAGGTGGGCGGAATCACATGACTAAGAGGTAGTGCCTTTCTTAACTATGATGTATCCCTCTCCTATCAACTTGTGTATAGAGTGACCTTATAATTTCTTTCTTAAAGTCCCATTTATGATCTTGTTATTTTTTGTTGGCTTGGGATCAAACCTCATCATCATACACCAGTCTTGAATAACTTAAGATTTTCATCTATATCAAGTGTCCTTAAGTTGAATAACCCAAACACTTCTTCAAGTTTGAGTTTTCAAAGAATTCCCAAATAAGCTTAAAAAATGTGATATTTTTTAAATTTAATGCAAGAGAATGAAACATATTCTTTTTAATAGTATATGAAGTCATGATAAACTAAGACCCATGATTACATTAGATAGATCATGGATCCTATTACTTGAAGATAAGAAAAACTAAACAAGATTGAAAATAAAACTAAGATAAAGCCATTCCATCACCCCAAGATTGTATTTGATTATCTCCTCATAGTCAAAACTCAGACTAAGAGATGGAACAGGGGCACTAGGTGCTCAATACGGTGGTAGTGGTTGAAATGTTCCCAACGACACCAATGGACCTAGAGGATAGAAACTGTCAGTGAATGTTGATGGGTTCACTGAAATATGTAGTGGTTGAGGGTATCTAACAATGTTTCCTTGAATCCAATAGTGGTTGTAGAGTGGCTATTGATGAATCTCAATGTGTTGTAGGAGAGTGTGCATGTTCTCCTGGTTGACCTGGAGAAGGTGCTCGTTAGCGTAGATTGCATGTTACCACTGGAGAAGTTGTTCCTGGACATCTTGAATCTGGGTCAAGATGATGGACTATTGTTGTTGACCCTACTAAATGGATTGTAACATCTCACACCTGCCCCCCATTAAGAAAGAGTCTCTTACATGGTCCTAGTACTAGATGTTGCATATCGACTCAGAATGTGGTGCAAACATTGTCTTATTGTATAAGGAATAGAAACCTTCTCTTTTTCTTCTTCCTTTGATGATTTCTCTTCTACCTCCTTCACTTTGACATCCTCTCCCTCTGGTACAGCCTCTGTTTTGTCTACATGCCACAAAGGGCATCACAATCCCTGTAGGAGGAAGATTGGGTCAGGAACTGGCCTTTCCTTCATCAACCTGTTCACAATACAATAGGTGTACACCCTACCCTTAGACCTGGTAACAAGTTATGCCCTCTTGAAGTGCTTGAAATAAAGTGTAAAAGGATTTATTTTATTCATTAGACTTGGAGAGGTTAAGGCAAAGGTGTAGGGAGAGTGGTGTAAATAGTCCCCCAAAGTGGATTGGGGTTTCCTTTGGTCTTGCCTCTTCACTGCCATCAGGTGTTGAAGGAATAATGAACTAAGATTGATTGTCTCCTTCCCCACAGTAAAAAATGACCACAAAATGAACAAGTTTGCCTAGTGATTCTTCCCTTACCCCTGAGTGGACCTGGTGAAGATAGTGTTTGTTAGTATCCATGCATTTGAGCGAAGGGATGCTCGATGTCTATGACAGAGGGATTGGTCCTAGTTGACAATGAACCCCTGAGGAAAGGTTGTAATTTATCTCCAGGACATGTTGTAGTTAAAATCCCTCGATGTAAAGTGTGATGCACTCATTGGGTAGTCATATATAGTGTTGAACTCTACCAGGGTGAGGTATGTTTCGTGTTGTTGAAATGGAACTTGACCTAGTCTTCCTCCAAGCATTCCCCTTGATCAGGGATGCAACCAACCTCCATATTTGTGTAGAATTCACAGACTATCTCCTGATAGGTGGGCCAATCACCAAAGAATGGGTGATCCCCCACCATAACTTGCCTAATGCAAACTTGGTGAAGACTTACAGTGAAGATGGTACCATTGAGGAACACGCAATCACCATATTGCATTAGTATGATCTCCTAGTTCATCATTGTGGTATATTTCTTCTTATGGACTTCATCTAAGAAGGCAACCCTAGATGAATTTGAAACCATCTGATTGGATGTTCCTGTGGATGAAGCTTTTCTCCTTGATGCCATTTTTGTAGAGAATAGAAAATAGATGAAGAGAAGGATATTAATGTAGACTTGACAATGCCAAAATGCTTGTGAAGTCTCTACTCATCATTAGACACCTTCAAAATGAGAGGGGATGCATTGGGTGTGATTTGGGATCACCCATAGACTCCCCTTATATAGATGCAGTCTATCCTAGTCACGCCATGTTAGTGGTACTTGAGTATTTGTGTTGATGGTACCAACTTCTATCGCTGTTTGTGGGTGTCTATGTCATATATTGAAACTAACAATACCAATCCTAGGATCCCTCTATTCAGGTGGTACCAAATGATGTTAGTGGTGCTGACTCCTTAAAATGCACACCCAGATCGATGCCACAAACCATTAGATGATGAAGATCTTGGATGTCACTATCGGTTCCACAAATTCTGGGTTTCTTATGTCAGTGGTACTGAGATGCAATTAGCACACCTCTGACATCTGAGATAGTTTTACTGATACTTGGGGTCGGGGTGCTATGTTGTGCTGATTTAGGTCATAATGGAGCTGAGTGAGTCGATAACGTTGACTACCCTCTCAGTATATCGATGAATTTTTTTCTAGAACAACTATCTTTACTTGGAATTTGTCAGTTCTATTGAGTAATTTTTTTTGGTAGTTCTAACTTTATGGAAGACTTCGACCTATCAAGGATTCAATCTTGATGACCTATCTATCGGGGGTATCAAAATATTTTGAAATCCCTATTGAAAATTTGTAGCCAATCGGTGCCACTGACGATTTTATCGGTACCAAAATTTATTCTACCTACACACCACACAAAATCATCAAGGCACCTTTTTGTACTTATGAAAAATCTTAAAGAAAAATATGAAATTTTAAATGGAAAGTCATAATAAGATGATAAATGATAGAAATAAAAAATGAATGGGTTGCCTCCCATAAGCACCCTTGTTTAATGTCTTAGGATCTACTAACAATCTCTCTCTATTTCTCAATGAATCTCAATGAGCTTCAACTCCTCCTCCTCATGGACTACCTTTCCTACAAAATAGTGTTTCAAGTGTTGTTCATTTGTTAATAAAGTCTTGGATCCATTACTGATTTCAATTGTGCCAATAGGGAAAGATTTGACTACCACATAAGGCCCACTCCAATGGGACCTCTACCTCCGAGGATGCAATTTCATCCTAAAAATTGAACAATAAAAACCATTGACCCAATAGAAACACCCTATGAATAATGTGCAGTCATAGATTTCTTACTTATATATTTATAGAATCTATAACACTCATAGGCATCTAACCTAACCTCATATAATTCAATCATTTATAGTCTACCCTTCTTCCCTGTACTAGATAGATCAAAGTTGAATTACCTCAAGGCCCACGTGGCCCTATGTTCTACTTCCATGAGAAAGTGACATGCCCGCTCATATACTAGCTTATAAGGGTTTGTGCCTATGGGTGTCTTAAAAGTTGCTCTATAGGCACATAGAGCATCATTCAATTTCATACTCAATTTGTCCTATTGGTTGAAATAGTATTTTCTAGAATCATTTGCATTTCCTTATCTGACACCTAAACCTGGTCCTGACTGTGGGGATGGTATGGGGTTCCTACTCTATGCTTCACTACATTTTTTCTCAATAACGGTCCAAATTTCCTATTAGTGAAATGAGATCCACCATCACTTATAATCACTCTGGATACCGCAAACTTGTAGAAATATAGTCCTTCACAAATCGATATACAACATATGCATCAAATGCATCTTGGAATTGCTTCCACCCAATTTGACACATAGTCTAATGCCAACAATATGTAAAAATAAGAGTTAGAAGACAAAAATAATCCCATAAAATCAATGTCCCTTAGATCAAATATTTCTACTTCCTAAAATATATTAAGGGACATTTCATGTTTTCTAGATATGTGTCTTGACCGTTTACACATGTCACACCCCCACACATAATCGTAAGCATCTTTAAATAACAACAATCAATAAAATCCACTCACTATAACCTTATCTACCATCCTTGAGATAGCATGGTCTCCCCGCATAGGTAACGAATTTCAATGAGAAAGTATGCTCTCAAACTCGCACTCAGAAATACACTTCCTCAGCATCTGATCCCTGCATTGCTTAAACAAAATGGGTTTATGCCAAACATAGAACTTCAAGGAATGGAAGAACCTTTTCTTATTTTGATGTTCATAGTCTTGTGACATTTCTCCACATGCCAAATCAGTCACTATGTGTGAAAACTAGGGATCTTTGTCTTTCATAGCAAAGAGCTGCTCATTAGGGAAATCCTTAACAATTGGTATCTCCATCTCTGACTCATTCACCATCTCTAACCAGAAAAAATGATCTACTACTATATTATCTACTCCATCCTTATCCTTAATTTCTATCATACTCCTGTAGCAACAAAATCCATCCAAAAAACCTTAGTTTAGCATCCTTCTTTTACAAAAGGTACTTATTAGCCATATGGTTAGTCCACATATCACCTTTGCCCCTATTAGATATTGTATAAACTTATCAAAGGAAAAAGAAAAGGATAAAAGTTCCTTTTTTGTGTTGGTATAGTTAAGTTGTGTATCATTAAGGGTTATAAATGCATAGTAAATGACAAAAAGAGAATGATCTATGCACTAGATTAGAATGGCAGCAACAAGATAATCTGTCACATCACACATTAGTTCAAAAGGTTGACTCCAAGTTGGATCCAACATTTGTACTAAAAAAAGCTTCCCCTTGAAAATCTCATACACTTTCAAATCATTGATTGCCAAAATTAAATTCAGAAAACAACTCAAAGAGCAACTTGGAAATCATTAAAAAATCTTTTATGAAGTGTCGATAAAATCCAGAGTCCTAATAAATCCTAAATCCTATCACTAATTATGGTGAGGGTATCTTAGAGATCACTTCTATTTTACCATATCGACTTCCATATCTTTGTTGGGAACCTTGGTGTCCAAACACAATCCCTTCACTTACCATCATATGGAAATTTTCTCAGTTCAAAACTAGATGGATGCCCTCACATATTTTAAGACCTTGTCAAGACTGGCAGGTAAGTCCTAAGAAAATAGGAATCATACATCTATGAAATGTCGTTGGAGTAGTACAAAGACCGAGTTGCATATGATAATATGCAAAGGTACCATACTGACAAGTGAAGGTAAACTTCTCTTGATCACATTGATCGAATTAAATCTGATTGTAACTGGAGTAACTGCCTAAGAAGAAAACATATTAGTAGTGGACGAGCCTCTCAAGGATTTGATTGATAAATGGGAGCAGAAAATGATCTTTCAAAGTGGTGGCATTCAATCAGTGATAGTCAATACAAACTCACTACCAGTCACTAGCCTAGTCAAAACTAACTCACTTGTAGAGTTTGTAGTCACCCTGATTCCTCCCTTCTTAGGAACAACCCGAGTTTTCCTAACCCATTTAGAATCTGAAATAGCATTAATTATACCTATCAGTAGAAGCTTTACTACCTCTTTCTTCTGCATCTCTATCATTATAGGATTTACACAACTCTAAATTTGTGCTACAAGTTTTTCTCCTTCTTCAATCCTAATCTTGTGCTGACATAGACTATGAGAATTCCCTTGATGTCAGCTATGGGCCACCCAAATACAACCCAATGATTTTTAGTACTATGAGAAGCTTCTCCTCCTCCTCTAGACTTAGTGATACATAAATTATTACTGGATGCATGTTACCTACTACCAAGAATGTGTACTTCATGTGCAATGGTAGTGACTTTATTCTAGCACAGTACAACACTGCAAGGATGGGACTAATGGTGGCAGTGATATTCCCAAATCTTCATAATTTCTTGAATAGAAACATGAAAATGTCTTTCAAAACAAGACACACTCCTTCAATGAATTTCAGCATGTGCAATAAATCACTATATTCATGAGACATGCTTCTAATTATAGTTGAGGGTAAGCCTACATTATGGTATAAGAGATCACATATATAATTGTCATCAAGATCACTTCTTCCTCTGGCTCATTATGGTACTTTACAACCTTTGTCAAAGATATTTGTTTTGTATGTTCCATGATACCAATAGTAAGAGTTCCCTTATACACATTCATCATGACATGAGCCATGTCCCAAAATGGTTTTCCCAAGAGTAGGGATGCCTCATTTCCCAAATGTCTCATCATGTGACATTCTCCTTCTCCTTGGTTTGTGGTGGATAGTAATACACCTTTTTCTCAGATTGATCACCCTAAATACCCAATGTCAATCTCCCTTCCCCTATCTCCAAGATTACATTTGTTCTGGCTTGAAAGGGCCTTCTTAGGAGTAGTTCATTGAATAATCATCTTACATCTCCATGACTACAAAATCTATCTGGAATATCAATTTGACCACCTTTACTAAAAATCTTCACATATTCCTATTGGCCTCACCATTGAATAATCTTGTAGTTGGACCATCATGTTTCTCTTCCTTGATTATTTGAGTCCCAATTTCGTAAATGTAGACAATGGCATGAGAATGAAACTTGTAAGTCTCCAAACTTGACCTTGAAATGTAGCATAGTATGTTGAAGGACCCTGAATCATGTATCTTCTATGGTAATTTTCTCTATATAAAAGCACTATCCTTTTCCCTTAAAACCACTACCTCAGAATCTCTATCCTCCTCTTTTGATTTATAATGTCTTTGAAGAACTTACCACAAGGGGGAATCTTGTCAATAGCATAAACAAGTGGTAGGTTTGAATGAAGCTTCCTGAACGTGTCCAGACATTTGTTAAACTACTAATCAGCCTTTTTAGTCTTCAAGCTATTAGAAAATGGTACCAGAGTGACATTTTTGCGCTTATGGATGGAATGAAGGACTCCTTTTTAGCTTATGACAATCAAATCCTCTTTTGAGGATTCCTTTTGTGTGTGGTGTCTTTTGGCTGCTCTAGATAAATATTATCTATCACCGCCCCTATGTTAGCTGGTTTGGTTCTCTATTGTAGAGTTGCTTTCTTCTCTATCAACACCTTTCAGCTGTAAAGAAGTATTTTGATGAATCCTCCAGATTCACCCTCTCAATCGCCAATTCTAAGGATTTTGTGGCGCATATCGACTGATCTACCCTCACTTTGGGTTTATTTTAAGTATCTCTTCCGTTTCATGTAAATAATTCTTTACTAGTTCTAATTACTCTAGTTTTCAGTTTATTTGATCTTATACCCCCTTACTCACTTTCCTTTTTCCCTATAGATCACTCTCAACCATCCGATCGAGATCCAACGGTTCCTTTTCATCCAACCACTCGGTCTTGACCTCATGCGGCCTCGACCCCATGCGGTCTCGACCTCCATGCGGTCTTGACCTCCATGCGGTCTCGACCTCCATGTGGTCTTGACCTCCATTCGGTCTCGACCTTCATGCGGTCTTGACCTCCATGCATTCTCGACCTCATGCGGTCTCGACCTCCATGCGGTCTCCACCTCCATGCGGTCTTGACCTCCATGTGGTCTTGACCTCCATGCGGTCTCGACCTCCATGCGGTCTTGACCTCCATACTGTCTTGACCTCCATGCTGTCTTGACCTCATGCGGTCTTGACCTCATGTGGTCTTGATCTCCATGCGGTCTTGATCTCCATGCGGTCTTGACCTCCATTCCATTTGCTCTCTCGATCTCAAAACCAAGCAGTGTCGCCGTCGTCTGAATTCATCACCAGTCCCAGGTCGCACCACCGTCGACACCCACGCTTTGTAGGTCACGTAAGTAGCGCCCATGACCTGCTCGCTGACACCACCGCTGCCCACGACGGCCTGCTTTCTATAAGCGTCGGCGTCATCTACCTCACCGTCAACAGCAACGACGGTGCCCGCTCGTCTACCTCACTGTCAGCAGCAACGACGGTGCACGCTCGTCTACCTCCAATCACAAGCTCCATACCTACGCCGTCGACATCCACGCTTTGCAACTCACGCAAGTAGCGCCCATGACCAGCTCGCTGACACCACCGCTGCCCACAACGGCCTACTTACCACAAGTGTCGGGATCGTCTACCTCATCGTCGTCTCTGCCATCACAGTAGCAACTAGCACATCCGCCGGTGCTGCGAGCTGCTGCAGCAGCCACCTTCATCTCCGCCATCGCAACAGCAACTAGCACCTCCGTCGGTGCTGCAAGCTGCTCTAGCAGCCACCTTCATCTCCACCATCGCAGTAGCAACTAGCACCTCCACCGGTGCTGCGAGCTGCTCCAGAAGCCACCTTCGTCTCCACGCACGACCAGAAACTACACTGCCTCACCGCCGCGGCCCTACACCAGCAACTGTGGCGCCTCCCGCGCTGTCCAGCAGCAACGACGATGCCCGCTCACCTCCGAACGAGCTGCCAAGCAGCACCCGCAACCAGTAGCTACACCGCCACGCCGCCGCGGCCCTACACCAGCAACTGTGGTGCCTCCCGTGCTATCTAGCAGGTTGTTTGAGTGGGTGAGTACACATGGATGCAAACTGTTTAGAACCTTGGTTTGAGATCGTTTGCTGCTTCTAAACACCAAACCGTTTGGAGTTCAAGAGTGCATGTATGCACGTGATCGTGAAGCTAATATCGAGTGAACGTTGCAAACCGAATGGAGAACGGCAAACCAAATGGAGTGCTGCAAATGGAAAGCACCGAGACCGTTTAAGTCCACGTGAGGCTGAAGAGTGCATGATCGATTGAATGCATGCACATCATGAAGACCGTTTGCCGGTGAGAGTTGATCGAATGAGGCCCTGCCCAACGCGAGACCGTTTTCTAATGACGAAGGACTCCATACCGTTTAGTAAAGAGAAGCCTACAAACCGAAAAAGCATGCATGAAAAGCAAAACCGAATGGCCGAGCAAAATACAAAGAAACAGAATGGATGACTATTACTAGAATGCGTGAGATGCAAGACCGTTTTGGAAACCGTTTGAAATAAGTTACTCACGTGAAGATCAAATGCAAATCAGCTATTCACGTGCAGCATGAGCAACCAAGCAAACCACATGAACATGAAACCTCATGAGCATGTAGCTACGAAACCACATGCTGCTGGGATGCGAAACTGCATGAATAGATGAGAACGTGAGGAGGCTAGCGGCTTCCAAAATAGTAAAATGCACAAGCACAAGACCGCATGAGCAATTGTGCAGCAAGAACGCATGCACACGCAATCCGCATGGCCAATTTCCATACGAGACTGCATGGAATTGTTGTGCACATTACCAAATGGTTTTGAATAAACAAAGCAAACTGAATGATCAAACCACATGGGAAAAAAGGGCACGAACAAGGTGCGACTCCTTGGACCAAGATATTTTGGCAAGCCTATAAATAGAAGGGTAGAGGCATGGTCTTACAATCTATCACACTACATCCCAAGGCTGCCGGATTGAGACCGGATCTGGAAAGCCAGGGGGCTGCCTCTACACAGGCTGGATCCAAAACCAGTCCCATCTACGCCAGTTCCATTCCACCGACTGCTCATATTGCAAGCAAGGAGACTGAGAAGAGAAGGAAGACGGAGCGAGAGAGACTGTCTGGACTGTCTTGGCATCTCCCATTCCATGTCCAAATCTGCTCTGACACGACGTAGAAGACCGCTTCATCTTCACCGATCTCAGACTGCCTTCTACACCGAGTCCATGGTGGATTTCTCCCTCTTTCTCTTTCTTCTTGTTTCTCGCATGAGGAGCGAGTAGTTTCGTCCACTGGGGCACGGGGACTAGCCCCGCTGCCCATGTTTTGTAATCTGTACGTACTAAAAGATGTCATCTTTCCGATTCAATACTAAATCTTTTCATACATGCTTGAATGTTGGTCGCGTTCTTGTATGCATCTATTGTCTTTCATTGTGGTTTGTCTACGACTGCTCTTAGGACTCGAATACCGATTTAGTGTTGGTTTCTGGTGTGTGTATCCACCGCACATCCGTTTTGGTATCTAGTAATGCTTCCCGAGGGATGAAGTAAACTCACCTCCATCGTTGCACTTCCGTACTATGAAATGGAATCAGTTGACGTACGGAAGTGCAACCTTGCTAGGTCGAGGAACACATTCCGCGGAGGGAGTGGCCCAAGGTATTTGACCATTCATTCGGGAATGGCTGACGTTGCAACACTCCCACGTTTCTCATAGCTATTTCCTCAAAAGAGGGATAGTCTATAAAGATACTAATCGAATTGGTAATTATCACTCGCTTGTTAGTTTTTCGATACACGTTTCACGAGGTTGAGTAAGGTTCTCTCTTAGGAGGTTACATCTCTTCTTTGACACGTAGATATGTACCGGATGAGGGTTACTCAACCCGTGAAGGTTGTGTGCATTACTCTTGTCCTATAAGACATCGGTATTGTACAACATCCATGTATTTTGCTTACAAGTCTTGCTATGGTTGGTACAGGTACAATACATGTGTAGTGGTGGTGAATACCCGCATCACCCCAATGATCCATCATCATTTGTTAAATCTTAGATTTAATCCTTAAACTAGTTTTTATTCTTGCCTTTACTTTTGCATGTTTTAGGTTAAATAACTAAAATCAAACTTTTGGTCTTAGATGATTGACTTAGATCGGTATGAAACGAGAAAAAGACACTCATATTCTTAACGTTTTCCTTTGGGTTCGATCCTAAATTTGTACTATGATAAGGCTTCCACACTCTTGTGGGGTTGGAGCATTTATCTAGCACAGTTGTAGGTAAACCTAGAGAGAACATCAACTCCCTAGGGTTTTTGGTGCATATTAGGACTTCCATTGGAAGAGTAATCTTTTGGTGTAAGTTCTAGCTCCATCAAAAAATGGCGCCGTTCGCCGGGGACAACGATATAAGAATTGTCTTTTTCTAATTCTGTGTCGACTTAGGTTTCTCTAGGGTTTTCCATTTTCTTTTCAAAAACCTAAAAAGTGAAGGGCTTAATCTCGCATATCTTCTTGGATTTGAAATGGTTGGTCAAGCCTGATAAACTCTTTCTTTGATTTCAGGTACCAACTCTCTTCAAGATGAAGCAGTCAACACCACCAACCGTTAGATGTCAACTATGTGGTGACTATTCCCATGCATCGATTTACTGCTTCAATGTCCCTCCTCTCTACGTGATTGCTCTGCGTCAAGTAATCGTGAATCGTATAGGTGGGAACCTCAAAGCGGCCTCTTCATACAACTATGGATATAAAGCAAGTTATAATTCGTATCACCCTGGAGGCTACTAGGAAAAACCTAACTATGGTGGATTTCAAAGCGTGGACTACAATGTAGAAGGGAACCTGGAAGACGATGAAGTGCATGAAGATCAACACACATTGATGGAAGAACTACATGCTCTATAGACATCAGTGGCTCAACAACTAGCTGATCAGACAGCCGCGATCAAGAAGTTGATAGCCGATCTTGATCAACTTATGCAACTTGTCAACGCTCCTGAGCAACATCTAGAACAGCCACCAATTTCAACCAAGCACTCCCCTAGTTCACATTTTGTAATCGATTACGATGATGATTATAAAATCATGTGGGATATGCATTCCAATGATCTTCAGGCATTAGTGCAAGGTGAGGAACTATCCTCAGGGCTAACAACTGAACTCAAAGATGATTTACTCATAACGTCATAAGGAAAGGAATTACTATCCGAGTCGGGGTCTAACTTGGATAATGATTCATGCACTATGCTCTTAGAGGGAAGGATGAGTAGCCAATATGGGGATTCTCTATAGTCAGGAGATCAACTAGAAATAAACTTCAACACTTACCCACCTTCTAACTTCATGGACCCAAATCAACCATTGAAGAGCAATTGGCGACAATTGATTCCCTCAATGACAAAATCTTTTCAACTTTAGTTGTCTCATCAATAAACTCCATAAAAGAAGGGTCAATGTCGCAAGGACTCCACACTCCTTCGCAGTCAGACTCAGATGGATATGTGACCAATTCAGATAAAGATATGTCTTTTACGCATGAGAATCAAATGTCTCCATTTCTGGAACAAGATCTAAACTATCCTTATGAAGAAATTTATGATCATTCGGCTGATCTAGGGACAGACTTCGATGATAGAACTGATCAAGATCTTGATTTAGAAATGGACCATACCACTCGCACTGATGAAACATAATCAAGGGAGGATGACGGGTCTCAATATGACAATCCTATGACATGTCCTTTTCATGAGATGATGTTACCTGAGTTACTATCACCACAAAAAGTCCAGACGGAGCCAGTCCTCAAACAAGAGCAGGATCTTTCTATTGAACCTCCTTCTAGTCACTTGAACGAGTCGACAGAAAAGAAACATGAACCACCTCTTGATTTTGGAATGGATTATGATATTTCCGTAGACTCTTGTAATGACAAAAAGGGCTCGTGGGAGGACATTGAGTCACAAACCCATCCACTTAAAGAAATTCACCCCTACGAAGAAGACCTTCCTAACATTCAAGAAACTACGATATATCTTTTACCTGAGCCAGGTTTCAATCTTCCCATAGCAACTCCTCCTGAGCACTCAATAGAACCAGAGGAGTACTATGAAGAAGTACTCGAACAACAATCTGACTCAGAAATGGAGTACTTTAGTCCCAACATCGAAGAAATAGAGTCACGGGGAGATTCTAGCCTTCAAAACATTATGTCATGGACTAATCCCCCCCATGAAGAAGCATCATTGGAACCTCTACCCCGAAATCCCATTATTCCTTTACTCGAGTAAGAGTTTGTTCTACCAGTCGAATCCTCTTCTAGTTACTTGGATGAATTAAGGATGTTCTACGAGGAAAATTCTAAACAAAATTTTGATAAGAAGGACACTCTCATGAATTCCAACGTTAATAAAAAGGATGATACTTCTCAAAACAACTCCTCTGATGAAGAAATGTCATCCTGGCTACCATATCCGACGCAAGAAAACTAGGTGACGAAATGAAGCCTGAACCGGATCCGCCACCCGATCCAGGACAGGAGGAAGTCCAAGTGGCCGACCCTCAATCGACTGCTCTGCATTTTGGAGAAAGCAGTTCTACTTTAAATTTTGAGGGCGAGCCACAACTGGAGGACACAAATAAGCAATGCTTCGATTACTCACCTAGCCCTCCGGTCTCAATTTCTTACATTTACCCCCCCCCCACTGATGGGGGAAGGACTCTAAATTCTTCTGGACGGACAAAGAGGCAAAGGAAATATGCATCTAAATCATCTAGAAAACCTATTTGAGTTGCCACAACCACCCAGTCAACAGGCTGTTCAGGCCACTCCCTCGCTCTCAGCGCCGGCTATTGTGTGACATCTTTTCCGGACCTTCTTTCAACTACGAGGACCACCTAGTCAACACTGCGCAACCCTTCCCCTCCATCTCAAACCTAGTATTTGTTCAGAAATGAGAATACTCATAAGTTCAAGGTGGAGGGCGGGTGGTATGACTTCCATTCCACCCTCTACCTTTACTGCTTTCTTTTTTCACAAATTTTTTTTTCCTCTTTATTATTTTTCTTCTTAAAATAAAGCCTTTACCTAGTCAGCTTTTGCTTTTTGAATCTTTTATCATCACCTCTTTTCATTGCAAATCCATGAGGAACAAATGCTTAAAACTAACTGATAAATGATTTCATCTCGTATAAGTCCATGAACCCTAATGTCATATCTTCCATAAAGATGATACACTTCAATAAGACTGAGATAGATCAAGTACATCATGCCTCTAACTGATTAATGGATCTGTTGTATGGATTTCTCATTTGATGTTTTTTTCATGTCACTTTTTGAGCAGAGTGTGATGGAGAAAAGAGACTCGTGACATGGAATCGCTAAGCAAAATGCATCATGATTCGAACTCTCTTCTACACTTCTTCCTTCATTTTTCATATCCCTCCGCTCACCAATCATGCCAAAGCTTTAAGTTCGGTGTGGTAAACCACACCTCTGCCGAACTCTAAGTTCGGTGTGGTAAACCACACCTTTTTCTAGTGTAAACTAGAACTTTTCCGAACTCTAAGTTTGGTGTGGTACACCACACCCCGCTTTCCACTACCGCTTCTTCCATACCCCTAAATACATAATAGGGGTGTATCATCTTCTTTTTTTGATTCAAAGAGTATACAATGATGATTGTGCACATATCAAGGTTGGCGAAAAATCTACCCCGATTCCAAAAAGAAGCTTGGCAGCCCAAATATACAAAAATCCAAAAATACCCTTTCTCCCAAGCCAAGTGAGAATGAATAAAAGCCAGAGTGTGAATAAAATGAGAGTTGTGCCCTGAATAAGGATAACTGATAAAGGTCTTGCCTGGCCGGTACATTAGCTGCCCTCACAAAGGTAGATGTGTCGCGACCGGTAGTGAGACCCTAAGGATCCAAAAATGACCCCTTACCTCCTCCCGAAGAGGTAAAATAGCCAAAAACCTTAAGCCAACCTATACACACTTCTGAGTTACCTTTAGAAAAAAATCGGGAGTAAGGCGACGTCAACCAGTATTGCGCACAATTATTCAAAGTGTCTTGATGAATCACCAATTATAGAGTCTTGAGTCAATTAGAGGAGAAACTCTTATCTCTTGACCATACCCCCATACTCTCCTTTTTCAACACCAGTGACAGATCATATGCATTTTGTTGATTCTGTGGGTCTTTTCAAAGTCTCATAAAACTTTTAAACATGACTGATACGGCAGAGAATGAGAAGGAAATACTTCAGCAAAATGAACTCAGAAATGAGGATATCATAAGATGTATTTTGTGATCTAAGGAAGCTTTGATGCTGTATCAATCTGAGCCATGAACAAAATTATGATATGACATAAGGTTGAGGCAATCACAAGATGAATGATTTCATTGGCGACTGTTTTAAGTTTTCCGTTCCTCGGGATGAGAACGCTTAAGTTTGGTGTGGTGATAAATCCTCCAGATCCATCCTCAGTCACCAATTCAAAGGATTTCTGACGTTTTTGCCCTAATTTTGTTTCGCCTCATTTTTCTTTTTCTCTTTTTTATGAAAATTCTGACACTTGCACGAAGGTGAGGTAATTACGAGACCAACTTGCATGTGGTTTGGCAACTGTCTTGGGCTTTTTCGTTCCTCAGGACGAGCAACGCTTAAGTTCGGTGTGGTGATGAATCCTCCAGTTTCACCCGCTCAATCGCCAATTCTAAGGATTTTGTGGCACATATCGACTGATCTACCCTCGCTTTGGGTTTATTTTAAGTATCTCTTTAGTTTCATGTAAATAATGCTTTACTAGTTCTAATTACTCTAGTTTTCAGTTTATTTGATCTTATCCCCCCTTACTCACTTTCCTTTTTCCCTGTAGATCACTCTCAACCATCCGATCGAGATCCAAGGTTCCTTTTCATCCAACCACTCGGTCTTGACCTCATGCGGCCTCGACCCCATGCGGTCTTGACCTCCATGTGGTCTCGACCTTCATGTGGTCTTGACCTCCATGCGGTCTCGACCCCATGCGGTCTCGACCTCCATGCGGTCTTGACCTCCATGCAGTCTCGACCTCCATGCGGTCTTGACCTCCATGCAGTCTCGATCTTCATGCGGTCTCGACCTCCATGCGGTCTCGACCTTCATGCGGTCTCGACCTCCATGCGGTCTCGACCTCCATGCGGTCTCCACCTCCATGCGGTCTACACCTCCATGCGGTCTCGACCTCCATGCGGTCTTGACCTCCATGCGGTCTCGACCTCATGCGGTCTTGACCTCCATGCGGTCTTGACCTCATGCGGTCTTGATCTCCATGCGGTCTTGACCTCCATTCCGTTTGCTCTCTCGATCTCAAAACCAAGCAGCGCCACTGCTGTCCGAATTCATCACCAGTCCCAGGTCCCACCACCATCGACATCCACGCTCTGCAGCTCACGTAAGTAGCACCCATGACCTGCTCGCTGACACCACTGCTGCCCACGACAGCCTACTTGCCATAAGCACCGGAGTCGTCTACCTCACCGTCAGTAGCAACGATGGTGCCCGCTCGTATACCTCACCGTCAACAGCAACGACGGTGCCCGCGTCTACCTCCAATCACAAGCTCTGTACCTACGCTGTCGACATCCACACTCTGCAACTCACGCAAGTAGCGCCCATGTCCTGCTCGCTAAACCACCGCTGCCCACAACGGCCTGCTTACCACAAGCGTCAACGTCGTCTACCTCATCGTCATCTCTGCCATCGCAGCAGCAACTAGCACCTCCGCCGGTGCTGTGAGCTTCTCCAGCAGCTACCTTCATCTCCACCATAGCAGTAGCAACTAGCACCTCTGCCGGTGCTGTGAGCTGCTCCAGCAGCCACCTTCCTCTCCACCATCGTAGCAGCAACTAGCACCTCCGCTGGTGCTGCGAGCTGCTCCAACAGCCACCTTCGTCTCCAAGCATGACCAACAGCTACACCGCCACGCCACTGCGGCCCTACACCAGCAACTGCGGCATCTCCCGCGCTGTCCAGTAGCAATGACGGTGCCCGCTCACCTCCAAACGAGCTACCAAGAAGCACCCGCAACTAGAAGCTGCACCGCCATGCCGCCGTGGCCCTACATGAGCTACTGCGGTGCCTCCCATCCTATCCAGCAGACCGTTTGAGTGGGTGAGTACACATGCATGCAAACCGTTTAGAACCTTGGTTTGAGATTGTTTGCTGCTGCTAAACACCAAACCGTTTGGAGTTCAAGAGTGAATGTATGCACGTGATCATGAAGGAAAGATCGAGTGAACGCTGCAAACCGAATGGAGAACGGCAAACCAAATGGAGTGTTGCAAATGGAAAGCACCGAGACCGTTTAAGTCCACGTGAGGCTGAAGAGTGCATGATTGATTGAATGCATGCACATCATGAAGACCATTTTCTGGTGAGAGTTGATCGAATGAGGCCCTGCCCAACATGAGACCGTTTTCCAATGACAAAGGACTCCAGACCATTTGGTAAAGAGAAGCATGCAAACCGAACAAGCATGCATGAAAAGCAAAACCGAATGGCCGAGAAAAATATGAAGAAACTGAATGGATGACTATTACTAGAACGTGTGAGATGCATGAGGACTGAATCACAACCCATGCAAGACCGTGCTGGAAACCGTTTGAAATAAGTTACTCATGTGAAGATCAAATGCAAATCAGCTATTCACGTGAAGCATGAGCAACCAAGAAAACTGCATGAGCATGTAGCTACGAAACCACATGCTGCTGGGATGCGAAACTGCATGAATAGATGAGAACGTGAGGAGTCTAGCGGCTTGCAAAATAGTAAAACGCACAAGTGCAAGACTGCATGAGCAATTGTGCAGCAAGACCACATGCACACATAAACTGCATGGCCAATTGCCATATGAGACCACATGGAATTGTTGTGCACACTACCAAATGGTTTTGAATAAACAAAGCAAACCACATGAACAAACCACATGGGAAACAAGGGCACACACAAGGTGTGACTCCTTGGCCCAATATATTTTGGCAAGCCTATAAATAGAAGGGTAGAGGCATGGTCTTACAATCTATCACACTACATCCCAAGGCTGCCAGATTGAGACCGGAGCCAGAAAGCCAGGGGGCTGCCTGTACACAGGCTGGATCCAAAACCAGTCTCGTCTACGCCAGTTCCATTCCACCGACTGCCCGTATTGCAAGCAAGGAGACAGAGAAGAGAAGGAAGACGGAGCAAGAGAGACTGTCCAGACTATCTTGGCGTCTCCCATTCTCTGTCTAGATCTTCTCCAACACGACGTAGAAGACTACTTCATCTTCACCGAGCTGTGACTACCTTCTGCACCGAGTCCATGGCGGATTTCTCCCTCTTTCTTTTTCTTCTTGTTTCTCACATGAGGAGCGAGTAGTTTTGTCCACTGGGGCGCGGGGACTAGCCCTGCTGCCCATGTTTTGTAATCTGTACTAAAATATGTTATCTTTCCGATTCAATACTAAATCGTTTCATACATGCTTGAATGTTGGCCACGTTCTTGTATGCATCTATTGCCTTTCATTGTGGTTTGTCTACGACCGCTCTTAGGACTCAAATACCAATTTAGTGTTGGTTTCTGGCGTGTGTATCAACCGTGCATCCGTTTCGGTATCTAGGAACACTTCCCGAGGGATGTAGTAAACTCACCTCCATCGTTGCACTTCTGCACTATGAAATGGAATCAGTTGACGTACGGAAGTGCAACCTTGATGGGTCGAGGAACACATTCCGCGGAGGGAGTGGTGCAAGGTATTTGACCATTTGTTCGGGAATGGCTGACGTTGCAACACTCCCATGTTTCTCGTAGCTATTTCCTCAAAAGAGGGATAGTCTATAAGGATACTAATCGAATTGATAATTATTGCTCACTTGTTAATTTTTTGATACATGTTTCACGAGGTTGAGTAAGGTTCTCTCTTCGGAGGTTACTGTAACATCCCTGACCTGGGTTATAAACTAACCCTAGATGTTTTGCCTAAATATGTAATTATATACTTGTGATTACTTCCTGGCATGTAATTAAGTTCCCCAGGAACATATACTTTCAATTTTGCCCTTTTAAAACAAAGTTGTAGTATTATTTTATAATGTAGGGACCTATGTGAAAATTACCCAGTTAAGGGGGTTTAACTTGCAATTTTCATAGGTTAAGATGTTCCTCTGATTATGATACATGATGTGAGTGAAAATGATGAGGTATGATGGATTTCCCAAGCTTGGGTATCAAGATGCAGCTTGTGGAATGATCCTTGTGCTTAAAAACCCTAATTTGGAGTAAAGTGCAATTTACCCAAATTGAGGGGTGCAATTTATAAAATACACCATCTAGAACATCTTTTATGACTCTTGACATCATTTAGAGTAAAAATGATGAAAGGGACACATGAATGAGTAATCAGATAAGAAAAATGGTCTTTGTGGTAAAAATTCACTAAGTATGAGTAAGGAGACCTTTCATGTATGTACTCTAGTTGAAAGTTGGCTTTCTTTACCCTTAGATCTTGAGTTTTGATGTGCTTTGCTTAAGTTTGGATGGCTTGGATGTGCCATAGAAACAAGGAGGGACTTAGATGAGAATTCCATGTTTTAGAGGTCCTTATGATGGAAATAGCCTAAGGTATATAAGCCTTCACCCTTGCAAACCAAGTGAATGTATCACTTATCCTCTTCATTTATCATCTTCCTCAACTGACCAAGGCAAAGCTCTGGAGCTCAGGGAGACGACCAAGTAGTTCTAAGGTGAGAAGGAACCATCTTCTAGCTCGGAGTCTTGGATGAATTCATCATATAAGGTTGGTTCTATGGTTAACTCACTTAGATTCTTTGTTCTAGCCGACCATCCCCATCTTTTCCTTGGAGAATCACCTCTGGCCGAGTTGTGGAGCTCAAGATGCCATTAGAGGCTTGAAGCTTGGAAGCTTGGAGCTCTAGGAACATGTTTGAGGCGGGTTTTATAACTCTAAACTCTTAACTTTATATTGCTTATCTTTGTTCTCGCAAAGTATACTTAGTTCTTCTTCTACCTCCCTTCTTCCTTGCACTTTTGCAAGCAAAACGGTGGAGTAACCGACCTAAACAGAGGTTGAAGATGATGGGCATGAATTCCTAGGTAGCTTTATCAACCGACCTTGGACCCTTTTGGTCCAAACGGTTGCAAACCGTTTTAGGTCAAACGGTCTCAAACCGTTTGATCTCAAACGATCTTGCAAAACCGTTCAGATCAAAACGGTCTCAAGACCGTTTGATAGGGTTGACCAAGGGACGACCGTTTGAGGGTCTGTTGGTAACATATTTAATTTCATTCCTACAAAGAATCATAATCTAATTCTTAACCAATTGAGAGTTGAAGGCACTTCAACACCCTAACCCTAATCGGGCTGAAATTGTTGTTTTCAAGTATATATCTCGTTGAGTTTTGGGTTGAAGGACCCAAACGGTCTCAAGACCATTTGGGGATTCATCCAAACGGTCTCAAGACCGTTTGATGACAACCCAAGACCGTTTGGAGGTCTAGGGTTGAGCAAATTTGATGGATTGAGGGTCCAATTGCAATAAGTTGATGAATTGATAAAATTGCTGATTTTAGAACTAATTAGGGTTCAACCCTTATCCATCCGACTTGGTTTTTGGTCAAACGTTGGGCAAAAGGTCTCAAGACCGTTTGGAGGTCATCCAAATGATCTCACGACCGTTTGGGCCAGGTTTGGGCCCAATTGGAGGTCAATTGATAGGTTCAACCTTGATTTGATTCACATTGTTGAACATTGATGATTATCCGATTGAAACCTTAATTGAGATTGGATTTAACCCTAATTGGCTTTCAATTGAGGGTCAATTTGGTGTCCAATTGATTAAGGCTCATCCTCATTAACTCAATTTGTAAGTGGTTTACATGGATTTGGATAACTGAGGGCTTCAACATACATAACCATAATCGATTGTAACTTTTGAACCTTGTTTGAGGTCCAAACGGTCTCAAGACCGTTTGAGGCCAAACGGTCTCAAGACCATTTGGGGCCAAACGGTCTCAAGACCGTTTGGGCTCAAACGATCTCAAGGTCGTTTGGACCAATCGATCTCAAGTCATTTTGATCAAACAGTTTCAAACCGCATAAGAACCAAACGGTTTGGAAGTCAACCTTCCCAAACGGTCAACACACCCAAACGGTCTCAAGACTGTTTGAGACCAAACGGTCTCAAGACCGTTTGGTGGTTGAAGGTTGAAACCGTTTGAAGGTCTTCAAGGTTGTTTGTACTTGATCAATTGAAGGTGAAATTGGTTCAATGGTTATCTGATCTAAACCCTAATGGTAACCTAGGACATTAAGGGACTAAGTGACTAATGAATTGACCCATGATGGTGATCAATGGTGTAATTTACCAAAATACCCTTGAGGGGTTCAATTGAGTAATACCTTGTTCTAATCAAACCCTAATCACATGATAGTGATGTTTTGGCTCATGCTAGTCAATGATGACTTGACCCAACCTAATCTAGATGGTGTAATCACCATCTAATAGTAAGAGGAGAGAGAAAGTACCATTTATGGTTGAAACTCAAGTAAAGTACCTTCAAAACATATGAATGTGCATGATTAGGGTATGATCCATCTATGTGAGATCATGGAAACCCTAATTATGATAATTGATGAATCTTAATCTTATCTAAGGGCTTTAATGATGATGTGGCTCATACATGATGATGTTATGAGTTCATTTCACCATGATGTGAATAGTAAACCCTAATTCTAGGGTGATGACATGTAATGTGGATAGTAAACCCTAATTCTAGGGTGATGACATGTAATGTGAATAGTAAACCCTAATTCTAGGGTGATGACATGTAATGTGAATAGTAAACCCTAATTCTAGGGTGATGACATGTAATGTGAATAGTAAACCCTAATTGATGAAAATCAGGGAACCTAACTCTTGTAAGAGTAGGAAGGTACCACTTCTTTAAAATGAATTGTTTACTGTTATCAGTTGAATTAACCATGCAGGTTCTTATGGGAAGATAATCATATCCAGGTAAGGATGATGATACCATATTAATTTAAAGCATGATTATTAGCTTTATGAATAGTGAAATACCTTGTTGCCTAGTAAGTGGCATCTAATGAGATTATTAGGCTGCGAGAGCCATGAGTATCATCAAAATCATGCTTAACAGATGACTTGTGATGAGATAATTGAGAAATGATAATTGATGTGAGTTAGACTTGTTACATTTAAGTATTCTACTTTCATAACTGCTATGCTAATGATTAATGTTTGAGAACATGTATGATGTAAAAGAATACTGAAATGTACCTAACTAATCAAGTATAATCATACCATACAAAGCCCTGATCATAGATCCATCATTATCAGAAAGCAAAATGATGGTGAAATAGGTTTTCCTAAGGGAACTCCTGGATCACATACTTTTGAGTATGTGGGGGAATATGGATGTGTAAATCCTTACATCCTAGTGTAGGAATTGATGTAGATGTATCTTAATCCATCAACCCTTCACTATATGTTTATGCTGCAACACAATTCTCTCGAGGAAATCCTTATACCGCATCGATCAGAGATAAACAAGAAATCTCTCGATGACGAAGAGAGTACAGAATGCCACTGTAACTCTAAAAATAGCGAAGTACCAGATTACCCTGGTGAGCTATATTAGCAGAGACACAAGATGTTCTGCAAGTTATCCTCACTCTGACTGAGGAAGATGAGGTCATAAGAATTCGGCTCTTTTGATGACCTAGGTATGATACCGATGCGACTTAACAAGTGATCAGTTGGAGTATGAGCGGTATACCTCATCTCCGCAGGGCATAATAATGTTTGTAAAACATAATCAACAAGCGTAGTATATCTGTTAGGATTAACTACGAGATACTTGATTGATGTTACACTGTATAGTACACATGTTCTTCATATTTCTTAAATGATGAACTTCTGCTTACTACCAAACTACTGTTGAATACTTTGAGAGCTTTTATTGCTTATGTTATTCTTTGAATTGCTATATAAAGCTTCTAATGGAGAGTTATAACTCCCACTGGGACAATTATTTAAAATTGTCTCACCCCGTAGACTTCAACTTTTTAGGTGGTCGTCGAAGACGGAGAAACCAGCCTACAGGTGACTAAAGCCAGCAGCAGCAGCACCAGGAGTAGCAGTGAATCTCAGGTGGAGATATTGACTACTGAGTCATGTTGTTAGATAGTCCTATGCCGTCTATGTACTCTCAGGTCCTAGGAGTTATTGGTCTGAGATTTTGGTTTGACTATTGATATTTTGTATCATGATGTGTATAATTACTCAAGAAGTAATTATCAGAGATGTAAATAGTTTATTCCCTTTTTATGGAAGAAGTTTTATGGTTTCAAGCTCTTATCTCAAAAATTTTTAATTTCCCGTGATTTTTGTCTTCCGCCGTTAATCGAATGCTTCCGCTGAGTTTAAATTGTGTTTATATCGTGGTTTGGAGATCGGAGCCCACAGTTACATCTCTTCTTTAACATGTAGATATGTATCGGATGAGGGTTACTCAACCCGTGAAGGCTGTGTGCATTACTCTTGCCCTATAAGACATCGATATTGTACAACATCCATGTATCTTGCTTACAAGTCTTGCTATGGTTGGTATAGGTACAATACATGTGTAGTGGTGGTGAATACCCGCATCACCCCAGTGATCCATCATCATTTTTTAAATCTTAGATTTTAATCCTTAAACTAGTTTTTTTATTCTTGCCTTTACTTTTGCATGTTTTAGGTTAAATAACTCAAATCAAACTTTTGGTCTTAGATGATTGACTTAGATCAGTACAAAATGAGAAAAAGACACTCAGGTTCTTAACGTTGTCCTTTGGGTTCTATCCAAAATCTATACTATGATAAGGCTTCCACACTCTTGTGGGGTTGGAGCATTTATCTAGCACCAGTTATAGGTAAACCTAGAGAGAACATCAACTCCCTAGGGTTTTTGGTGCATATTAGGACTTCCATTGTAAGAGTAATCTTTTGGTGTAAGTTCTAGCTCCATCATATTTCTTTCGTAATGGATGCCACTTCAGCATCCAGGTGAGAGATCTAATTTTCAATGTTGTGGATCTTTGCCCCTTGATTCTACTGCTCCCTTTTTTTCTGGTCCAGTAAGGCCTTGTTCTCACTCACTACTCTACCTAGCATGTCTTCAATCTTGTATATATTGTTGGGACCCATTTCCTACTGATACTATTGTGAAATGGTGCCTTGCTGCTATTTAAGTGACTAATCTTTTGATCATCATATTTAAAATTGCTAGGATCATTCCTTAATAATTTGTGATCCCTCCTCTACGAGTACTATTGATGCCTCTGTTGTTCTTCTACCATAAAAACATGCACTCAAGCTCTTCACCTCTAGACGAGGTGCCAAATTTGTGCTCCATCTTCCTTGTGAGCCTGTGCATATGTGCGTTAAGTTATGTGAAATCTTCTGATTCCCTAGTAATATTTATGGTTGATAGTGCTTCTCTCTCCTAATCCCAAGACTGGTTCTTGGCCATGTTCTTCAAGCTCTCTTGATGCCTTGTATCTTTGTTGTTTAGAAAGAATCATGCCCCTATACTATCCAGAGTAGTCCTCTCTGCTTTGTGTAAAGCATAGTAAAATTGCTTCACCTATCCATACAGATCAATCTCACGATGATGGAAATTGTTGAGCGTATTCTGAAATCTCTTCCAAGCTTTTAAGTATGAATCCTCTACATGTTGCTTGAAGTTATGGATATTACTCACTAGTTCATTTGTCATTTTTGGTAGGAAATATCGCTCAAAGAACACATCAATCATCGCATCCCAGGTCTGCATAGATTAATGGAGTAGACTGAGGAACCATGCTTTGGCTTTATCTAACTAGGAGTATGTGAATAGTTTAAAATCAATAATTGTGGTTGGAACCCTATCTAGCTTCAACATGTCACAACTTTCCACAAAGTTGTTTATGTGCGCCATCATTCCTCCATACTATGGCCATGAAATGACTATGATTTGGTTAGTGCCACCAGTCCAATGTCTATCTTGTAGACTTCCACACTAACTTCTTGACATTTGATTGACCCTACTTGAATTGTGGTTTTAGACACCTTTATCTTCTCCCAATCCATCTCTTACTCAAGATCTTCCTCCTTATGTTCTTCACCACTTGGGTTCATGTATATTGCTTGGTCCTACTCTACCTATGGTGGTGGAGTTTGGAAGATATTATCAGTTGAAGCCCAAAACTCTTGTGCCTTACAAAAAATCTCCTCCTTAATTGTAATTGGAGTACATTTCCTATAATCTATGGTTTGAGTGTGAACCATGCACTAGTTGGATAATGTGAAATTATAATGTGAAATACCGAGTACTAATGAATTAAAAAAATGATTTTTTGTTCAATTATACTCTCATTCAAAGAAAATATTAAAAATAAAAAAGAGAACAAGAAATGACCTAGACTGGCCGGTCACAATTCTCATAGTATTGTTGTTGTCATTTCCCTGACAATGATGCCAAAAACATGACACACCTAAACTATGTGTGTAAAACACATGTATACTCATCTAGTAATATAGGCCTATGAGGCCTAAGTGTCAAACTCAGGGAAAGGTTTTCAAGAGATTACTACTAAATGTAACCCACTCAGCTAGGACTAGAAAATATGATTGGTTGGTTATTTTTTAACTAAGGTAAGAATTAAATATAAATTAAATGATTGTGATGATGAATGGATGGATTCCTTAGGACTTTGGTTTCACCATGACATCCATTTCATTGAAACCTCATTTCATTGATAATAGTTCACTGTTAGCCTTGGAACAAAGACCTCTTGCAAGTACTACCCACTGTCACAGTGTAATACACTACCTAGACTAAAGAAAACCTGACTTCCTCTCTAGAATGAAGGAAATAGATCACTAATTCATAAAATTCAAATACAATGTTATACCGGGCTACTCCTAGGTTCTAAGTAATATGGAGTTTAGCCCCACATGATTTCTATCATCATACAAAGAGAGGAAGAAGGAGAAAATAAGACAGACATTAGAAAATCAATGCAAAAGCCTTTGAGAAGTGGTCCTAATGATCCCTTCTCATAGACACCTTGATTTAGAACCTTTTGGAGACAAATCTTCTTCCAAAGGTGCCAAAGCATCCATTATGTGGATATCTCCTTTATATCCTCCTCTCCCGACTTCATTCTCTATTGAAAAATGATAGAATGTGGTCTTCCAATTTGGATGAACTCCTAGAATGTGATCTTCTTATTTGGACAAACTCCCTTCAGGTCATAAGTGAGGCTTTAGAAATCATTAAGTCTTACATGATTTTCATTATATACTACTCACATAAAGTTGGTACCACCGACAAGATGTCATAGGCACAGAGTTGTCGACTAACTCGAAACCCTCAAACTATGTTGGTACTACCGATTGATGTGTCTATAGAACCAAATTGCATTCCACTGAATTGTTGGTTTCTAGAACCAAGACTAAACTTGATTACTTATGCTCCTTGTATAATGAGTTAGTAGCATTGACTCCTAGCTTCAGCTCCATTAACTCCATGCTGAGTGGCACCAAAAATTGTCTTCGTACCATCAAGACATCTAAATTTCACTATTGGAATTTTGTGTCATGTTGATACCATCGACTTAGATTTCAATAGCACCGAGCTATCATATAAATGCCCAATTAACTAAAACAAGGGAAAAACAACACAAGTCCAAATTAAAAGTGATCATTTAGCATTATTTGGTAGAATACTTAATATTTGATGCAACAATGATTCACAGGCTAATAATGATTAACAATGCATAACATATCTCAAAATAAACAATTATGAACTAAATGCATGGAAAAGTAGCTAGTGAAAAGTAACTAAAACTCAATGCGCCAAACATCCATTTCAATACACTTAATACATTACTATATTGACAGTGAATTGAATCCATTGAATATATGCATGTTTTCTATCTTTTGCAAACCAGATTATATGGTATGAGATTTTATTAGCTTAGATCCATAAAACTTATTATTCTTGACTGGAGGAATTTGATAAGTAGAAAACTTTGTATTCTATGGTAACAACTAAAATAAAATCATATTTGGTTGTGTGTGTGAAACAAATAGTAGGGAATACGAAAAGGTTCATTCATAATTTAGTGGTAGAATAATGTCCACAAAAGAACGGAATTTGGATGTACCTTCTATGCATTTATTTATAAATGATTTTTTCTTAATTGTATTGGAATCTTTAGTTTCACTTCTCAAAAAATTATCAACCAACTGAATATCCCACTAAATGTAACAAAGAGTTCTTTATTCAAACAATTGAACTATTGCAACCTCTTACATTAAGGTCACTTATAATTCTTTACATCAACTAAATTTTTATATATTCCATCTTGTATTGTAAAACAAATAATTAAATAGATCTGACAACGATAACTTTCCTTGGTAGAAAAATGAGATTTTTTTTTTTGAAATTTCTCTCTAGTAAATAAATTAAAATGACATCTCTAAATTGGGTAATTCTCAAATAAATATATAAATGAAAATTCATACAATTGAAGCCCAATCAAAATTTTCATCATGCAAGTTAGTTTTATCATATCCACTACATTATTTAGATTCGGAGAATGTGTATGAAAGGGATTCTATGCAAGGCGATATCTTCTGTAAGTTACAATAGGCAAAACATGAATTCTTGTAGAAATCTAAGGTTAGTGAGAAGCTATTCTAAGTCATATATGATTGAGTATATGTAGGCAACCATAATATGTATGAGGTACAATCATCTTGGTGCCTTGAAATCACATGTTTAAACATGAATATTGTCAAGGCCATATCTTTAGTTGTACATACAAATTATGCCAATATTCTTAAGAGTTATATAATATGATGATAAACAAGATATATGATAGGTTTCGTAAATTAAGTTCCCAAGAAATGTTAAAGGTTTTTGTGTAGGTTAGAAGATGATGATCCCCTACTTTCTATATTCCCACCAAATAAGGTGTGGTACAATCTTTGAGAGACTGGTGAATCCAAAGATCATTCAGAATGGGCTGGGAGACTTCACATTCACTAGAAAAATGATTTTGGGCAATACATCCCAACCTACTAGGGACTTACTAATAAAATATAAGCATGCTCAATAGCAATACTTATGAATTATAACTTAATAGTACAATGTACAACCAGGTTGTGTAACATAACTTATGTATTAACCAACCACTTTCACATTTTATTTCATTTACTTCTTAATGTTCTTTGTACGTATTACATACCTTTATTCTATACTACCTTTAATATTCTTATATTTTTATATAAGTTTCTTCTAAATATTGGACTTCCTAACTCAACATATCACATCGAATTTTCATTCTATCAATACCATATATATGTTTTAGCTTTTTCTAGGACTCGAGTTTCACTCTCATGGTTCTCCATCCTTTTTTGGCTATCAGCACCTACTCAAGATTTTATTGTGAGAACCTCCTTACCAAGGAATAGTGAGCTGAAGGTTGATGTCTAGTCTTTTGGTGGATCTAGAGTCAACCAAACACTTGGGTTCATGAATGGTTTTTGATGTGATCTTGTACCTACATCTCAAATTTTTTTGAGGGTGTCTTATACATGATTTTTATGTTGTATACATGAACATGCAAATCATTTGTATATATTGGTGGTGACCTTGTTCACATATGATATACAATGCATATGTACTTGAAAATATATAAATACATGGGACTTCTTTATTTCTAAATGAGAGAATGCCACTGACAAGTTTTAATTAAAATATTTTCTTTTCTTCTTTGTTTATGAAAGGATTAATTAGACATTTCGTTTCATGGGTGTGTGTGGCTACTCTATCTCATGGTAAGATTGGGTGAGGATCTAATGGTGAGATAATACACTGGGGGTATTAAGGCCTATGTTTCTTAGTTTTATAGTGACATAGGAAGTTGTATCTTTATGTATGTGTTCTTCATGTCTAATAATCAATTATGGTTATGTAGACACAGTTGAATAATGTGAAGAGCACATAGAAAGTAGTTTTGTGTTTTCTAAGCCTAAGGAGAAACAAATGGAACAATAGTAGGGAGTACCTTAGGTTGAATCCTTCAAAATCATTACCACCTCCCTTGAACCCTATGACATTAGTTGAAATGGCTATATAGACTATGTTTGAGAAGCTAAGTTCTACATCAATGAACATGATAAATTAGATGCTAATCCTTCCACCCAAGGCATAATCTTCTTGTGAAGGCTCATTTGATAGTTAAGTGAAGACATGCGATCGGTTTAGAGGAGTTGGGGTGATATATTATGCTAGGACAATAGTTTTGTATCAAATGTGTATCTTTAGTTGAGTGAGTTGGAGAAGGAGTTCAAAATTTTGGATATACTAGAAGATGAGAAGGTAAAACATGTGATTGGTATCATGAAGATAAATTATGGCCATTTATGGGCCATTGAGGAAGAGAAAAAGTTTGTATAGGTGATTACATGGATAGAGTTTAGGAAGGAGTTTATTGAAAGGTTCTTTCCCTGTTCATACCTATGAGAGAATATGCGAGAGTACATAAATTTGAGTCAGATGATGGTTTTTGTGATCAACTATGAAGATCTTCTCTTATCAGTATTGAGATTTTTTCCTTAGTTAACCTCCATAAATGATGAGAGCATATATAATATTTATGTGTGTCTAAACATGCAGATGAATTAGCTATCATCCTTTGTGGAGAATAATTAGATTTTTCCCCCTTCTTGAATCCAATGATCAGGATAAGACAACAATTAACATTTTCCATGACTTACACTCAAGGAAGAGATCAGATCAAACCCAAGACATGTAATCTATTAGTTTAAAGATGTTGAGGTATCCAATGCACAACAAGAACACTAGTCCCAAAATAGGTTAGTAGTTTAAGATACAAGGAATAAGATACAGTTGTAGTGGTCAGCAAGAAGGGTAATATGTAGAGGATTGTACTGTATCAAGCAATGACTCCTGGATAGAGGTTAGTTACTAGAAGTTTTGGACCACGATCTGGTAGATAGTTCAGACTCTATAACATTAAACACTTTAGTCCATGTCACTTTGAAGCATATAATGTTACAAATGTAGTTCGTACGGACATGTTAGAATGTTTTTCTCATAGTTGCAACACAAGTAGCAGGAGGTTACATAATGGAGGTAAAGTTATAGTTTATGCAATAGGTAGGTCATGGTAAAGGGCCAGACCAAACAACATAGCCAAGGTCTCTTGTATCATACACTAGGAGTCAAGGACATGGCTACCTATAGGAAACTATGAGAATCTACACAATCAATAACTAGATAGAGTTTCCTAGGTGAGGTTTATAAATTGTCTTATCAAAGATTTTGATTCTGACTTAACTACTTCATTTGATTTTCTGAAATGAGTATCACCAGAGAGGTGATATCTATTCATTGTTTGTTTGTTCTTAGATTTACTCATGAGAAGCTACCGAAGACCCTATGGATGAGTTCAACAATTTTCATGGAGGTGTGTCCATATTTCCCATGTTTCTAGAGGCACACCACTCAAGTTAATTTACTACCTCTTGATATGGATAGATTCGATGTCATCCTAGGGATGAATAATATAGAGAGTAACATGGTGGTTATGTACTATGGATATCAAATAATAGAGTTTTGAGATTGTTTTGGTTCATGGTTTTTTCAACGAGATAGGATGATCCTTCCCATATATTTGGTATCTTTCTCTATAACAAAGAGGATGTTGAGGTAGGGATGTGAGTCTATCCTAGAACATGTGGTGTATACAAAGGTGAAGGGTCCTATGATAGAGAATGTTCTTATGGTTTGGGAATTTAAGAAGAGTTTGTAACTCTTCCCCCACCTTGAGATATTAACTTTGAGATCAATCTAGTACTTGGTATTGAACCTATATCTCATGCATCATATAGGATGACACCAACATATATAAGGTACTAAAAGACATTACTTCAAGATTCATTGTAAAATGGGTACATGCAACTAAGAACATCACCTTGGTGTTCTCATGTCTAGTTTGTAAAGAAGAATGATGGATCTATGTGGTTGTGCATAGATACTTATAGTTTTAAAAAGTTACAATGAAGAACAATACACTTTGATGGGGTTAGATAATTATTTTTACCATTTGAAGTGAGATAAAATATTTTCTAAGTTAGATTTGAGACCATGATAACATCAGTTTAGGGTTAAGGTAGATGACAAACCTAAGAAAGCCTTTAAGACTAGGTGGTCACTATGACTTTTTGGTTACTCTATCTGGGCTTACCAATGTTCCTATAGTTTCCATACATCTGATGAAGAAAGTGTTCAAGAAGTTTTTTAAACTATTATTAGGGGTGTATGTCAATAACATCTTCATATATTCCAAGGTTAATTATCATCATGAGTAATATATATATTTTCTCTAAAACTATCTAGGAAAGATCATTTGTATGCAAATTTTAGTAAATGTGAGTGTTGGATGATAGAAATATATTTCCTTAGTCATGATAGGTCCAAAAAAGGATTTTTTTAGATCTTAAGATGATGTTATGTTTTCAACATGAGTGGTTGAAAACAAGAAAAGTCATCAGGAATTTCCTTGTTTAGTTGGTTACTATAGACGATTCATTAGAAATTTTAGTTTTGTTTCTTCTTCATGACTAGGATTACTAATATGGGTGTACAAATTGTTGGGATTATGAGTGTCAAATTTATGTACAATTTTCAAGGAGAATTTGACCTTAGCACCGATGTTGATTGCTCTAGACACTAAGAAATTATATATCATCTTTGATGCTTCAAGGAGAGGTATTTTTTGTGTTTGTACATAAGTTAAGAATTTGAGTTCTTACTATTATATATAGCTCATGAAACAAGAGGATAACTATCAAACAAATGATATGGATTTGTGGTTGCATTTTCTTACATTACAAGGAAAAGTCCATGCCTTTATGGAGAGAAATTCTAAATCTTCATGGATTATACTAGCCTCAAGTATATGTCTATGCCATAAGAATTGAACATGATAAATAGATAATGGCTGGAGTGATCAAGGATTACAAATGTACCATAATTATCATACTGAAAGGTTGAATGTTGTGGCTGATTTATTGAGAAGAAATCCTCTTCATCTTCTTACAAAGATGGTGTAAAGTTGTAATCCAAGGTGTATTGCAAGAGAGAAATGTTATTATGATTCGGTAGTATGAATGTACATATGGAATTATTCTTCTTTGTTAGTTTGTTAGCATAACTTTACATCAAACAACTATAACATAATAGGTCAATATGAACACATGATAAATATTGTGCTACAAAATATAAGGTCATATATTGGAAATGTGAAGTATGAGAATTCTCATGACAAAGTGGATGGTTTATTTTTTTCATGAGAAAGGAAGTAAGATTGAGGTATATAGTGTTGTTAGAGGCCCACTCATTGATGTCTAGTATGCCTCCAACTAGCAAGATGTACAAGAATATGAAATATTTATATTGCTAGTCATGTATGAGGGGTAATATGGAAGAGTCCATGGTAATGTAACCTATTTCTCTTCAAATGATGGTAGAGCATACTAAATATGCATGATTTTTTTAGTCATTTTCTATCCCCGAGTGGAAAAGGGATATGTCGCCATGGAATTTTTTATTGTTATTCCAAAGATGGGAAAAATGCTTGATCCCTTATGTGTATTTGTTGATTGTATGACTAAGGAAACATACTTTATAGTTAAAACCACATTCTTCGAAGACAAATAAGATCAAATATATGTGTTTGCGACAACCTATCTACAAAGTATATTGTGAAAGAGAAATTCTTATTATGATTTGAGAGGATTACATGGAGTGATATATATTCATGTATCAAGGTGTGATGTATCAATAACACAACATAAAAAAACACACCAATGCTAATGGGCTTACATAAACATAGTCAATTTAGTTATTACAAATATAATAATTTATCTAAAATACTACCATCATTCCCAATCAAGATGGAGAGTACACATATATCTCCATATTTCCACACATATAGGAGAAGGATGAAGGTGGAAGTGGCTTGAAGAAGATATTGTTGTATGCTCACCAGTTTTCACATATTTGTAATGATCTCTTTGGAACAAATTAGAAATCTCATGAAATTATAATCAACCTCAATGTGTTTGGTACATTTGTGGAAAACTGTAATGTTACATATATGAGTAGATTCCTGATTATCACATTTGTGAGTTGCTAGGAATGAAAGAGGGAGACCTAGTTCTTGAAGAATAGAAGTGATCCATTGAATTTCACAACAAGTGTGTGCCATGGTGTGATATCATGCCTTAGTTCTACACGAGCAAAAACAATTTTCTTCTTACTCTACCAATTGATGGGATGGCCAACTGATAGAATATGGAAGCCAGAAATGCATCTCCTAGATTCACATATGCAACCCAAGTAAGTATCAACATAGCAAGTCAAAGAGATAATTGGAGATTGTATTTTTTTGTATAGGAGATCTTGGCCATCAACACTTTTTAAATTGTGTAGGGTATATTGTACCTAACCATAGTGGAATACACAGAGTTGTATGGAAATATGGTGGCAGAACATGCAACATAAATGAAAATTTTAACTACCATATTCCCCTTCGATAGACGATCGTGTCAACAACTATGTGATGGAAAGGATGGTTTACGAGGTCATGCCTACTCCTAGAGAAGGTCTAACAACAATTAACTCATTGTAGTATGCCACTTTCTTCAAGTCACACTCGAACAACATCTACATCAACCTCCTGGTTGATCACTATAGAAAACATGTTGATGTGGTCCTCCTAGTGGAAGAAGGATCCACACCTCTAGAGTAGTCCATACAGACCACCTGGAACCCTTGTCATTCTATAAGAACGGACAAGAAGGAGTTTTCCCCTTACGTTGGTGCACAACTCACCAACTTTCTCTCCCACAATTTTTCTCACTTTCTATCCCTCCCTTTAGTGGGTAGGACTTGCTCGGGTTCTCTCGATTACCACAACTAGAGAATACAAACAATTGTCCAAGGCAATTAAGTTGTTGTTTCTGAGACACCTCTAGTACCCCTCTACTTATAGGAGGGTAAGGGTCAGGGTTCCCAGTCGGAGTGGGATAAGAAGCGACTGTAATTTCACAAATATCTACAACCTATGATAGGAGAAATAGCTAGTTCATAGGTGAACCAATCTGATTGGTTCAACACTTGAACTGATCGTTTCATCATGTTTCCCAGTAATAATTGTTTTGGAAATTAGTATCCAATTTAATGCACAATATGACGTTAGCACAAATCTTGAATCAATAGAATTGATCCACCAACCGCTCAGCTCACAACCTGAGTCGTTCGGTTCATGGACCTGAGCTGATCAGTTTGCTTCCTAAACTGGTCAGTCCACTATCTAGAATTGCCAAAGTTGGTTCAATTGACCTGACAAACTGAAACAGTTAGTTCAACACTTGAATTGGTCAGTTCAACTATCCAGTTAGTCAATATTGAACTAGTGTTTGAACCAAGTTTGGTAATAAAGTTTAAACCATATTCATTAATGAACTCCTATTCCAAGTGTATCCTATGTGTGTGACCCTATAGGTTCCAAATTATGTTGGCAGTGAATGTAACTCATTTATGACATCACAAGAAAAGAGCATTGTGTAGTAAAACATCAACCTACAATCTGTGATAGGTGTTATAGTTATTGTATAATTCCTTTGTCTATAATATCTTGATTGAAGTCAAGGCTTGGAATCATCATCCTCTCAATGCTCAATATATGTTACTTGAACTAGAGTAGAGTGTCTGAGATATATGTGACCTCAATATCATATATTGATTCACATGTGCATCCATATGCTTTTCTCAGTCTCTCTTATCAAGTGGCTAGGATATCAAACTGCATTGGGAGGGACAAATCCCATCGACATCACTCACAATTATCCCAATGTGTCACAATGTATCCAATCATCACCTTTATGGAAATTGTTATTCAAGATGATGTCAAGGTACACCAAATGACATGTGATGAGTGTAGTGATTTTAGGTCTAAGAACCACAATCACCACCTTCACTATGAGAGATGACTAGGACCACCAATTATGGTTTTTATGTTTCACTTTCATGGTGGGTCTATACTATACACTATTCTCTAACACGTATCTATGTGTTTGGTTTGATATCATATATTATTATTGATGAGATTATGTCATCAACCAACACATACTCTAGTCTTATGTGTTATTGCTATCTATCAACCTTCCCCAGTATCATCTGATTAGGGACATAACAAAATGTATAGACTGTTAGCATATGAATGATCCCATTGTCAAGTCATGTAACCAAAGACATACGCCATCGAGTAATGTCATTCGTTATACATTCATTATGTTTCCTCATTATCTCATAACTGAGTGAAACATAATAAATTATAATTTTGCCTTTTTTATTTAATCAAATACATAATATGCCCTCCCAATAAGCATATGATTGGGGCTCTGGGAAAACATACAAACTACCTCCCACTTTCACTTAGAGACAATCACCCACGAATCCCATTCTTAGTGATCTAAACATGTCCATCATGTTTTAGCTGTGCAAGTTCTAATCCAGTGAGTTAGCAACATTTTGCCTTTAGTCGGTTTATTACATCCTTCACATCTCCTTGTTGTACAACATCTCATATAATATGGAATGGCCACAATATGCTATGTGATATTCCTTGCATAACGAATATCTCCATTGTTGTCGTAGTATTCCTATTGTGTCATCAATGGTGGTAACATCTCATAAGTTCATCTATATGAACGTCTAGATTCATACTATATCATTCTTGTGCTCACAACACCAGGACATTCAACTTCTATTATAGAACTAAAATAATGGTTTGTAGTTCGGAACCATTTCCAACTCACAACTCTTCTTTTAAGATTAATCATAATTTTATATTGTGATCCTACTCTATCATTTTGGAAGCTTACATTGATGTAACCCTTTACATCCAACTCCTCCTTATTACCATAGTGCAATAACTGATCCTTAGTGCTTCTTAAGTACTAATGGATGTTCTTTGTGGTATTCCAATGTCCCTCATTAGAATCTGACTAGTATCATCTTGTCATGTCCAACACATACAAGATAATGGGATGAGTAAATTGTATTGCATACATGATAGATCCAAATGTGAATGCATATGTCACCTCTTCTATTCTTCAGAAGAATTGGAACACTGGGTTCTTGAGAGATTAATCCCATATATGAATAGATTCTTTCTCATAGAATCCTTCATGACGAACCCTTTCAGCATCTTGCCAAAATTTTTGCTTGTATTTAGGTTTTAGAAACTGTCCAAAACTATCTCTATAGATCCCAATTCCTATCACATATGATGTTTCACCTAATCCTTCACATTGAAGGTAATTTCCATGCCAAGATTCAATGCTTTGTATTCAGATTTTATTCCTAATCAACATGTGGAATATGTATATGCTCCCACTAATTCTATTTTAATCACTAATTTCATCTTTTATCTTGACTCAGTTAAACCTTTTTGACTTTTGTCAAATCAAAGATTCCAGTTCTGAGATATTTGTTTCAACCTCTAGATTGAACATTGTAGCTTATACACTTTATGTGTACTAATAAAGTCATAAAACCTTCAAGTTGTGTCATGTACACATCCTCTCTATTATTCCTATATTGGAATGCGGTTTTAATTTTCATATGCGAAATCCCATAGTCTTAATAAGTTACAATAGTAAGAATGTTAATTTGTGAAGGAATTTTATCATGTTCAACACTTTGAACTAGTTTGAAAACGAAACTATCCTTTTATGTAATCCATGTTAGTCTTCTTCTTGAAAACCCAACTACATCTTATAGGTTTTACCCCTTTAGGTGGTACCACCAAGGTCATACCTTTTCGATGTTCATGGATTCCACTCTAGATACAAAGGCCTCAAGCCATTTCTCAGACTTTGTCCCTCAATAGTCCTTAGTTGATTGTTGGATCATCATCTTATCACCTACTCATAAATTAAATGATCTATGAAATTCTCAATCCTTTAATCTCAAACATGTTCTACTAGAACTACAAGTTTTTGTGTTGCATAAGGAAACTTTGAGATTCTATGATAATTTGTGATTCTCTCTATCCTTATTGTACCTTATTGTTGACCTCAAAGTTTTTGAGGTCTACTTTACTCCCACTGATTCTCTTGGAACTCAGTTATCCTAGCAACAAACACTTTTGTTATTGGATTGAGATAAGTAGTTTTCAATAATTTATATGGTCTTTTTGATAAATATTTCCAAGAAACTCTTTTTTTGTATGTGTTTCAATCCTTATAAAAGACATATTGGGACATCCCATGTCATATATAATATGATGTCTTTTAAACCATAGGTGGTACATTGTTTTAGTGTTAAGCGTGTATTAGAAGATTAGATTAAAAGATAATCACATAATGACTCATCAGGTTGTGATTTCTTCTTTCTGATACATCATCATGTCATAGATGGAGTTGATATGTGATACACTATCACAATCTCTCCAGTCCTGTAAAGTATTTTAACATTGATCACATCAAAGTATCTTAATACTTTTGAGGAAGTTATGTATTTTGTACATGTAATCTTTTTGAACACTTCAAGAGATTTGTATTTTACTGAACACATCACCATATCATCAGTATAATGAAGCATAAATAACTACTTGTAGCATTTATTCTGAAGGTCTATGTACATCATTATGTACATGTACTAATAAAATGCTTATTCTCCCACTAAACCTAGTGAGAGGTGGTTTGTCATGTTTTTCATATATAAGACTTGGATGTCTCTTATTGGTTCAACCACCAAAAGAGACTAGATCAACAAGTTCTAGAAATGCATTTCTCATATATGTGCTCTAGATGACAATGCTATAGATACTAATTGTTTGAGTTTATCATTTGTAATCCTTTTGGCATTGACATTATAAACCTTCATCTTTAGATCCTTTCAAATAAAGATCATAAGGCATTTGGGGCGTTTCCATACATGATCACATCTTTGAAACAGAACTACTGACAACTCTTAGTTTATAACCATCCTTATCCCTACTACATGCATAAAGTAAAATTTTTTGTTTATTGGCATAATGAAATAGGACTTCATCATCTAACTATATTACATTCCTAATGGGATACAAATAATTCTAAATGTAGACTAAATTTGTAGCAACTCTTGCTTCATACGTACAGTCCATCCTTGTCCTTTAATAAATGCCTTCTTATCAAATCATGCACATGAATGTATGTCAGATCTACATCTAGTATCACATACCCAACATGAAGAAGTAATCATATTTATCTTATAACATTTATACTTCAAGTATAGGTTTATATCCCCTCCTTCAACTTATTTAGTTCCTCCAAGTAAAGAGGGCAATTCATTTTCCAATGTCTAGACTGGTGATAGTGGTGACAATTGTCTCCCTTATTTACTTCTCCCTTTGCCTTGAGTGCTGAAGACTTAGGCTTCTAGCCGGCTTTAGAACTCTTATTAGCTTTGTACTTGTGTTTAGACTTTCCCTTTGTGTAATAACCCCGCCTCCCGGTAACCCCCAATTAAGGGAGACCAAGAGGTCAGAGTCGTTATCCCAATTTTCCGGATCAAAGGTTCGACAAATAATCAGTAATAATTATTGAATTCTACCATGACTATACTAAAAGCTGGAATAAAATAAAACTTTACATACCTTTTTCAAATACTTGGATATCTAACTTCTATCCACATATGGACTCTATTCTAACTAATCCTCCTTGCACTTTATTTCTTAATTTCACAATATGCCACTTTATTGTTTGTCCTTTTCAATGGTAACTAAAATGTTGACAAACAAAATGTCGGTCAGCATAAATGAATATGTCGGTATGTGGGGGAAACAATAATCATGCAATTAACAGTAACAACATATTGCAAGCAATTATGGTTTAGCACACAAACTTTACATCATAAACATAACTTCTCAATCTTTACATATCCTAACCTCTATGTTGTCCCTGCAGTGGACCTGGATACTACCTCTCATACGGTAGATCCCTATTAACCCTGCATGATCCTACCTAACAGGTAGATCAATACCTAGGGTTGATGAGTCACATGGCACTACCCATAGGTAGCCCAATCCCTAACTCATGATATGCTAAAGAGTCGCATGGCACTACCCATAGGTAGCCCAATCCCTAACTCATGATAGCCTATACCATGCTCTAGGTTACCCTTTTCAACATTAGAAAATCCACATAGGAGGACCAAGATCTGAGCTAGTCATGCATACATATTAATGGTGATAATCATAGTCACTTTATAGTTGCATGAAATAAAAGTCATCCAAGCAGTTATTTTCAGGCAACCGATAAAACATCCAGGAATCGCCATGAAACTAAAGTGATTAACCTTAAACGTAACCACACACCTGATCCAGAGAAACTTAATGTCCAAGTAATAATAATCAAGAACGATCAAGAAAGAAATTAACAATATCCTAAAATGAATGCATAACATCCAACTGTCATTATCTTATCCAAAACATTCTCAAGATTGACTTGGATTCCACTCTAAGATTTCTAGGCCAACTTTAGGGTTTTATTAGGGTTTTAGCCTCCATAATGCATTTATCATTTTTAATTCTCTTTTAGTTCGCAAACCCTAATTTCAACATCATAAGCCCAATTAAAGTCTATTATTTCTCTTTTATACTAAAATCACCATCTTTATCCTTTTAAGTTATTTCAAGATCATTGGACCCAATTATCACATTTGGTTTCTTTTTTAATTAACAACTCATATTCCATTAATGATTATAGTCCAATTCACATATGATCCCTATTTATCTCCAATTCCACTTTTATACACTAAGAAACCCTAATTACCAAATTAAGGGTATTTATCCACAATTAGAATCTTTTATACTCAAAATAGCTTAGAATCATCATATCTCAGCTTTATTCATGGATTTGAACAATTAAAGCCATTAAGAGTCATAATTACCAAAATTAGGGTTTTAAGGCCCATTAAAGCATATTCATATACATGGAACCCTACTTTAAACAAACTATGCATAAAGACCATCCTTTTGGATCTGATTTTTCCTTTTTATTAACAATAGGTTAATATCAACTTTAAACATCCATATAACCCTTCCCAATTCATTAATCAACAAAGATTAGGGTTTTTTATTAGTTAAACCATTAAAGATAGCATTTTTACATACTTTCGGAATTTCAAGCAGAATTAGGCTTCAATTATATTTTTATTGCATTCCTCATGTTTTTCTGAGAAAAAATCATATATTATTTGCTACCATCAGAGTTACGAGTAATTAGTTATGAAAATTGCAAGTTTCACTTACTTGGACCAATGGGAGGCTGACACGTCACCATCCCATGCAGCGTAACTCGGCCGATTTTGAAACATAACTGAATTACTCCTTTTCCCCCACATAAAGATCTAGATCTTCATACCCAGGAGGGGTAAAACCGTCCAACTCCCCCCCCCCCCGGTCGCCTTCTTCCTCGCGAACCCTACGCTTCCGTCAGGACGAGGGAGTCTGTTGCCATCCTACCTCCCCTCCCTATGGCTCGAAGGGCACCGGTGAGGGTCCCTTCACCTCCGCCACCCTCCACCGCACCCGCGGAGGCCCCAAGTTGTGGCCGAGGTGGCTGGGGTCTGGTTTGCGGCTGCTACAACGTCGGTTGGCTTTGCAGGCATGCTGTAGGTGACTGGAGCGAGAAGCCCGCACATCTGGGCAACCCCATTGCTGCTCGGACCCAAAAGAGCATCCAGGCACTCCTCAACCTTACTCCCTTCACTCATGTCTCCTTCTAGGATTCCACCATCCCAACGTTCAAGATCATGAAGAAGGCAAAGAGGGAAGAAAGTTGTATGATGTCTGGGATGCCCTAGATCCTCTTGGATTCGAGGCTAAGGGTCCAACCCTTATATAGGGGAGGATAGCAACACCCTAGCGTGCTTTCCCATGAGGAAAACAAGGCCCCTTTATCTTTAGGAAACATACTTTCCTTATTTAGGTGTAACTTATCTCTTTTAATTAATTCCTTGTTCATTAGTATCCCTTGGTTATTAAGGAATCTCTTTTCATAAAGGGAAATCCGAAAATTACCTATTTTATTCTCTTTGTGCTTGGCTTTTAATCCATTGGCCACAACGATATAATCCCTTATTTGACAACACAAACCTACCACATATATTCATTTTTTTATTTGTATTTTCTCTCCCTTTTATTCTTACTTTCTCTATTGGGACTCCTTGAACCCCAAGAAATCCTAGGAATTCAAAATTCCTTTTAAGGATACTTATTATCCTTCAAGTTGCATCTACATCCATTATTTCTCATTATCTTACTTATTTCTTTATTAAAAGATTTCTTTTCAAGGATTTCTCTTTATCCTTTATTTCCTTTTTCCTCTTTTCCTATTTCCTTCATTAGAAATCACATATAAACGAAATTTATTCAATTGTGGCCATTAATGCCACTTTCTAGAGATTTCCAGGTATTTCTCATAATTACTTTGCTTAATATCCATTATCTTGTATCTTTTTCTAACATTTGAACTTTTCTTCTTTTGTTCTCTTTTATATCCATTATTGGATTAATATAATAATAGGAACCATGAAATTTCTATAAAAAGGGAGATTTGCAAAGAAGTTCCTTCTTTGAAGCAAAGCATACAACTTTTCAATTAAGTCCAAATTCATAAAATCATTATATTTCAATTATGAAAATGCATGCAAAATTGAGGTTGTAACATCCTTCCCCTCTTATAGGAATTTTGCCCTAAAAATTCCACCAAACATATAAACAAGTCAGGATAAGACTTTTCCATATCCGTCATTGGCTCCCATGTGGCTTCATCCTCTCCATGGTGCTTCCAAAGAACCTTTATCATCTCATATTCTTTACTCTTGGGCTCTCTCTCACCTTGGTATCTCGTACCCTTATAGGTGACTCAGGGTAAGTTAGCCTCCCTTGGGAGCTCACTAGGTTCATTGCTCAGCCCATGACTCGAGTACCACATAGTGCTCTAGATCGGACTTGTGGAACACATCATACATCATGTTATCCTGAGGGGTAAGGCTACACACAAGCATCTCTACCAATCCATCTCAAATGGACCCATGTACCAGGGACTCAACTTTCTCATCTATAGCTCAGAGGGGTCAGATTTTCATATCACATATTCTCCCACGGTGAACAACATGTTTGTCTACTTTGCATCAGCTCATGACTCATGTCGCCCATGGGCTCTCTTTCAGCCATCACACGATCAAAGCGACTTCATCTGCACACATTGTGGCATTTTTCTGACCTTCGTGAGGTCCCTTCACCCACATCATCTTAATGAAGTGGTGACTGAGACAACCTCCCTTATAGAGCTTCTTACATCCCGATACTGGCTATGGTGGCTAACATCAAAACCTTCATACGACAAGAACTATCTCCATGTATCACCTTGAACGAGCACACATGCTTTCATCAGACCCTCTAGTCTGGATCATACTAACCATCAGTTAGGGGTGATAAGCTATACTAGCATCGAGTCCGTTATGTACTTACTTCCACTTCATGGAAATGAATCTTTAGATCATACTCATGAACCTTTAACCTCACATCATGGTGTAGTTGAACCATCTCTCTCTCTTATAGGTAGTTCAACCAAATCTGTCCTTTGACAATACTCTCTATTTCTCTTACGTGTCATCTAGGTAAGGTGATCTACCATAACCCATATTGCATCTTGACCTTCCTTGGTCTATGGGAGACTTACCACAACATCCATAGTGATGAACTCCCATTCCCCCTCAGGGACTCTTTACCCTCTTTATCAACTCCCTGGGTTATTGGTGTTCATCCTTCACCTCCTGGCATGCATGGCGACAAGCCGCATGCAACTTTGTACACTTCTTAGGCATACAAAGTACTAATACCACTTATTATCTTAGTAGTACCACAGTATATGGTGAACTTAAAATCATGATCTACTATATGTCATGATTCCTCAAGGTGGATTACTCAGAAACCCTAAAACACTCTAGTCGTGGGTTTCATCACCTTCTTTCCCAGAGAAGTGCATATGAGGTTCTACAACCATCATTCTATCACAACAAGCCCTAGGCTGGCTAATCAAGCAACCACTAACTCTATCACCGGATCTCATTACATCTGAGTGTTAACCCAACATATCTCCTTTTTCAAACTTAGGGCTAACCTAACAACCTCTTCTAGCCTCTAGATAAACTAGGCAACTGCATCTCCACCAGAGTATCTATTACCACCTTTCATCTTTATGTGTTAGGTAATGTTGAAGACATACACCTCCACGTATTCCACTTATCATCTCATCTCAAACTCTAAGTCTATCTTCATCAAGAAAACTCTGAGCTCATCCTCTTGATTATCGAACTCAACCTTGTATAAGTCTTATATTCCTCATAGCTCATGATAAAAACGTCCTCATAAGATGACTACATTAGTTCTCTTGATGTTTGTAAACCATCCACATATTGTACATTCCACAAGGGTATGTTATTACCTCTATCCTCATACCTCATAACAACATTTCAACTCACATCATCTTTATCCTTGGTGTATGGCATGTAGACTGTCCTATCTCTCACTCCCATAACACGAGGAAATAAGCATTTGGTGGCCGTTCAAACACAAAGTTCTTCCTGTTCTAAAAGTAGAGATGGTTATTCCACATTGCCAATACACCTTCAAATCTAGGTTGAAACGTGCATCACATGTCTCCACATCATGAACATCTCGAAATCAGGGTTACTTCCATGGAAAACTAGTCTCGAACCCACTTGGGTGATCATACCATCATTGGTCATCTCCTCTAGGTCTGTAGGGTGCCGACACTTTTAGGGTCATCCCTCTTCCCTTATGCATTAGAGAGTTCCCTCCTCATTTGCCCCTTGGGTCCCATGAGTTCATGAAGGTGATAAATCTCCCATTCCATGGCCCTCAGATAATGGTAGATGTTACCTCCCGACCCTATGGTCATGTGCAACTAGGGAATTAGGCAAGTCCTACTCTCATTGTTTTTATCCCTACCTGACCCTAGGATAGACTTAGGATCCAAACATAGCACATATCCAACTTGAAACCTTACCCAAGTCTTCATCATCTCTCTTAACATTCATGGTCTGACTTACATCCTTTCGTATGGATCATGGCGACCTATCTACCTTAGTCAGGCCGCATACTGCTACCTCCATGGTAACACATCTAGATGCACTTAGAGATGGTTATCTATGGGTCTGTAGGTTTCATTCTCATACTATGTACTCTCCACTTAGCTTCTCAAGATCCTATGAGACCTCTTTAGGTTATCTCAAACCCAACAACAGCTGGTACATACCCTATAGAAGGGTCCCTCTCCCTGGATGGGAGGAAACTATATCATGATAGAAGCAAGGGTCACAAACGTCCCTATGTCCAGGGTTTACATCCACATGAGCATGCTTAACCCTATCAAACTACTAAGGCACATAGCTAGCAAGCGGACCACTTACTAAACCATGCTAGGTCTCCATGGTAGGTCCTGACTGATCATCTAACTTGCATTAGAGCCCAACCAGTCTCAGTGTTAATCAGCCAAACCACTCAATAGTTGACTAACCAAACTCCAACAGACACCCATGATCCCACACACCAAAGGTAGTGGATTAAACCAACCATCAGGCGATTCTGACTTCGTAATTCTTCAAAATATCAACCCCTTTAGCACTAAGAAGGGAAAAGGCAACAAGACCTCAATAGCCCTGTCACTCTCCCATTGACACTCTACTTGACCCACCAGTGGAATTCACATTTGGGAACATCCCAAGGATGACTTACCTCCTCTTGACAAAATGGAGGTTGATAAGGCATACATTGAGGAGGTCATTATTTCTGACACTACAATAGTCGAGCAGCTCATCAATGACATTGACGCTCAATGTAGAGCAATCATCCTTCACAACTCAACCACTTCTTCTTCTCCTCCACCGAGGCACTCATTACCAGTAGATTACGTTCCTTGGGCCTATCTTCCCATGTTACCCTCTCATGTTTTCTCTTGCTCAATCAAATACATGGCTTTAGTCAATCCCAAGCACAAGGGGGTCGTGGAGGCCATTGGATTGTAGCTTTCTAGTTGGGCATTCTTGATTACACTCAATGACTTGAGCTTTTGGAAGGCTCTGTACAACCTTGTATGCCATGCACACATCTCCCACTTCTCTCTTTACATGGCTCATCTTTAAGGAACTCACTTTAGAGTTCCTAACCATTATCACCAAGAACTCAAGAGCAATAGTAAGTTCAAATTCTCCTTTATATGTTTGAGGGCGAGAACTCCTAGGATGAAACCAACCTCAATACCTCAGTCTATATGATGACAATGAGTGTCAAGAAAAGTGCAATGAATACAATCACAATCATTACAACAAGAAGTGCATCACCAACAAGTTTTGGGTTGAGATCATTGGCCAACTGTACTCCTTCCCACATAGCACCAACGCATCATGCATCAACAACCTGATGATCTTCTACCTTCATTAAATCCCCACCTACATCATCTTTATCCATAATGGCACTATAGGCATCATCACTAGCATTGATTTGTATTGCCTGTGGTGGATTATATATGAAGACCCATCCAATTGGGGAGTGCATTCGTTGACCATCTTCATGACCAACAATAATGCAACACCAGTTTTGAGTTCTATTAATATAGAGTCAACACTACAATCTCATCATACCTTAGCTACACCCACATCCCGTTCACACCCATGATGACACAAAAGTCATGTTACTTGATAGAAATCAAGGATTTCGTGACTTCTACCATGATCAAGATGGGCAAGGAGTATGTGATATATGAATGGTTGTTCCAAGATAGAATCTCCATGCTTGCGGTAACCACACATGCCTACCTCACTGAAACCAACCTTGTCTACAACCTCGATGACTTGAGCACGCACATCCTTCATTATGTGAGGGAGAATCCACATGTTGAGGGTGAAGTTTTTAGCATATGTCTAGAAGATGTGATGCCTTCATGGAGGAAAATGATGAGGATTTTGGACCACTGACACCACCTTTGAGACACTACATGAAGCAACATGTGTCAAACACCGCACGTTCATTTGGGCCCTATGGCTTCACCAAGCTCAAGTAGTAGTTGGATCATATTGATGGGACCAAGACCAACATGGAGTGGGAGTAGTAGTACCACATCCACTAGACGAATCATATGTATTTGATGCAATAGGTACATGAGTAGTGGCATGTGGGTAGAGGTGACTACATGTAGGAACACACCTACTATGTGGAGTACAATGCATGATAGACTTATCATTCCTCTACCTCTCACTCTTGAGGAAGCCAGTACATTGAGCCTCCACCCCATGAGGAAGCCCCCAAGATCTTAATGAGCCAGAACTGGTCTAATTGACCATCCTGAGGATATTTTCAATCTTAATCTCCTCAACCTAAGCCTCAGAAGAAGCCACCATCTCCAGGTCAATATGGCGGTTGGTGCCACTTCAACAGTTTTCTTCTACTCCATTTTGGAACTAGAGTTTGCTCAAGGATGAGAAAATTTCTAAATTAGGGGTATAGGATGGTGGTTTATCTCTACTACACCCTCTCTATATTTTCCCTTTGTTGTTCGCATTCTAGCATTAGCCTGGCATTGCATTTTGTTTTCTTGTTATTTTTTTTGGTTAAAAATTTCCATGTTTAGATTAGCTTGCATGCAGTTGGCCATTATATAGTCATCCTAGATTCAGTTATTTATTTCTTGTTTTGTTTATGCATCAACTATAAATGTATTTTCTTGAAGGAAATGAATCATTTTGAAATGATGATTTATGATATGCCAATTCTAGAATCTATTTTTTCACCAATCAACCTAATTATATCATTCCCTAGAAAAGAGGACAAGTCATATGGGATTGAGAGGATAAAATACAATGTTTCTTTTAATAATTAGCATAAATTCATGTGAAAATGTCTTTGTTTAAAAGTCATGTGATGAATTGAATTGTTTCAAAAATTTCCCTATGTTTTGGATTCTAAAATAAGATGTGCAAGTTTAGCCTTTTCTACACTTCTTCCACCATCTTCTTACCCCACCGTCTTTCATAAATAAGAAAAAATCCAAGAAAAATGTGTCAAACTCCAAGTTCGGGGTGGAACCCTCTCTCTCACTCCTCTACTTCTTCCATAGCACTCCTATGTAATAGGGGCATACCACATGATAAAAGAATGCAAATGCGCAAATAAAAAAGAAATAAAATATAATCCATGTAATCGTAGAAAAATAAAAGAAATCTCAATTTGAATCAAGAAGTGGTTAGAAATTTTGTCTTCCATACCCTCCTTTCACTCAATTTTCTTCTCAGGGGTAGACATTACCCCCAAAACATTAGATCTGTAGTGGAGCATTGTTCATGTTCATATTTCATAACAAAATGTGGAACACTCTGAAACATCAATGATATTATGATTGTGATGTAGATTTTTAGTACAGAAATATGTTTGTGAAAGCCAAGTCAAAAATTAGAATTTGAATTTGCATTTTTTATTCTAGAAAATATGGTTTTCTTGGAAATATTTGGTTGTTACGAATCCAATATTTTTTTGAAACAAAGGATGACACGATGGTAGTATTATTTGGAAGGTCATTTTGATTTTGTGTTGCTTGAGGACAAGGAACATTTTGGGGGTATTTTGGTGAATTCATATTCATCACAACGTCATTACATTTTATAGCTTAGTTTTTCTCAATCCAATTATATTTATCTATTGTCTTGCTTAGTTTTATTTTGGATTTTCATCACAATCTCATTGCACTTTCTAGCTTAATTTTTCTCAATTAAATTAGCATTATTTGTTGCAGTGGTACTTTTTTTGTTTTTCTTTTGTTCTTAGAATATTAGGACTTTAATGAGAATTCATGTTCTTATGTAGGAAAAAGCACAAATCAATTTTAGGGAATGTTGAAAGTCCATTCCCAATCATATAATTCAAATTCAAAAGGAATAGGAAGGAAAATTGGATCTATTAAACACAGAACAGTCAAGCTGATAGGGTGACTAGCTCTCTATCGTCTGATCAGCCTAATCAATCCAAGGCACCCAACAAGAAAGAACCAAATTGGTCGACCCACTTCATGGATCGGTCTATTGTAATTCACTTCCAAATTTCTTCCCCTGAAGTCTTTTTTAGAGGTTGGTCAATCTTCTCACCCAACATCTCAATCAAACTATCTAGATGTTGCATATGACCCTTGAGAGCATCCTGATTGGCCGATCTGCCTCATCAATTGGATGATTGGAATTGCACCACTCAAATTCAGTAGCTACAAAAATTTTAGACTCCTAGTTGATCATAAGATTCTTCTAGGGATCGGCTGACCACGTCATTCTCTAGGAGACTCATCAGAGAGGGGGGTCAATTGACCCACCCTCACAAGTGGGATGAACAAAAGCCCATCGGGCGTGCCACTTGAAGGTTGTATGGCTGGCCTGCTTCTTGGATGCATGACCAGCATAGTAGATAGACACCAACACATATACGCCAACCCTATTTGGTGTGAAAAAGTCATTCAAGTATAAACAAGACAAGAGATAATTAATAGGGGGTGTCCAGAACTAGTTCCTAGACATGTTATGGTGTACAAAGATAGAGCAAGAAGTAATGGGATTATCTTCATAGAGTTTTAAGGACCAATTGTTGTTGGACCAGAGAATTGTAGTTCAAAAACTCTGGTTGCTCACTTTTTCTTCTTTAGTGACATGCTTCTTTGTCTACTCTCTTGTATTTGTGCCTTTTCTATGGATATGCGGGACTAGATTCTATTGATGGGGAAAGGGGCAGTAGCATCGCATGTACTTTGTCTTAACATTTATAAAACTCAATGTTTTTAGTAAATTAGATTGGTTTTCATTCTATTAATGACTTACTTATTGAGCTAAGCATCTGATTAGCATGATTGATATAATCATAACCATAGATTTTATGAAACTTAGTGCTAGATTTTTGATGAATTTGTAGGATTCCGAATGTGATCACAGAGAAATTCTACAAGACCATTAGGTTATGATCCATGGGTAATGATACCTTGAGCCTATAGGGAATGTGATCCTTGTGTAACTAATTTTTCAAAAGTTAAGAAGTTCACTTGATTCTAGTCTATCTGAGTGCAATTATTGCGTGGTAACAGTTAAGCTAAGTACATAGCTAATACTAGTAAAGTCCAAATGTCCCAGTGTCCTGCTAGTATTGTTACCAACCCTTAATCATATTATTTTCTTTCTTTGCAACTTAAAATTCAATCATTATTTTATAATCACCCTCAATCACTGGATTTAAAAATTGTTCTCAACCAGTGGTTCACAAGAAATTTCACAAAATATGTACTCTTTTGTGTTTGACCCTTTATCATTCTGCAATTAATCTACATGCTTGTAGGTGAGTGATTTTCATTGTGAGAAAAGGTTTAAAACCTAGGATGATCTATTTTAGGGAATTTGTTTGGACATAAATACTCATATCATGTCATCACCAGCTAGTGTTTTGAGTGTTTGACCTCAAACCACCCATGTCATCAACAACAAATGATGTAATCATGACATGTAGTCAAATTTGTTTATTATTCTATTAATTCACATTGTGATGATGTTATTGCCTTATATGCCTTTCCATTATTATAAGCCTATTATTATATCCTTGAGATACATATTTTAATTTATTAAAAATTTATTTACATTTACCAAATCCTTTAGAGAACATAATAGTTCTATAAATGAAAAATATCATGAGGCTATAAGATTTTAATTATCTTTCTAGCTATATAAAATTAAACCAAATGCCTTAGCCCTTGACATAGCATTTCTATGATTTACTTCAATCTACCAAAACTCCTTATTTACACTATATAACACCCAACTACCCGATCTCGATGTCCTAATATCGATAACTTGGTCACCCTCATGAATGCAAAAAAAATGTATGATTACCTCTCTCTTCTAACTGCAGCCTTCCTTCTCAAGTTTTATGACATACCTCTCCTTATTCCCTTCTCCATCTTCTCATTAAATTCATTCTTATATATATTATAGTATTCCTTCCTTTATAATCAAATAAGTAGTAAGATGTTAATTATATATTGATGTTGTAGTGGCATATAGATTCAATCGATATCAACTATAGAATTTAGGTAGCTTCAGGTCTCTAATTCATTGGTATCTGGCCCCTTAATATATGATTCTTGATTGATTAGTTTTTCTTTGAGAGTGAAAAGAATATGCAGACTTCACTTCTTCAAGCAAATGATGGTAAGATAAACTCAAACTTGTGATTTAGAGATAAAAAATGAAAGTTGTTGTATGCATTTATTAATCAAATAAATCAAAATCTACCCAATTTTCATAGTACATAATAATATATTATTGTATATAAGAACTTATTAAATGTGCATATATATTTTTAAAGAACAAATTGTTCAATTTTTTAACTTTCTTAGAGGTTACAAGTTGACATGTGTAGTATTCACTTTGTTTATTGTATCTTACAATAACGGAAATAATCCACAAAGTCAAAGAAGTGAAGACAATTCACAAGTTTTAAGACATGATTAAAATCATAGATGTGGACCCAAAATGGACACAAGAACATAAATCTAGAGGAAATTATTATAGAAATATAACATGAAACTATTTAGAGTTTTTCTTTGCTTTGACTGTTAACATTTAATCAATTGTTTACAATGTTGTAAGGAAAAAAAGTATAGAAACAAATCATTGGAAGGAGACAATACTCTATTCTACATGTCTTCAATATGACTTGTTAGAAAAATATTTTGGTATGATTTTTATTTTGTGAAAGAATTATGAGTCCACTTTTTGAACGAGAAGGAAGTCCATCTAGTCATAGATGTGAAAGACTGATTTTTATCCCCTAGTGACCCAACATGATTTAAACCCATGACTTGTGCTACAATGAACAACATGTTTACCAGCTTAGCAATTTTTTAAATGCAAATTTTTGAATGATATTATGATTGTTTGAATAAATATTTACTTTTATTTTATGTGAAGTGTTACTTGCGTTTCATCATTTATAATTCTTTTAATCTATGCTTATATGTAAAAGAGAATATTTTATGTATATAATTATGAAAGCCATGTGTTAGAGGTAAGTCATGATTAATGAGCATTAAATAAGGAACAAGTGTTTTCTATAAACAAATCTCAAGTACATCAAATGCATAGCTCAAAGACTATCCCTAAGCAAGGTCTTTGGTCACCAGACATTCCCTCAAGGTACACTTGTCAAGGCATGTCCTTGACCAACATATATTCATCAATGATTTATGTTAGGGATTTGACCCTAACTGATGGGCCATTTTATAGCAGATATAAACGCAAAAAAATGCAAAAGCTAAGGAAATATTCCCTTTTTCATAATAACATAGATCTAAAAATAAAAAAACAGCATGTCTGCATGGCCACTGAGAAGGGATTTGTGAATGAAACAAATCATGGGGATGATGAGATTGGCCATGCTTAGTAAATTGTATATTTATGTATATCATCCATTGTGTCATTATACCCATAGACATAATGAAATTAAATTAAATAGATCTCTAATCAAGAATCATAGACAAAAAAGTCTCAACAAAAAGTGATCAAGCCCTCATATAGGTTACAAGGGGGACTCTCACTTTAATGGAGGGAAAACTCCTTGTTTCATAAGATCTCAAGAAAATTGGTAGGTTGCAAAGGGAGTTAGAGGGAGGGAGGAGGATATCAGAAACATGCCTTAGAGGAAGAATATGACATCAAGGATTTTATGAAAAATAAGCATATGGTGAAGCTTAGATTATTTAGATCTTAGATGTCTATTGAGAGAACATGTCATTTTCTAAAGTTGTCTAAAGATCCAGTATGTAATTGTCTTTTGACTAAACCCAAATACAAATAAGATATAAGTTTGTCCTTTGTCAATAAAACCAATATTGATATTGTTATGAGTGTCTGGCAATAGATATGGGAAATCATGTTAAAATTGAACTAATGAGTCTGCTAGTTTTGTTTCAAACCCATGTTCTGGTTAAACCCATACCAACAAAATCATTCTTTGGAATGAATTCATATCCAACCCATGTTACTCTATTTGGTTTGACATCTATGTATCACTACAACAAAAGATTCTAACTAGATTTAGACTAAAATCAAACTTAGTTCCTAAAATACACTTCATTGTAATCTTAACTATGCATATCCCAATCCCAAGACTAACCCAATCTAGATTTTATAATCTCAATCCCATCCCAAACAAAGGTCCATGCTTGAGATATATGATATTACATCTTGATGGAAGCTAGATTTGTTCCAAATGGTATATTTCCATTAGTCACAACCATGAACCTGTGTATTCTCCACAAAGATACCAGTTTGCATACACAATGAGGTTGTCAAAGAGATATCTCTACTCCAACATTATTTTCTTAGCATGTATGCCCAATGAAAAAATCATATAATGATTGTAATGGAATACCTTGTAAACGATTTGATTAATAATAAAGGCAAGCTTCAAATATATTTTATTCCATTTAGTTATGAGATAATTATGTAACTTAATAAATGTCTACAGAATGATATTACTCAATGATGTATGTTTTTGGGTTGAGGACATTAACAATGAGATCATATGGATCATAAGAGTATATACATTCTTGTCATGTCCCTAGTCGGGTGTTATTGTAGATGGCTGATAGACATCAATAACACATAATACTAGTGTGTGTGTTGGTTTATGACAAAAGATCATCAATCATCATATGTGATATCAAACCAAACACATTGATACTTATTAGAAAATAGTGTACCAGACAGACCCACCTTGAGAGTGATGCATTGAAACCATCAATGATAGTCAGAATCATCTCTCATAGTGATGGTGGTGATTGTGGTTCTTAGACCTAAAATCACTACACTCATCACATGTTGTTTGATGTACTTTGACATCACCCATTGTGAACTTGAATAAGGGTTTCAATAAAGGTGGTGATCGGCTGCATTGTGACACATGGGAATGACTATGAGTGATGTAGATGGGATTTAACCCTCCTATAGGAGTATGATATCCTAGCCACTTGATAAGTGAGATTAAGAAATGCATTGTGATGCTGGTGTGAGTCAATATGTGATATTGATCTTACATATTTCTCATACAGACTTCTCTAGTTCACATAATAGGGATTCAACATTGAAGAGTATGATGATTTCATGCCTCGAGTTCAATCTCGATATCAATGACAAAGAAACTATTTGATCATTGTAACACCAATCACATATTGTAGGTTGAAGTTGTTCGCCAACTTTCTAATTACTTGGATATAAATGATGTCTTGCTAGATACCACTCATTTCTTGTGATGTCATTAACAGTTATGGACATTCACTACCAATGTAACTTGGAACCTATAGGGTCACACACATAGGATACACTTCCAATAGGAGTTTATTCATGAATGTAGTTTAAACTTGATTACTACAGTATTAGGAATTCAATTTAAACAATAATTGTTGAATGTTACTGACTGGACTATGAATTGACCGGTTCAAGTCTTGAACTTGAACCGATCAATTCAAGTGTCTGGTCAATTAAACCAACATTGGCAATTAGATCCATGAGACAACCTGCTCAGCAACCGGTCAACTCAGATCTATGAATCGATCGGTTCAGGTTGTGAACCAACCGTTTGGTTAATCAATTTGATTGGATCAAAGATTGATGTTGACGTCAAGTTGTGCATTAATCAAATATTAATTGCCAATACATTTGCAAATAGGAAACATAGTAAAATGATCAGTACAAGTGTTGAACTGATTGTCTCATGTGTGAACAGATGGGTTCACTGGTGAACGGATCAGTTCAACATTCTCATATTCTAGAAAATTTAAGAAATTTTGTCTCTTCAACTCCCGCTCAGACTAGAAACCTTGACCTTGGACCTCCTATAAATAGAGGGGTACTACATGCCTCTAGAGACACAACAATAAGCTCTGACAAATGTTGTATTCTCATAAATGTGATAATGTAAGAACCAAACCAAGCTCTACCCGTCAAAGGGAGGAACCTCAAGGGAGAGATAGTTGTGGAGAACAAGTTGACACTAGCACGTCAACTAGGAGGGACAACTCCTTCTTGGACATTCATCTAAAATGATAGGAGTTCTCGGTGGTCTATGTGGACTGCTACAAAGGCAAGGAGGCCAGTGCCACCTACTAAGAGGATGAGGTCAACTTCCATCCCTGGTGATCAAACAAGAGGCCACTACTAATGTCGTCTAGGTGCAACTAGAAGAAAGGAGAACATTGTGGCAAGGGATTGTTGTTGGACTTGCTACACGACCAGGTATAAACCTTGCAACCCTCCTTCCCATTGCATAGTTGTTGATGTGATCTACTATTCAAAGGGGAATATGGTAGTTAAATTTTTTGTTTCTACTGCCTAATTTGATGCCATATTTCCCTACAGTAGAATCAGAGCCATCAATTAATTATGCCTTGGGATTTAATCAATATTATCATATTACAGTTTTTATCATTTATTTATAACATATGATGTGAATACTTAAAAGGATTGACATTCATATCCAATTAAATACCACATACAATCCCAACTAATATATATGATACGATATATATGAAATTTACATGCATCACCCTAAAATTGGTTTTGATGGTGGATGCTAGCTTGGTTATGGCCATTAATTCCTAGACATTTATGCTTGGTTAGATGGTTTTAACTCCTATTTAATAACTATATTTTCATATTGAGCCTCTTTCTCCTTTTTTCATATATAAAAATATTAATTATTTCCTTCCTATGCTCCCCTCGAATGTAACTTGAGATTTCTCTATTACATGTAATATGTTAAATAGTATTAGGATAGTTTTAATTCTTATAATAACAAATAAGACGCTCAACACCATACAAACCACATGTTTCATAAAATGAACCGTTTGACTAGAGGACTAAGGAGACTAGACAATAGAAGGAGCTGAATAGATCGACTAGTAGCCCAACTGATTAACTAGAGGCATCTAAAAGTCTCTTGGTTCGGAGACCAGATTATCGATTTGATAGACCAATCGACCAAATAGGAGGTGAACTGATCGGTTCAAGAATTGAACTGGTCATGTCGGACTAGTTACACCATAGATATTTATCAAAAATATGTTTCTACATATGATGTATACCTTATGTGGTAATCATTCCTTGTAACTACAAGGAATTATAACAGTATGGCCATAATCATCGCTTGTGTTATATAATTGTATGTTTTCATTTTGTGGGATATAGCATGTATATGATATGTGCTACAAGTATGTGGTGATTGGATTTGTATATGCATATGTATATAAATATATAAAAAATTCCTCAATCAAATATTTAGTCTGAGATGATTTCCATAAGCAACACACATATAAAGTTCGATCAACAATGTGTTGGCACACAAAGCGTGGTGCGATTACTATCTCATAGAAGTGTGATGGTAGTTATGTGGGCCTACCAAGTAGGGTGTGTTACTATCGTGTTGGATTTTGAATCAAACTTAACTAGGTGATCATAATGCGTTTAAGTACCTAGAAGCATGGAGATGACTATGGCAATGAGTTGCACATATTGTATGTCCAAAATTTGCATAAGATGCAATTCGAAAAAGTTGTCTTTCTTAATGATTGATTATGGTCGCTAGCATTGGCAGGGTAATAACTCAATTGTTTTGTGTCTTGGCTCACTAGATGGTCATACACTACAATCTTCCGAATTGATATGTGAGGGCTATCAATTTAAACAAAATAGTGTGAGTGATATTTAATTAAAGGACTAATTAAACATCATCAAATTTTATCAAATCAAATCAAAAGTGTTTTGATAAATTGCAAATATCTCTTGTAGAACCAAATGGCAACCAATAACACATTTTCCTAGTGATCAGTCTTTGAAAAGGACAAGTTGAATGAGAATAATTTCCATGATTAGTTCAAGATGTCGAGAATTTTTCTCATACAGGAGTGAAACCTCTATGTCCTGGAGACACCATATCCAGATGAACTTGCTCCTACTACACCT